>JAJEJO010004016.1:130636-269314 GCA_020662805.1 Glaucomys volans
AATTCATCACATCGACAGACTTAAAGACAAGAATTGTATGATTATCTCAACAGATGCAGAAAAAACATTTGACAAAATGCAACACCCATTCATGTTCAAAACATTAGAAAAATTAGGGGTAATAGGAACATACCTCAACATTGTAAAAGTTATATGTGCTAAACCCAAGGCCAACATCATTCTAAATGGAGAAAATTTGAAAGCATTTCCTCTAAAAAATGGAACAAAATAAGAATGCCCTCTTATATCATTTCTATTCAACATGGTCCTTGAAACTCTAGGCAGAGCAAAATTAGACCAAAGGAAAAAAAAAATAAATTGAAGGAATACAAATAGGAAAAGAAGAATTCAAACTATCCCTATTTGCTGATGACATGATTCTATATTTAGAAGACCCAGAAACTCCACCAAAAAACTTCTAGAACTCATAAATGAGTTCAGGAAAGTAGCAGGATATAAACTTAATACCCATAAATCAATTGCATTCCTATACATCAGTGATAAATCAACTGAAAGACAAATTAGGAAAACTATCCCATTCACAATAGCCTCAAAAAAAAAAAAATATTTGGGAATCAATCTAACAAAAGAGGTGAAACACCTCTATGATGAAAACAACACACCACTATCGAAAGAAATTGAAGAAGACCTTAGAAGATGGAAAGACCTCCCATGCTCTTAGATAGGCAGAATATTGTCAAATGACCATACTGCCAAAAGCACTATACAGATTTAATGCAATTTCTATTAAAATCCCAATAGCATTCTTCATAAAATAGAAAACGCTGTCATCAAAATCCTTTGGAAAAATAAGAGGCCCAGAGTAGCCAAAGCAATCCTCAGCAAGAAAAGTAATGCAGGAGGCATCATAATACCAGGCCTTAAATTATACCACAGAGCCACAGTAACAAAAACAGCATGGTATTGGCACCAAAACAGACATGAAGACCAATGATATGGAATAGAAGACACAGAAACAAACCCATATAAATATAGTTATTGCATACCAGACAAAGGTGCCAAAAACATTCATTGGAGAAAAGATAGCCTCTTCAACAAATGGTACTGGGAAAATAGGAAATCTATATGTAGTAGAATGAAATTGAGCACTTCTCTCTTACTCTGCACACAATTCAACTCAGAGTGAATCAAGGGCATAGGCATTAGAGCAGATACCATGAACCTAATAGAAGAAAAAGTAGACCCAAATCTCCATCATGTTGGCTAAGGAACCAAATTCCTCAATAAGATTCCTAAAGCACAGGAAGTAAAATCAAGAATCAATAAATGGGATTTAATCAATTAAAAAAGCTTCTTCACAGCAAAGGAAACAATCAAGAACGTGAAGAGAGAGCCTACAGAATGGGATAAAATCTTTACCACACACACCTCAGATAGAGCATTAATCTCCAGGATATATAAAGAACACAAAAACCTTAACAGCAAAAAAACCCAAATAACCCAAACAACAAATGGGCAAAGGAATTGAATAGACACTTCTCAGAAGAAATATGAATTGTCAACATATTCCTCAGAAAACTTGGAAATGGAACTACCACTGGACCCAGTTATCCCACTCTTCAGTACATACCCAAAGGTCTTAAAATCAGCATATTATCATGACATGGCCATATCAATGTTCAGAGCAACTCAATTCACAATAGTTAAGCTATGGAACCAACCTAGATGCCCTTCAACAGATGAATGGATGAAGAAAATGAGGTATACATACGAAAGTAATATTAGCTATAAAGAATAATGAAATTATGACATTTGTTGGTAAATGGATAGAACTGGGAACTATCATGCTAAGTGAAATAAACTAATCCCAAAAAAACAAAAGACTGAATGCTCTCTCTGATATGCTGATACTAACATACAATAAGGGTGACATGAGGGAAGAACAGAACTACTTTGGATTAGATAAAAAGGAATGAATGGAAGGGAGAAGGGATGGGAATAGAAAAGACAGTAGACTGAATTGGACATTACTTTCCTGTGTTCATGTGTGAATACACAACCAGTGTAACTCCACATCATATACAACTGAAAGAATGAGAAGTTATACTCCATGTATGTATATGTAAAAATATGTTCTACTGTCTTATATAACTAAAAAGAACAAATAAAAAATTTTAAAAATATTTTTAAATTATAGGAGTAGCACACGATTTTATTCTCATTGTAAAAATTCAACTATTACATCTACATCTGAAATCGTCTTTGTTATTTTACCCAATCCCTGTTTTCTTCCTGGAGGGAACCACTGTTCATGTATTTGGTATGAATTCAACTAGATATTTTTCTAATATGTTTGTGTTTATGAGAGTGTATATAGGTGTAGAAATTGTTCCATTTTCTTCACTGTGAAAGGTAGACTATTTATATGTACACATATAAATGTATACAACTATAACTTAACCCACATGTGGTCCAGCATAGAAATATCTCCTTAACTATAACATTTTATATTTAGACATCTTGGAGTTTATCTATGATTTTCCCCATTAAGGAGCACATTCTCAACATTTTGCTTTGACAAATAACGTTGTTCATATACATTCTCCCTTGACAGTGTTTCTCCAGAGCAGACATTGGGCAGGGAATTGCTGTATAGAAGTACATGCTTAAAAACATGGAATAACCCTTCCCTTTGCACTCCAATAGAAGTGTGAGATCATTATTTCTCTATGGTTGCCCTTATTATTGAATACTTCTAAATTTTCATATAGAATAAATTACTATTTGTTTTATTCTGAAAGTCCTTGTTCACTACTAATGACAGCATCTTTTTAACTACTAGTATTTAAAATGACCAAGAAAATAAATGAGCTATTTGTTTTTTCCCCAGTCATGATATAATCTAAATAAGTTGGAAATCTTTAGTGGTTAAAAAAGTCTAATTACAGGAAAACAAAAGGACAAGGTAAGAAATACATTTCTCACTAACTGGTAGAACCATAAACTAAGAAAGCCACCTTCATGCCAATGTTTAAAACAGCTCAATTCACAATAGCTAAGCTCTGGAACCAACCTAGGTGCCTCATAACAGATGACTGGATCAAGAAAAATGTGGTATATATACATGATGAGAAGATAGGTCAGTAGAGTAGAAGAAAGGGAACAGGGGAAAGGAAAAGGAAGTTCTGGGGACTAAATTAGAGCAAATTTTATTCCATGAATGATAATTATGTTGAAATGAACCCTAATATCATATATTACTAAAATAAACTAATAAAAATCAATCAATAAACAATCTTCAAAAAATTTAAAAAGAAAAGAACTCACGTGAGGGCTGGAAATGAGGCGCAGTGGTAGAGTACTTGCCTAGCATGCATGAGACACTGGGTTCTACAAAAATACATACGTATGTCTATAAACACTTAAACAAAAAAAATGTGAATTGAGTTTCCTCAATTTTGATTGTTGCCATGTTTTGCTTTATATTTTAAGGTTAATATTTATATAGCAAATTATTTGACAATACCTACACAAGTACTAATGAAGTTATAGCTATCAAATATTACTTAACAGATCAGAGGATACGGTAGTACATGAAAGTCAAAAATTTTTTTTTTTGCATTTTATGCTATTATTCTCATCATGAGTAAAAATAAGTGATCATTTCTGAGTTTTAACTTGTAGGCTGAAATTCCCACTAATTCAACATCTCATGTGCTTTACACCTTCGATTCTCATCTGCTAGTCGGATACACTATCATCTTCTAGATTATGCATTTACTGTCATTTTGTAATTATTCAATAAAGTCTCTCAAAAGGTAAAAACATTTACTAAACCTATTGTCATTGCCTGAGGTCTTAGGATACCTGCCTGGAGTCCTGAGGATAAGTGGAGTGAGAGAACTGCTCCTTTTACCTCCTTTCCTGAACCTGATGTCATTAGAAAGATGCTTGCTTCCTGAGCCGCTCTGCTAGCTACTGCTGGCTGCTCTCCAGGTTCTCCACAGTTTCCTGGTTCACCTTTAAATCACCCTCAGGTTTGTGCTTTTCCCTTTCACAGTCCGTTCTTGCTTTCCTCTCAAGGGCACCCTTCAGCTGACAAAAGAAGATACTATTTAACCAAACAATAGGTGTAGTTTATACTTTAGTTAATGTGTTCATGAACCACTTACCTTTGGGAAAGAGGAAGAAAAGTATAAGCACAGATTCTAAAAATGATGCCCAGTTGCCTAGGTATTTTAAAATAAATACTGTATGCACCAATATGTTAACAAAAGAATCTAGAAATCAGTGATGAAAGAAAACACTAGAGATTATGAACTCTGAGTTGTGTCCCAGGAAAGCAACGAGTAGACCCTTATTTGATCACTTTCCAGTCATGGGAAGCTCACTTCTTCACATGACAGCTCATTTCACAGAAGGATAAGTCCATTTACTCAGGAGTGTTTCTTCACAAGTTGTAAAAATATTCTTTGCAAATTCTACTCACAAGTCCAAACTCTGTATCCTAGAGCAACATCCAGCAAATCTGTCTCCAGGTAATAACTGATGACTAATTTGAAGCCCTCCAGGGTCTCCCAACTCAGAATCACTGGTCCTTTCAAACACCACAGCATGATTCCACGTTCCCTTTGCCATCTTGCTACCCTCTTCTAGTTCACAACTTTATGACAATATTCTGATCCCCACCAAGTTGGTCAGAACATTTCACGTTTATCCAGATTAGTGTTGACAACAGGGATACAGAGATTAGTTTAGCAGGAAGTTAGTTAACAGTTACAATATGAATTTCTGTTTACTAATATGTTTACTTTTTAGCAATGGATGATATTTCCTATAACCAGCAAAAGATTTGAAATTCAAATTGGGTAGGGAGGGAGAATTTCTGAAAGATGTATATATAAAAGCATGATATATGAACTCCAGGTACTAGAGACTGAATGTTTGTATCCCCTGCCCCCCAAATACATATGTTGAACTCCTAATCTCCAAAGTGATGATAGGACATTAGGAGATAGGGCCCTTGGGGGTGAATAGGTCTTGAAGAAAGAGCCCTCATTAATGGGATTAGTTGCTGTGACTGAAGAGATCCCAGAGAGGTCTGTCAATCTTTTGAGAAGATGGCCATGTGTGAAGGAGGAACAGTCCTTCATCAGACACTAGATCTACCAACACTTTGATCTATGAGTTCTCAGTCTCTATAACTGTGAAAAAAAAATTCTGTTGGTTATAAGCCACAAGTCTATGCCAGTTTGTTTTAGCATCATGAATGAACTAGAACACTGTTCTAATCATCTTTTGTGTCACTGTGACTAAAACACTTGACAAGAACAACTTAGAGGAGGGGAAGTTTATTTGGAGCTCATGATTTCAGAGGTCTCAGTCCAAAGATGGCTGACTCCATTGCTATGGGCTCAGTGGGGGAGGGCAGCAGTGTTAGGAAGCAGGGAGAAGGGGACATGGGATGCACCTTTGTAGGGCATACCCTCAGTGACCCACATCTTCCAGCCATGTCCCACCTGTCTACAGTTACCACCAGTCAGTCCATTCACACTAGAATGGATGCATTAGGCTATAGCTCCACAATGCAATCATTTCACTCTGAACATTCCTACATTAACATCAAATCATAAGAAACACCAAAGAGACTGTGTCTCACACAAACACACATACACCCATAATTTCTTATATTGAGATTTGTGAGATATGCAATTAGTAGAAATAGGAAGAAAACTAAGATAAATAACAGGTAATAGAGGACATTTATAGAGAGACAAGAGGAAAAGGAGATAACAAAAAAAAAAAACCTACTATTTTTTAGCAGTTTAATAAAAACCAAACTTTGGAGACTAATATAAAAATTAATGCATCCACACTGTCAGTGGCTGAGAGAGAAGTGAAGAATTATGAACCTACACATTGAGACTGGTCTGAAACACTTTGATTTCACAGGGTGTTCAGAGGCGGAATAGGGCCTCACTAGTAGTTTTCAACAGCATAAGTAAAACATAGCTTGTGACTAGCATATATTTCAACAAAAAATAAAACTCAACACACCAATGAAAAATAAAACTTTAAAAGCAACATGGCCTTTAAGACCAGTCCCTCAACACCAGCACCAAACAGAGTACCAGCATATCTGTGCAGTAACACCAGATTCTGTGGGAGCTTTGGAAAAAGCCAGTCATTCAGAGCCATAACACTTCACTATTCATGATGTTGTTCTCTTATGACCCAGAGTTGTGTGAAGCCATATTAAAAAACTTATGGACTATTTGTTAGGCTTCACTTACATTGTGGGGGTTCAGTGTAGGTGAAGAAAAAATAAACAGTTCTACTTCTAAATACTGAGGGAAACATACTATGCTAGGTTTTTCAGAAAATGTCAAGATAATTAACTAATTTAAAAACCAGACTATGCTGGGGGCAGAATACAGGTGCTGTTACAGTTTGTATATGTGGTGTCCCTCAAAATCTCATGTGTGAGACAATGCAAGAATTTTCCAAGGTGAAAAGATTAGGTTATGAGAGCCTTAACCTAATGGATGCATTAATCCACTGAACTGGGCACTAACTGTGGGCAGGTAAGGAAGGTAGGTCACTGGGGGTGTGATTGGGGTTTACATTTGTCCCTGATGAGCAGACCTCTTTCTCTTCTCTCTGTTTGCCATGCTCTGAGCTGCTTTCCTTTTCCATATCCTTCCACCATGTTGTTCTGCCTCACTTGACCATAGAGCAATGGAGTCAGCCATCTGTAGACTGAGACCTCTGAAACTGTGAGCACCAAACTTTTCCTCCTCTAAAATTGTTCCTGTCAGGTCTTTTGGTCACAGCTGTGAACAATCTGACAAAAACAGGTGCCCTTCATGTGACTCTGCCACAGAGAAGAACCAGAACAAAGGAAAAGCTATTTTAAGGAGGGTAATTGAGAGAACTCTGGAAATCAGTAGGAAGTGAAGGGAACCCTAAACAGCATGAAGATCTTGAAAGGCAAACAGGAGGAAAGAAAAAAACAATTCATACCTCCAACCCTGGCTTCCCAACCGAGACAGAGGTTGGGGATAGAGGTATACTCAACTCAAGACTTCCAGGAAAAGGAAAGCAGGAAAGTGCCAGCAACCCCAAGCACAGCAGTTGTCCTAACTGCAGGAAAATTCCATGGTCATTATGAGCTTGAAGTCCAGTTCAGGGAGCAGGGTGCTCTCAGAGTGACTGCTCTGCTTCAAAGAATGAATCTACTTTGGTACTACCAACTTCCAGAACCCAAGCGACTATAATAACCATTGCCTGATGCCATCTTGACTTAGGGGCTGGCAACTAGTCTCCCTGACACTATTAGAATTCTTGGGTCATTGTATACCTCAATGGGTGAGGACAGTACCCTCAAACACTCTGCAGCCTCAGGACCAGCAGATGCCAAAACCACAGGCAGGAGTCCCAACTGCACTTGCACTACAGAAACTATGGAAGATCCTTCTCAGTCCACAACCTTGAAACTGTGTCTACTACCACAAAATCCTGAATTCACTTGTGTCTGCCCATTGGGACCTGGGAAAACTCCCAGTCGAGTCCTGTAGCTTCAGGGCTACCAGTGGGCCCAAACCCCAGCACCACCTGTACTCCTTCCCAGTCTATGGCCCAGGACCAGCAGCTGGTACAAAAAGCCTTGGCAACATTCAGACTTGCCTCTGGGAACCAGAAGAATATCCCATCTGTTTTCTGCAACCTCATGACAATGGCTACCAACATCACAAGTCTTGTCCACGCCAGAGTTTTTCTTGTATGACTTAGGGGCATTCCCATCTACACCATGTACTTCTAGGACTACAGAGTCATAAGCACCACTCTTGTACAAACTGTGGAATATTAAGAAGAAGGTCTCTTCCATATCCTTCAACTCCAAGAGTGTGGATACCAAAACAGGCTCCCAAAATACCTGCACATAACACCAGGAATGTAGGGAAAGTACTTTCTGCAGTCAAACTTTAGACCACTGCTGTCAGTGCCAAAAGCTCTGATACAGCTTGTGCTTGTCCCTTTTGGTCTGGAGATGATATCATCTGGGTCCCTCTGCTCTATAAAAGTGATGAACAGCATTACAAGCCCTAGCACCAACAGCGATCACTGCACAAGACCTAGGGAAGTCCTTGAATACCAGTACCACAGACTCCAGAATTGATTGTACTTATCTTCAGGGCCTGGGAAGGGCCCCATCCCATCCTCTAGGTGCTAAACTGTGACTGTAAGTACCCCAGGCACAGTAATCTCCTGCATCCATCTTGAGGGCCCTTGGTAAGGTATTCTTCACATCCTATGGCTTGGGGACCATGATTTTGGTGCCACTATCATGGTTGTCACTTGTAACTGTCCTGATGGACCTTCAAATTGTCCTCTCTACATCCCACACCAAGACTCGGACAGTTGCCACCACAAGCTATAGTGCCATCAGGGCTCAACTCTTTGGAGTCTGGGGACACGCAATTTTGGAAGTCTATGTATGTCCAGTGCAAAGTCATACAATCAACTTCCTGAACTGCTATTCTCAGGACTATTGAGGCACTCATAGACATTGCTGACATCAATCAAAGAAGAAGAAATTACATAGAGACTATGCTTTTGAGCTCCCCTATTAATCAAACCCAACTGACATCCTGTATCCCGTCTAAATGAAGATATATATTTTCCTACAAAAGCTACTTCAAAATATTGGAAGGCATAAATGTTACACCAGATGTGCAGACATCAATGTAAGAACACAAGAAACATGAAAGGAGATGTAACACTTCCAAAGGAGAATAATAATTCTTCAGAAATAGATTCCAATTTGAAGAAAATCTATGATGTATCTGAAAAATAATTTAAGATAACAATACTAAGGAAACTGTAATGGTTTAGGTAGAGGGTGTTTCCCAAAAACTCATATGCGAGACAATGTAAAAATTCTACAAGGTGAAATGATTAGATGGTGAGAGTTTTTAACCAAACCAATACATTAATCAACTGATAGATTAATTGGGCACTAATTATAGGCAGGTAGGGTGTGGTTAAGGTAGGTAGGTCACTGAGAGTATGACTTTGGGGTTTATATTTTGTCCCTGGTGAGCAGAGAAGAAATATTTGAAATACTAAAAGAAACACACCCTGAAACCAAGAATACTATATCCAGAAAAATCATACATCAAAAATGAATAAGAAATAAAGTTTAACTTAGATAAGCAGATGCTAAGGGAATTTATCACCACTCAATCATTCCTGTAAAGAAAATCTTAAGGGTGTCCTTACTATGAATGAAAGGATGATAAATACCATCATGAAAACACATGACTATACAAAACACACTAGAAGAACCAATAAATGATTGAGAAAGAGATAATAAAACGTTAATAAAACAGAAAACTATCAAATCACAAAAATATATAATAACAAAGGTAGAAAGGAATGAAATACACAGGACAAAAAAATATAATTAACAAAATGACAAGAGGAAGTTCATACTATCAATAACAACTTTGAATGTAATTGGATTAAACTCATCAATCAAAAGACAAGCACTGATGGAATAGATTATAAAACCCAGAACTAACTGCATTTTGGCTTTTCATCACTGTGACCAAAATACCTGACACAAACAATTTGGAGGAGGAAAATTTTATTTTGGCTCATGGTTTCAGAGGTTTTAGTTAATAGCCACTGGCTCCATCGCTCTGGGATGAGGGGAAGCAGATCAGCATCACATAAAGGTGTTGTGAAGAACTGCTTAGCTCATGGCACACAGGAACAGAAAGCATGAGTGAGGAAGGAGCCAGGAACAAGATATAGTCTCCAAGGGCATGCACTTCCCCAGTGACCTATTCTTCCAACCATGTACCCTCCACCTATATTTTGCACCTTCTCCCCATAGTCCATTTAAATTATTAATCCACTAAATGAGTTAATCCACTGGCAAAGTTAGAGACTTAATGGTCAATCACTTCCCAAAAGCTCCAGCTCTATACACTGCTGAACTAGGGACCAAGTCTTCAACACAAACTTTTGGGGAAAACTTTCCAGACCCAAATCATAACACCAACTATATGCTGCCTGCAAAACTTCACTTCACTGGTAGATGCACAGACTAAAAGTAAAGGATTGAAAAAGGATATATTGCACAAATTGAAACCAAAAGCAAACAAATAACAATACTCATATCAATTAAGCATACTTAAAGTCAAAAACTGTAAAGAGAGACAAAGAAAGTCATTATATATTGATAAAAGAACCAATTCAAGGAAAAGATCAAACAATTGCAAAATATGTGTATCCAACTAGGGACCACTTAAATATGTAAATCAATTTTTCTAGAAGTAAAGGGACAGATAGACTCTAATATAATAATAGTTGTGGACTTCAACACCCCACTTTTCTCAATGAACAGACTGTCCAGAAAGAAAATCAACAAATATCTGCCCTGAACCATACTTTAGATCAAATGGAGCTAATAGAAATTTACAGAATTTTCATCCAATAGTAGCACAATGAATATTCTTCTCATTAGCACATGGAACATTCTCCAGGGAAGATGATATGTTAGACTGTTAGTCTATAAATCAAGTCTCAATAAATCAAAAATATTGAAATCAAATCATGTATCTTCTCAGACTACAAAAGAATAAAACTACAAATCAACAAGAAAAAGAATGGGAAGTATACAAATGCATGGGAAGTAAACAAATGCATTGAATAACATGCTCCTAAATAACCAATGGATAATTTAAGAAATTAAAAGAGAAATCAAAAAATTTCAAGAAACAAATGAAATGTACAACACAACAAATACAAATATATAGGGTACAATAAAGCCAATATTGACAAGCAAGTTTATAGTAATAAATACATGAATACATAAAATAGAATGATCTCAAATAAACAAAAATGCACCTCAAGAACTTAGAAAATCAAGACAAAGCCAAATTCCAAATCAGTAGAAGTAAAGACATATTAGAGAGCACAAATAAATGAAATCAAACCTGAAAAACAATAAAGAAAATCAGTGAAATAAAATTTTTGAAAGGATTAAAATTTGGCAAACCTTTCACTAGACTAACGAAGAAAAAAAGGGAAGACCTAAATAAGTGAAGTCAGAGATGAAATGGAGATATTATAACTGATACCACAGAAATGGAAAGGACCATAAGAAAGTACCAAGAACAATTATATACTAACAAACTGGAAAACCTAGAAGAAACGGATAAACTTATGAACACAAACAACATAGCAAAATCAAATCAAGAAAAAAATAGAAAATCTACACAGACCAATAATGAGTAATCTAAAATTTCCCATCGAAAAAAGTCTAGAATCTGATGATTTTACTGTTGAAATCTACAAAACATTTAAAGAACTATCATCCTTCTTAAACTCTTAAAAAAAAATGAAATATAAGGAACTCAATAACTTTCTTCAAGGCTGTCATCATTTACCCTGATACCAAAACCAGATGAAGGCACAACAGAAAGAAAACCATAGACTCATAACCCTGATTAACATAGATGCAAAAATTCTCAAGAAAATTCTAGCAAACTGAGTTCAGCAGCATATCAAAAAGACCACACACTGATTAAATTGGATTTATCTCAGGGATGCAAGGATGGTTCAACATATGCAAATCAATAAAAATGATACACCGTATTAACAGAACGAAGGACAAAAAAACATGATCATTTCAACAGATGCCGAAAAAGTATTTGATAAGTTCAACATTCTTTCATAGTGTGTACAGAAGGAACATACCTTAAAATACTGAAGGCTATATATGAGAAACCCACAGCCAATATCTTATTGAATGGGGGAAAGGTGAAAGCACTTCCTATAAGATTGGAAACAAGAAAAGGATGTCACCTTTCATCACTCTTATTTAATATAGTTGGCAGTCAAAGCAAGAAGAATTAGGCAAGAGAAAGAAATAAAGGGCATCCATATTGGGAAGGAAGAAGTTAAATTTCCTTGTGTGTAGACAACATGGTTTTATACATAGTAAAACCTAAATACTTCATCAAAAAGCTATTAAAACTTATAAATGAATTCTGTAATTGGAAAGGATACAAAATCAACATACAAAAACAGTATTTTACACACCAGTAATGAACTTTCTTTAAAAAAATTAAGAAAGCAGTGTCATCATCATATCTACAGAAAAGATATTTATGAATAAATTTAACAAATGAAGTAAAAGATCTCTACCGTGAAAATTATAAGGCACCGATGAAAATGAAGAGGAGATAAGAAAAGGAAGCATATCTATTCTTTTTTTTCTTTCTTTCTTTTTTTTTTTTTTTGTGGTGCTGGTGATGGAACCCAGGGCCTTGTGCTTGCAAGGCAAGCACTCTACCAACTAAGCTATAGTAGAGTGCTTGCCTGGCATATGTGAGGCCCTGGGTTCGATACTCAGCACCACATATAAATAAATAAAATAAAAGATCCATTGACACCTAAAAAAAATTAAAAAAAAAGAAAATCTAAAAAAAAGGAAGCGTATCCCATGTTCATGGATCAGAACTAATTTTGTTAAAATTACATTACTACTAATCTATAGAGTCAAGGAATCTATAAAGTCAAATTCCATCAAAATGCAAATGACTTTCTTCACAGAAGTAGAATAAAACATCCTAAATTTCATATGAAACCATAAAAGACCCAGAATAGCCAAAGCAATTCTGTGCAAGAAAAAAAAAATGCAGGAAGCATCACAATACTTGACTTCAAGACATATGATAAAACTATAGTAACCAGAACAGCATGGTATTGGCATAAAAACAGAAATACAAGCAAGTGGAACAGAATAGAGAAGCCGGATCTTCATCCATGTTTATATAGCCGAAAGTTTTTGATAAAGGCACCAGGAACATACAGTAGAGAAAAAATGGTCTCTTCAGTAAATGGTACTGGCAAAATTGAATATACACATGCAAAGAATGAAAGTAGATCCTCTCACTGTACACAAAAATCAACTCCAAGTGTATCAAAATCTAAAATGTTAAACTAGAAATACTGAAATTAATATAGAAAAATTAGGGGAAAGAAATTTAAGACAATGGCATAGTCAATTAATTTTTAGATAAGACATAAAGACACAGGTAACAAGAGTAAAAATAGACAATTACAAATATATCAAACTAAGAAGCTTTTGCACAGCAAAGGAAACAAAGAACAGAATTAAGAGAACTTACAGAATGGCATAGAATATTTTCAAACTATTCATCTGATGAGGGATGAAATCTAGAATATATAAGGAACTCAAATAGCTGAACACCAAATAACAAATAATTCAAATAAAAATCTGGGTAAACAACTTAGTGAACACTTCTCAAAAGAAGACATACAAATGTCCAACAAGTATATGAGAAAATGATCAATCTCACTCATCATTATGGAAATGCAAACCAAAAGAACAATGAGCTAACATCTCACCCCAGTTAGAATGACTATCAACGAAAAGACAAATAACAACAAATGCTGCCTAGATATGGAGAAATGAGATTACACTCTTAGTGTAAATTAGAAAAGCTATTATACAAAGCAAATGGAGATTCCTCAAAAAACTAGACATAGAACTACCATATGAATAAACAATTTCACTACTAGGTCTATACCCAAAGGAGATGAAATTATTTTACCAAAAAGTCACTTGCACTTTCATGTTTATTCTAGCACTATTAACAATTGCTAAGATAAGGAATCAACCTAGACATCCTGTAGTGGATAAACTGATAAAGAAAATGTGACATATATGCACAATGGTATATTGAAAAAGAGTGAAATCTTGTCATCTTCAGCAACATGTTTGGAATTGGGGGTCATCACATTAAGTAAAATAAGCCAGACACAGAAAAACAAATACCCCGTGTTATTACTCATTTGTGGGGTCAACAAACAGAATGGAGGATTTACTTCTGATTTTTCTATAGCACAGTAGGGTAATTATTTGTTAAAAAAAAAAAGTTTATGATATATTTCAAAATTACTATAAGAGTATAAAATTCCCAGCACAAAATGACTAATGTTTGAAGAGATGCAAATGCTCATTACCCTGATTTGAATATTACACATTGTACATAAGAACTGAATTACCCTTGTACACATGAACTGAATTACTATGATGTACTTTATAAAGTTGTACAAATATTATGTTTCAGTGATTTTTTTCTTAAATTGGAGGTAGGTGTGAACATACAGATTGCTAACTAGCTACATCCATGGCTACTTACTTCATCAACGTGGTGTCCCAGGTTCAAACTTGTTTTGTTCAAGTTGCTGTTTCTCCTCCTCTGTGTGCAGACGCCTCTGGGTCTGCTAATGAGTTTTCTGCATGGCCTTGGTTGCTCAGTTAAGTTTGCTGATTTCCTCATTAGAGATTCTACCTCCCCAGTCAAATTTTTGACCTGTGGGAAAAAGAGAGATCTTCATTAGAGCCACCACTGGAAGCTTGAGCATGACACCATTGTTCTTCCCTTTTGTAGTCCAAAAACCTCATAAGTATCCAATGTCATCAAAAGCTACATTTAACCAAATTCCTGATATAGTCTTTAAAACTCTAAGTTCACTTTTTCTTCCACAAAGAAAAAGAAAACATATGTGTATGCATACTTATGTATGTTATCTGGCATGGTGGAAGGTGTTCTGGTCAAATATTACCAATATGGCTTAATGGACAGATAATTTCCAAAGTATTATATTGTTGTATAATAACACCGGTAAAGGTAGTTGCGCTTTCTATTTAGGATTCAGGGGACATGCACTGATTGTGTTTTGCCCCAGGGTCCCAAGG
The DNA here is from genome assembly GCA_020662805.1 of Glaucomys volans. NCBI lineage: Eukaryota > Metazoa > Chordata > Mammalia > Rodentia > Sciuridae > Glaucomys > Glaucomys volans. Next base: position 145,401 of record JAJEJO010004016.1, read on the forward strand.
GAAGGACAAGTAAAGAAGGGTTCCACATGCAAAAGTGGAAGGTAGCTTTAACAGGCTCTTGTGCTTTTTATGGAAGGGAATCAATAAACACAAGAACTGATATTTAATCATCTGCTGAAATTACAGAGGCATTTTGAAGATTAGCTGTTTGTCAAAGGTTTGATAAAGACTCCTCATTAATCTCACTCCACAAATAGATAAAGAAATTAAAACTCAGAAGTAAACAAAATGCCCAAATCCTCCCTTAACTGGAATTAAATGATGGCTGCAAGGTCAAACTCCAACTCATTGGCAGAAATTGGTATTCAGACACTTCCCAAATCACCTTTTAGAAAATGGCATCATGCTCTTTCTGCTTCCAAAAAGTACATTTAGGGACCCCATGAAACACTTTGGCTCTTTCTATTAGATTTCAGATGACATAAGACTAAAGCAAATGATAATGTTTCATTTGGTAGATTAAGTGGGATTCCCTAAACTCAAATTGTAAATTCAAAGTGGGAAATCACAGTTCATCAGATCCTTTATTTTATGCCAGTTCAGATTCTCAGTGCTATGAAGATGCGGGCCATTGTGTTAAGCAAACATAGCACACCTCGGGTACTGAAACCTGGGATGGGAGTGGAATTCAGGCATCTACGGCCTTCCTAATACCATAGAAAAAGTACCTTGTTCTCTGAAGCACACTCCTCCTTCTCTGACTTCGCTAATATTGTTTCCAGGTCATCGATTTCTTTCTTCAACTGAGAACATTCATCTTTGAGTTTCCGCCCCCTGGCAGTCAGTACAGAATTTATCTCCTCTTCTTCCTCCACCCAGACAGCTCCTCGACTCTGGCCTCCAGCTGGATGTGGGATTTAATCAGCGGCTCGCACTGCTCTTCAACATTTGCCAGGGTCTTTCGCTTCTGCCATGATGAGGAGAAAATTGTTGCCAACAGCTGGAAGTAATTTATCAGTTAGGCGAAAATGCTGCTTAACGCATAGCAAAGAGATAATTGCCTGCCCTCTGCCCAGCACTTTCACCTACCTTTCCTAGGCAGCTGAAATAATATTCCCAGGTCCCTGATCCTGTTGTTGAGAAGTGGAGCAGCTGCTTGTGTTTGGAGGAGCTTTCCATCTTTCAGGCCCATTCAGTAGATTAGATGACCTCTTCTAAAGCACTTAATAGAATCCTGTGGCCTAAAGGAGCTCGCATGCCTCCAGCGATCAGTGATGTGCAGCTTAAATCACAGCTTCTGGAAGAAACCACGTGGGCACATAGCTTGAAGTTGATACCGGTTCTTTTAAGAAAGCTGTGTTTCCTCAGACAATAGACTATTTATAACATTATTATAAGTGCCCTGATGCACTTGTTTAATGTATATGAATTTCTAATAAACTGAGCAGAGCTGTATATATTTTATACACAGGGTGAATTTAGAATTCGTAAAGTTATTTGCAAGTCACTAACTATATATCACTATTGTTTCTAAGGAAATTTTTTGCCTCAAAGATTCTGTAAGCATTAATTCCATGAATTCTACACATAGAGCATAAAATACTTCTGTTTTTTCACATGCACTGCCTCCAAATCTCACTGAGTGACCTATTGTTCCTGTGTTATGGGTTAAAAAGAATGAGTCTTTTTGCTATAGAGTATCTTTCATAACTTTGAACTCCTCTAATTTGTCTTTTTTAGAGGCTAAATAAAACCTCCTGCAAGCAAGTTCTTACAGGTTCTTTGTGAGCAAGTTCTCATTGCAAAGTAACTTCAGAAAACAGAGTAACTTTATCTTCCATCTCTATCTCATTCCGTCCTCCACAATATGCCAGTTGGACAATTTATTAACTATTTGCTTGCTTAAGATGTTTCCACTAATTAGATCAAGAGCTGAAAAAAATGTAAAAATCTGGGCTATCCGCCTCTGGGCAACTCCTGGCTAGAGAATGTCTTCCTGTCCAAGAAACGGGGATCAAGGGGAGCAGATGGAGAGAGGGATAAAACAGTAAATCTCCAACTTCATTGAAAACCCATAAGAGAGGGGCCAAATTAAAATAAATGTCAAGTTATGAAGAAGGGTCCATGAAAATCAGAGAGGTTTCTAACATTTGGGAAATAATAAGGACATTTGATTTCAGTTCACTGGGGTTGACATGCAGAATAGCTGTTTGCTGCATTTCAGTCAGGGTGTGTACAGAACCTGCGACCATCACCAAAAGTCTAATAAAACACCACTGATCCCTTTGTTAAACACAACAGTGGGGCCAGGGGTCAGCTGAGCTATGGTGTGACCCATCTTTTCCCCAAAGGAAGTTATTCTCACGTAATTTTCATGTTAATTGGAATGGATTCACCCAGTTCTGCTGATATTTTGAGTAAATGAAGAATTTTTAAAAGAAGCTTTAATTTGTTGATCTCTGAGGGTTAGATGTGTCCCTTAAACTACGTTTTTAAAATATTTCATAGTTCTGTTAACTTTTTACTGACAGTTACAATTTAAACTCACCTTAGTCTTTGCACATCTGCTCTAGAAATTTGCTTCCATGTGTTTCCTGTGGCCCCGCAATGGTCTTTAACAAGCTTTTGTACACCATGCCCCATACCCATTGAATTCCATTTCTTCCTTTCACATAACGCTGGGTAGTACAGGCTATTCTCTATCGATAGGAGGAATGAAGGGAACCAGGGGGCTGGGTTTCATCTAAGGCTCTCTCTCCATTAAGCCGAAATGTGTTATAAATGGTGTTATATTATGGATTTTAAAGTAGGTTTCCAATGAAACCCAGGACTTTGTATTTTTAACAAAGATGAACATTTACTTAGCACAAAAATAGAAATCACAAGAAAATACAAATGTTGAAGTAATACTTTAATTTGTATTTTTAATAAGCATCCGAAGTGAGACTGAGATCTAAGAATTACTGTTATGCTAAATATGTATCAGAAATGTTGGTTTGGGTGGAAAGTTTTATGTGAACTGTGGACTGCTGAAACATTGGAAAATAGCACCTCTCCAAATAAAAGGATAATTTGGATCAGTCTAAAAGTACTAAATTTTCTGTTTTTAGTTTTTTCTGTTTTCAGTAAGTTTAAAAGACAGGAAAAAGTGTTCAAATGATGGTATTTGAGCATTTTTTTAATGTGTGCTGAGTGGATGGAAAGTATAGTAAAGCATAATAAAAGTAAATGAAATTTCATCCCTGACGTTTTGAAGTTTGGAGATCACAGTATTCCCGGTGGCTTGAGAGAAGGAATGTGAAGGGGAGTAATGCCACACAGCCATCAGATTGGAGACAGAGGCTCAATATTAAGATCAAGGGTTTGGAGACTAAAATGCACATGTTGCAGGACCTGAAGGTGTCATGTTGGAAAGCAATATAATTTTTTTAAGACAATGGGTTTTAACCCTGACTAGATAGCAGAATTGTCCATACAGATCCTTGGAACCACAAAGGATCTGCTTAATCAAAATATCTTCAGACTGGGCCTAAGTATCTTTTTAGTTTTTAAAGCTTGATCAGTGAATTTGATACAATGATAAAGTTGAGAAGTGATGGTTTAGAGGGCTCTTTTGTAATGGTAATTTAGACTAAGGAAGAGGAAATAGAAGACAAAAATTAGCACATTGCAATAGTCCTGAAGATTTCAGTCAAGTTTTCTCATAAACAGCTAAAATTCTGGCTGCTCTGATTTGCAACTGGGTCATGGTCTACACACAAATTTAAATTAGACCCAGAACTATCTGGCCTCATGAAAGATTGTGGTGATACTGCGTAGTAGAAACCTTTCTGATAGTTTGTCCCTTTTTCAAAGACAACCTCCCAATGAAATTACTTAACTAAGAAACCGGGTGTCTCTCAAATGTTCTCATTGTCTGTGTTTCATGAAAATCTATGGTATTAAAAAAAGCACACACTTCTATTTCTTTTTGCCTCATCAACACTGCCTGAAAAACAAGCGAGTCTAATTAAAACCTGAATGTAAAGACCAAGTGGTGGGAACACTCACAGCCTGGCTTTGCTTTCGGTTCTGCCCTCTGAGACTGATTTCTCCCAGGCTCTCTTAGTTCTGCTTAGTCTTCCTTCAGCCAGCTATCTCCTCCCCCACTCCCTCAGGCACAAGAGGCTTGATCTTGAATAGCATCAACCAGGGTCAGGTCTTCACAGCCATGAAAGCGCTTAATCTGGATCAAAAGTGTGTCCCGAGATCAAGAGTGAAGGGAAAGAAGGCAAACTAACCTAGACTATGAGAGTTATTTACATAATAAAGATCCTTAATAAGCTCACCTTTTTAGCAGTCATAATACACTTTCATTAATTTTCAAAGCACTTTTATGTCTGGGTTCTCATTTGATTCTAATAAAATCTCTATTAGGGATTATAGGACCAGCAATATTGTGGACTAGGTTACCTTGAATATTCTTTACCATAAATAGACATCGAGAACTAAGCCTGAAAGAGAATTGGAGAATAAGAAGGAACTAAAACTCTTAGTAGTTAATGAAAGCATGCATAATCTGGATGCGTTCATGGTAGGAGAGAGCCAGTTTTGGTTTTGTATTTCTATTTTCATATCCACCTGGATAGAGAAGCAAGGTAGAGTAAAGATTTTCAGCTTTAAAGAAAAAGAGGACTAAAAAAAAAATACCAGCAGAGAAAGATATCATAGAAGTACATCTGATTTAATGTTTCTAGGGGAAAAAAAATCCTACTTTGGGCATGTGTTATTGGTTTTGTTTCTGTTTTGTTTTATTTTTATCACAGTTCAGCATGACTAGAATTTTTGAGGTTTAAATTAAACTACTCAGTTGGTAGAGAAATAGCAATAAATGAGCATAATGGTTTTTTGCACTGGTAATAAATAGCCTTTGAGTATTTGGAGCAGAAAAACATAAATGTATACTGAAGAGCATACCCCAAATCCAAGCACCAGAGATTCTCTTAGATATATCTTCCCTGGAAATGATCTTACAATACAAAACTACAAAATACATATAGAAAAAAATCAACCATCAGTGACGGTGAGCACATATAATAATCTGAAAATATGACACTATAAAATAATTGTGTTAAAATTATTAAAGACATAAAGGAAATAATTAAAAAGAAAATGTAACAAAATAAACCACTACAATAAATGGATAGACATACACGTGTCCCCCAACTTATGATAGTTTGACTTAAGGTTTTTCAACTTTAGAATGGTGTGAAAGTAACATACACTTAGTGGCAACTGCGTGTCAGACTTTGAATTTTGATCTTTTCCTGGGCTAGCAATAAGCAGTATGGTATTATTTTGTGATACTGACTAGTGTTAACAAGTCACAGCTCCCAGTAAGAATGCAATCACAAGGATAAACAACTGGTGCCCTATAGTGTAGCGTGTGGTTAACTACGATGTTCAGTAGGTTAGATGTATTAAGTGCACTTTTGACTTATTTTCAACTTATCATAATTAGCAGAATTCACCCCCATCATAAGTCCAAGGACAACTGTATTTGAATGGGGAATAAATAAAATATCTAAAACTGAAAAAATATAGTAATTGAAATCAAATGTTCAATAGAGTAGTTCTTTTCTTAATGGCTTAAGAAAAGGATAAAGCCTAGTCTGATGCTGATGGCCTCAGGCTCCAGGATGGCCTGTATAGTCCCAGGTTCCAGACCTACCGCAGTGCCAGGCCAGACACACAGCCTCAAAGCACAGGCCTGTCCCATGGTCCAGATTGGTAAACCATCTTGGTAAAACCAGACATCAGGCTGCCATTGCCACAAACTCAGGTTCCGGGACCACCACCATGGACTCAGGCACCAAAGCCTACCCAAGCAAACCCAAGTTCCAGGCTTGTCTGCAAGGACCCAGGGATTGGACCTGTGTGTGTTTTGGAACTGGCACCAAGACAGTGTACCCTAGGACTTCAACAGCAATAATTTCTTGGGACTCCATCAGCTGGCCTGCCCAGAATCTCTGAGTAGGATCACTGGTAAAGGGCTTCCCCTGCTGAAGCCAGCCTATGAAGACTAGAAGAGGTACCTGTTTGTTTAAATGCATATATGCTAACACAGTACCCAAGGATCATGAATAATCAGAGAAACATGACAAAAAAAATGAATAAAGCATCACTGTATGGAAATGGAGACAAGCTTACAAAATCAGACAATGCAGAGACCAAGACATGAATTCTCGAAACAAAATTTATGAAAAAGTAGCCACCCAAGTCAGTTAGAAAAAAAAAAAAAAAGCCTAAAATTTCTAGAAAAGATGTCTAGCAATAAATACAGGTAGGGGAACTATTTCTTCAAATGCACAGATACTAATGCAACATTACAAGGAACATGAAGAATCAAGGACATAGAACACAATAAAAGGAACAAAATAAAAGTCTAATAATTTATTTATTTATTTATTTTTGTGATGCTGGGGATTGAACCCAGGGTGTTATGCAAGGCCTTATCCAATCCCAAGGTAAGCACTCTACCAACTGAGCTATATCCTCAGCCCTAATAATTCACCCTTAAGAATCAGAGATCAAGAAGTACCGAACAAATAATTTAAAATCATCATCTAAAGAAACTAGAACAACTAAATAAAATCAAGGAAATGATACATGAACAAAATGAGAAGTCCAGCAAAGAGAAAGAAACCATAAAACAAAATCAAGAACAAATTCTGCAACTGAAGACTGAATGAAAAATTCCATGGAAGACTTTCAACAGCATAGTCAAATAGAAGAAAAAATCATTGAGCTTTAAAACTGAAGATCATTTGAAATTACCCAGTGAGAGGAACAAAGGAAAAATGAATGAAAATGATAAAAGAATACATTTAGAATTTATAAAGGACATCAATAAGTATAGTATACTACATTATAGAATAACAGAAAGAACAGAGAAAGAGAAAGGAGCAGAAACTTAACGAAGTAATAACACAAAACATTATAATTATGGAGAGAGAAATGAACATCCAGATGCATGAATCTCAAAGAAATCCAAATATGTTAAATAAAAAGAGATCATCACCAAGACACATTGTCATGATATTCTCAATGATCGAGGACAAAGAATTTTGAATGTAGCAATACAAAACAATGCATCACATCAAGGGAGCCCACATGAAATTATCAGTGAATTTTTCAGCAAAATCCTTGCAGATCAGGAAGGAGTGGTATTATCTTGAACGAGCACAATGTTTGATCAGTTCTCCGAACATGGGTGGCAAGATGATTGGAAATAAGATAGACAAACACAAATATAAAGAAAAGCAGGACTCGGTGGACCAACTGAACTCCTGGTGGGAGAAAGATTGGTCGTGAACAGGCTCCGCACGTCCATTACATAGGTTTAAACATCAAAAGGATTTATTATAAGAAAGCTTCTTCAAGATAAAAAAAAAATGAGGTTGTAAGTAGGAACAGCTCAATTAAAAGCTTATGAGCTTGAGCCCATATCTCTTCTAGCTTCAGGCAGCTGGCATTTGAACCCAAGCCTATTGAACCAATAAATTTTGTGAGCTACAGAACTCCATTTGAACAGGGCATCACCATCTACTGAGCAATCTCAATGCACGCATTTCCACCAAGAGTTAGAAGGGCATCATCTCTGCCTTGGAATGGTTCAAAGAAACCTGTAATTCATTTGCCTCTCCTGACATGGTATGATATATTTAAAGTACTAAGAGAAAACAAACTTCCAACCAGGAAGACTATACCTAGTAAAGATGTCCTTTGAAAATGGAGAGATAAATACTTTCCTAGAAAAATTAAAAGCTATAAGAGTTGATCACTACTACCATCATTGCCCTGTGTACATGTATGATTGCATGGATGGTGTGACTCTACTTCATGTATAACCAGAGAAACAACAGCTGTACTCCATTTGTGTACAATGAATAAAAAAAAAATTAATTTAAAAAATAAAATAATTTTAGTATTAAAAAAAGAAATGTTAAAGGGAGTTCTTCAAGTTAAAATAAAAAGATATTAACCAATGAAAATATCTGTTAAGTACAAAACTCACTCTAAAAGTAAAAATAAAGTCAAATTCAGAAGACTATAATACCGTTCTAGTGGTAAATAAATGACTTTTAATTCTGGAGCAAAATTAAAAAACAAAATTTTTAAAATAACCACAGCAAATGGATGGAATTGGAGAATATCATGCTAAGTGAAATAAGCCAATCCCAAAAAACCAAAGGCAGAATGTTTTCCTTGATAAGTGGATGATGATATATAATTGGGTTGGGGGTGTGGTGGGTGAGAGAAGAATGGGGGAACTTTAGATTACATAGAGGGAAATGAGAGGGGGAGGAGGCGTGGGTATGAAAAATGGTGGAATGAGACAGACATCATTACCCTGTGTATATGTATATGTATGATTACATGAATAGTATGAATCTACATCATGAACAACCATAGAAATGAAAAGTTATACCCCATTTGTGTACAATGAATCAAAATGAAGTCTGTAAAATTTAAATAATAAATTTAAAAAACCCACAGCAACAATAATTAGTTAATGGGTACAAAATATTAAAGGATATAAATTGTTATATAAATAACAAAGAATGGCAGAGAAGAAGTTGAAGTGATGAGTTTTTGGAAGCAGTAAAAATTGCTAAACTGTCAAAATCATGTTAACTATCAAGAGAAAACCTGTAGCAGATATATAAAAGAAAGGAAAACTGCAAGACAAGAAAAAAGAAACAAAGAAGTAACAAAAGTCAGAAAACAGTAAATAAATCTGCAACAGTAAGTCCTCACCTACCAATAATTACTTTAAATATAAATGGATTAAATTCTCCAGTTAGGACATAGACTGAATTAATTTTTAAATATGACTGAACTATATGCTATTTACAAGAAATTCACTTCACCTCTCAGGACATGCAGACCAAAAGTGAAGGGTTGGAAAAAGATATTCTATGTAAATAATAATTATAAAATCAACAAATATTTTAGCTAGATGAAAAAACAGAAGACTCAAATAAGTGAAATTGTAAATGAAAGAGGAAAAATCACAATTTCCCAGAAAAACAAAGGAGGGTAAGAGACTACTATAAATAATTGAGCTAAAAAACTAGATATCTTAGAAGAAATGGATAAATTCCTAGAATCATATAGTCTATCAAGATGGAATGTAAAAGAAATAGAAAATCTAAACATACCAATAATGAGTAAGGATATTAGATCAGTAATCAAAAATATACCAACAAAAGGAAAGTATGTGACCTCATGCCTTCACTGTTGAACTCTACCAAAAATTTAAAGAATTAATACCAATCCTTCTCAAACACTTCAAAAACAATTGATATTATTTCCAAACTCATTTCAGGCAACCAATATTACTTTTGTACCAATACTAGGCACAGACACTAAAGAAAAGAACATTATAGGCCAATAACTCTAATGAATGTAGATGCAAAACTCCTCACTAAAATACTAGAAAAATAAAGTCAACAGTACATTTAAAGGATCATACAGCATGATTGAAGGTAGTTTTCCCTGCAATGCAAGAAAAGTTCAACATATGCAAATCAGTAATGTGTCCTATTCTATTTTCTGTTGCTATAACTGAATACCACAGACTGGGAATTTGTAAAGAATAATGGTTTATTTACCTCATGGTTTTGGAGGTTGGGAAGTCAAAGAGCATGCTGCTGGCATCTGGTGAGGGCCTTCTTTCTGTATGGTAACATGGCAGCAGACATCACATGATGAGACAACAAGCATGCTATTTCAGGTCTCTCTTCACTAAAGCCATGACGGGGTCCCACTTTAATGACTTTGTCTAATCCTAATTATTCCCCAAAGGTCACCTCTTAAGTCCATTGACATGTGACTTTGGGGATAGAGTTACCTTCACATGAATTCTGTGGGACACACTTAATAGATACACAAAAAGAATTTGATAAAAATTAATATACTTTTATGACAAAAACTTTGTATAAGTTAGGCAGAGAAAGAATGTTCCTCAACATAACAAAGGTAATGTGACAAACCCACAGCTTACATTATATTCAATAATAAAAACTAAAAGCCTTTCCTTTACAATTAGGAACAAGACAAGGATAATTCACTCTTACCATTTTAGTTAACATAGCTCTTGAAGTCCTACCTAGAAGATTAGGGAAGAAAAAGGAATAAAAGTCATTAATAAATAATCACTAAAGTTTCAGAATACAAAATCAATATACAAAAGTCAGTAGCATTTCTAATACTAACAATGAACTATCTAAGAAAGAAATCAACAAAATAATCACAGTTAAAATAGCATTAAAGAAGTACTTAGGGAAAAAATTTAACCAAGGAGGTGAAAAATCTCTACGCCCAAAATTATAAAACATTAATGTAAGAAATAAAACACAAGTAAATTGGGGAAAAATTCTGTGTACATGGATTGGAAGAATTAATAATGCTGAAGTGTCCTTACTGCCCAAAGTGACATGTAGTTTTATTATAGTCCCTATCATAACTTAAATAGGATTTTTTTTCAGAAACATAAAAAAATGACCCTAAAATTCATATTGGACAACAAAATTCCTGAATAGCCAAAGAATTCTTGAGCAAAACTCACAAAGTTGGAGGAATCATATTACCTGAAATCAAAATATACCACAAAACTATAGTAATCAAAACATGGTATTGACATTAAAGTAGACGTTCAGAAAAAAGTAACAGAAGAGAAGCCCAGAAATAAGTCTAAACATTTATGGTCAACTGATAGTCAACAAAAATGGCAAGACACACAATTTGGAAAGGAAACTATCATCAGTAAGTGGTGTGGTAATTCTATATCCGCATGATGAGATAGAAGTAAACCCTTATTTCATACCTTGGGCAAATATTAGCTAAAAACTGACTTAAAGACCCCAAACTGTAAAACTGTTAGAAGAAAGCATATAGGTAAAACTTCTTGACATTGGGCTGGCAATGATTTTTTTATATGTGATCCCCAAACATAAGCAATACAAACAAATAGACAAATAGGATTGCATCAAACTATAAAGCTTGAACAGCAAAGGAAACAGTCGATGAAGAGAACAGACAACCTATGGAATGGGAAAACATTTTTACAGACTATGTATCTGAAATGGGATTAATATCTGAAATATGTAAAGAACTCAAAAGCTCAATAGTATGAAAATAAATAACCTCATTAAAAATGAGCAAAACAATCTGATAGACATTTCTTAGATGATATGTAAATGGCCAACAGGTACATAAAAACTATTCAATACTATTAATCATCAGGGAAATGCAAATCAAAACTACAATGAGATATCAACTCACACCTGTTAGGATGGCTATTACCAAAAAGACAAAAGATAAGTGTTGATAAGTATGTGTGTAAAAGGTAATCCTTGTACATCATTGGTGGGAAGATAGACTAGTACAACCATTATGGAAAACAGTATGAAGGTTCTCAAAAAATTAAAAATAGAACAACCGCATGGTCTAGTTATCCCATGTTTGGGTATATAGCCAAAGGAAATGAAATCATGACGTCAAGGAGACATCTGCACTCCCATGTCCACTGAAGTTTATTCCCAGGAGCCAAGATATGGAGTCAACCTAAGAGTACATAGATGAATGAATTAAGAAACTGGTATATATACAACGAAATATTATTGTACCTTGAAAAAGAAGGGAATTTGTTCATTTGCAAAAGCACAGGTGAACCCAGAGGAAATTACTTTAAGTGAAAATAATCCAGGGACAGAAAGACAAAACATTGCACAATATCAGTTATGAGATATCAAAAAATCAAACTCACAGAAGCATAGAGTTTGCTATGAGCAAAGGAGTAGGGGAATTTGGGGAGATATTGGTCAAAGGGAATTCAGTTCCATTTAGGCAGGATGAGGAAGCTCTTGAGATCAAATACACAGTGTGGTAACAATAGTTGCTAACCCGGTATTATATTCTAGAAACTTGCTCAGACAGTAGATCTTAAATATACTCATCATAAACATATATAAAATATAACTATGTAAGGTGATGAAAATTAATTAGCTTAATTGTGGTAATTATTGCACAATGTATACCTTGTCAGAACACCAGATTATTTGACATAAATATATATATATAGTTTTTATTAATCCATAAAACCTCAATAAATCTGGAAAGGAAAAAAGAATACACCTAAGGCAAGCAGAAGAAAGAAAGGAATAAAGAAGAGATCAGAAATTAATGAACCATTTGGCCTTTGGCTTTTGGGGATTTATTTCTCTCTCTCCATTTGTATACAATGAGTTGAAATGCATTCTGTTGTCATGTATAACTAATTAGAACAAATAATAAATAATTAAATAAATAAACCAGAAAACAAACAGTAAAAGTTTAAAAAAAGAAAGGTTAATTAAATAGACAAACTAAATGAATGAACCCATGACAAGAACAGGACATAAGGTTCAAATATAAAATAAGACTCCAGGAATATAATCAGAGTTATGCTCCATGAACACAATTATAGATGTAATCAAGACTTAAAAATCATAGCTAGCTGGGCATGGTGGCACACACCTATAATCCTAGCTTCTTGTAAGACTGAGGCAGGAGGATCACAAGTTCAAGGACAGTCTAGGCAATTGAGCAAGACCCTGTCTCAAAATTAAATTTTTAAAAAAGGATGGGGGATATAGGTCAGTGATAGAGTGATTTTCTAGCATACATAAGGCCCTAGATTCAATTTTCGGCACCACAAATTAATCAATAATTAATTAAAATCATTATCGTAAAATTGGAAAATGCAAAAACAATTAAATTTCCTTTTCGGAAAAAGGAGTGTACATAAATTGATTCAAGAAGGGAAAAAAAATCCCAAAAGACATATAAACATTAAATAAATTAACACAAAATAATAAAGTTTATTACAAAAGGACTACCAGATCCAGATGGTTTTATAAGCAAATTCCACCAAGATTCAAGTATCAGATAATTGCAATCGACTGTCTCATTTTATGAGAAGAGAACATTCAACAACTCTAAATGTTTTGTTCTTGTTTTTCAGTACTAGGGATTGAACCCAGGGATACTCTACCATTGACCTACTTGTTTTTTGTTTTTGTTTTTTTTTTTGAGACAGAATCTCACCTAAATTGGTCAGACTGGCTTAAATTTTCCATCTTCCTGCCTCAGTCTCTAGGTTACTGGGACTATAGGCATGTACTGCCACACTGGGTTCTCTAATTCTTTTATGAGGGTAAACTTGATCAGATGATCAAGGAAAAGCAGAGGAAAAGAAAATTACAGGTCAATCTTATTCACAAATGTTGTTGCAAAAATTTTATGGTAACAGTATAATCGAGCCCATCAATGTGAAGCAAAGTGGGTTCAATATTTTAAAAAAATATTTACATATAATGCAACACACTTACATATTAATTTTAAAAAATCGTGTTACTGTTTCAGTGGAGACAGATAAAGGACTTCATCATTTTCCTGATAAAAATTTTGTACAAAAGAAAATGGAAGGAATGTCCTCCATACAACAAATCACTTTTACCAAAAACATCTATGAAAAATATCATTACTTTTCCCAACATCAGAAATACAACAGTGTTAGCCAATGTTTTTAAATTCTGAAATACCACAAGTTGGTAAGACTATGAGGCCATGGGACTCTCCTACACTGCTGCTGTAGAGAAATTGGAAAGCATTTTGACACTATACTAAGCTGAAATTCCGTGTAACCTGACAGTTGCAAAGAATTGCCACAAGAATTGCCACTCCAAGTGTGTGCCTAAGATCAGCCACTGTCTATAAACTGTTATCATGGAATGGACCATTTTGAGTAATGCCACTCTTAAGAAACTCTTACAAACGTGACAGGTGAAGCAATTACAAAAATGTCACTGGAGAACTATTTGGAATAGCAAAAAATTGGAAATTTACTTTAGTTGGAAAAAGGACCAGTTGTGTTATATTCATGCAATGGAATACTATACATCAATTAAAACCAGTAACCTAGCCATAGATTTACCAACACATATATTTATAAGAATAGTACTGAGATAGTAAAAGACAAACTTCAAGCTCACATAGACAGAATATTGTTATGTGAAGACTAAACCATGTGAAATTGTGCCATTTTTAAGGGTGTCTACATTTCTGATAAAGATTGAGAACATAGTTTATATGATTTATACATGAAACATGGAATGATAACCAGAAATTCAAGGCCTGTGGATAGGACTTGGACAAAGGAGAAATAGATGACTCCTGTAACTGTGTCAGTTAATTTTTTCTTTGTCAGCAATTAGAGGGGGGAAAAAAAAGAGTTTCCATGACTTAGAATGAGTAGGTCATGATGGCCTCATTTTAGAAATAAGGAAGTGAAACACAGAGAAATTAAGTTTTATCCAAATTTACAAAACTGGTCCTAAAAGCTATGTTCATGGTCCCGAAAGTCCCATACCACATTGAACACTATGTGAGAGTCACAGAAGACCCTTAAATGTTGTCTCACTAATACCTTTGACATAGCCATGCAGGAATCTTTACCTTCTTCAGGCAAACTGAGGGAATTAACGAATCGTCAATTGAGCAAGTTTTCCCAAGAACCTGTAGACCTCTCTCCAGAATATAAATTATGTTAAGGAAAAGGTGAAGATAACCACTGCAGAACCCCTTGCTCACAGTCTCTTTGGAGGTTTTGTTAGCTTGCTTTCCATAATTCTATTAAAGGATAGACAAAACCTACATGGAAATGTCCGAATGTAGTGATAAATGCCTCTACTGAACCTGCCTGAGACAAAAATTTATGATCACAAGTCACCAAGAGCCATATTTTCCGACCCCAGGGAAGCAATAAAGTGGTTGTAACACTTTCCCACTCTGATGCCAACTTCCCTACAGAGCTGGCTGTGGGATAGGTGTGCAGGTCCTTGCAGATCTGCTTCTGTTATGAACTGTGAATCACACCGCCTGCGGAGATCCCCACTTCTAGACTATAAACAATCCCTCCCAATGGGAGAGCTAGAAGCAATGGAAGTAATATCTGAATTATGCTCATACTTGGTTAGATAAGGCAATAAAGTCCATTACACTGTCTTTTTGGCATGTCATGATTTAAAAAAACTTTAAGACTCCGCCTAATCAGAGGAGGCAATTCTTACCACACCAGGAGTCATAGTCATATTGAGCAAGTCACTAATTAATCCAGCAACAGGGATACAGAGTACAGATATAATACCTTTCTTCTAGAATCTTCTGGAATTTGATTCATGTCAGTTTGTCCTATGCTCTGACTTGGAACAATGGAAAACTAGATAGTCTGTCATGTCTAATTTCTTGCCATTGGTCCAGACAGCCAGCTTTATTAAAAAAACAAAAAAACTAATCTAAAAATGTCAGATATCAGTTTCATTCATTAGAAATGTTCAGTAAGTATTTGTCAAATGACTCTATAAACAATTAAAGTATTCTTCAGGACAACTTTATCAGTCTTGTTCCTTTCTGGGTTTTACTTAATGTGTAAAATTTACACCCTAGAAGGTTTTGGTTTCTAAATATAAAATTTGCAAAGGATCTTTTATTTAATCTGTGGTTATATTGTTTGCTTAATAATGAACACCATCCTTGCTCTTATTTATTAATAATGTTTAGAAGACCTGGTTTAAGTTTCCAGATAGATGCAGTCATGCAATGCTTCAAAGTGCCTTGGGGGTCCACAAACATTTCCTATACAATCTCTGTAGAATATTCTTATTTGTTTTCAAGTTACTCTTTAAAAATGTGGAAACACTTTTAGTTAGTGAGCCATATTTTTTAAATAGGCCATGATATGGCCCTGGGGTCACAGTTTACTGACCTCTCTTCTGGAAGAAGGCACATTTGTCCCAGGTATCAATGACTCAAAATGAATATTTTTCACAGATAATTAATAACAACCAAGGTAAAGCAAGTGAGGTTCCAGAAGCACAAATTTTATTTACACTCACTTAGAGTACCTCCTTAAAGGCACCTTACACAAACCCGTGAATGCCTCCTTAAAATACATACAACCCTAAGAGTAATGCTCCCTTTAATATGTGCATTAGGAACCTCAATTGCCTCATGTGAATTTTAACTCAGAAGAGTGGTATATCTCAAAAATAATTGGACACACCAGGAAGTGAGGTACTGTTAACAAATGAAGACCAGTTTATAAGTACTCAAAACCTAAGAGTCAAGTAACATTTCATAAGCATATCTTATAGAGTTCTTTTTCTGTGAGTTCTTCATTGGATCCTCCTCATCTCCCCCAAATAATCTGGTCTTTATATGGATGTCGTTAGGAGCAACCTGATGTTGACTGCCAGACAAGACCAATCAATGATTTCCCAAAATATGTGGATCTCTTAGATGAAGTAGAATTTAGTGAATCACATTCAAGACAGTCAGGTTGGGTTATTTATTCATTTACTGAATAATTGGGTTGACATCAAAGTTGTTAAATTATTCAGATAGTCTTAAAAAATTTATTCCTTAAAAGACTGCAGTAGATGAATCAGTTCACACAGAGAAGCAGTTAACTCCAGGAACCTGGTTCACCTTGTTTTTTGCTTTGATTTGTATATAGTTTTCTAAGAGTGTTAAGGTTGATTCAGTATTTTATGTGTCAGCACAAATTTGCTTATATGATTAATTATAAAAATGTAAATATAGTCAAGACTGAAATTTAAATAGCATTGAATTTTCTGTCTTCAACTGTACGAAAACCTCCACTTTGAACTGAGCTCTATTTGTGTTATTTTTGGTCATAAGAGCTAAAGAATACCTCATGTTATAATCAAGTATTCATGGATATTTTAGGATACACACTCTTTCCTCCTACTCTTCTCCAAATGCATTCTTTGCAATTTCCTGGTTACCTTAGTGACTCCAAGTTGGTACTGGGTGTGGTCTATCTCCAAGGAGCCAAAAAGTCCTTCAGTTGCTTTTGTGCTGCTCACAAAATTGCTCCTTAGAAAGGTCACTGGGTTTCAGATGCACAACTTAATTTCAAATAGGGTCAGAGGATTATACGATACAAATAAAGATCAATCTGGACAAGTGGGGAGAAAGGAGCTACAGGTGTCTATTTCTACTACTAATTTTGCAGTTTTCACAAAACTTTTGGTAACAACAATGAAGAAAAAAGCAGTAGTCTCTTCCATTGGTACAATAGTTTTGTACTTTCTCCTGTTTTTCTTTCAACTATAAGGCATTGTGAGCACTATCAGGTGTATTATAGTTGTATATAATAGTTGGGTTCATTTTGAAATAATCATACACACATGGAATTGAATTTACTCTATTTTGGTTCCCTATTCCTCTCCTTTCCTTTTCCTCCTCCCTCCCCCTATTTGCCCTCCTCTTCTTTACTAGTGTACCTTCCATTTGTTTATTTTTAATTCGTGCTTTATAGATATACAGGCGCATAGTGTAATTTTGTCAAGTTCATTCTGTATTTCCTCCTCTTTACTGTCCCTCCTCCCTCCTCTTCAATCTCCTTCTTCTACTTTGACCTTCCCTCTGCCTTTTTGGTATCAATTGCCCCTTCCACCCTCTTTGCTCTAACTTCTGCACATGAAAAAAAAAAAATGCAACACTTTTTACCATGCTTTAGATAGAAATGAATCTCATTTGTTTGTCTGCTCAATTAGGGAGACAGGCATTGGAAGGAGAAAGAAAAATGGAGGCAAGAATAAGTATCTCTATCAGGAAGATACAGAAAGTGAAAGTGGAGGTATTAAGTGTCTTCTCCAAGATTCTTTTACTCTATTGGTGAGATGGGGAAGAATGAGATATATGCTTGATTCGGAGACAGGTACACTTCTATCTACCAAACTGCTCAAATTGGCTTGATGACCATTACTTCTACTTTTAGAATTTGAGAAATGCAAATCAAAGATTCATCTCCTACCATGCAACCTGTTGGCTTCCTTCCATTCACAGGCTTGCTAGGAAAACATCATCCTGCTTGAATACCAGCTACCATTACGTATGTATAACATTTCAGAGATTCAATTCAGGTTCCTTGTTTTTCTTCTGTGGACATATTTCTTCTCAATGTGGGTCTATTATCTGTTAATAGAGATTTAAGGATATTACAGCTGGATTTAAAGGGAAATAATAATGGAACTCTGTCATCATATATCTCACCACCACCAAAACACATCGATTTGTAGTCTGGAGGACATCAACCAAACAAACAATGCACACCGAACACTCAGAGAGGAAAACAGAATGGCCAGCCTCACATTTCTGAAATTCTAGAATACATGTTTCCCTTTGTTTAAAATCACCATATAACAGTCAGTTTGGAAAACCTTTACAGCACATCTTACTCCCATCCATGACACCATTAGGGTGCAACTGCTGAAGAACCAAAAAAATGGTCCATTACACCTGAAGAACAAGGTCACAGTGGGTCAGTGCCTAAGATGATTAACCCAGACTTTGTCCTAATTGCTGCATCTTGGGTTAAAAAGAGTTTCAATTTGGTGTGTGCTCCATGACAGTCATAGGCATTCACTTACTCCCAGCCTGATGGTGCTCACAATGCCTGTCCTGTTATGGAGGACTCTAAATATGTTTTACCTGAAATTCCATTAACATGAAACCAGTCTCTGAGTTCACAGATCAGATTTGATAAGCAAATACTCCGAGAAGATATAAATAGATTACTTTTTTTGCTAGAATGCAAATGGTGGGTATCTTATCCATCTGTCAACCAAAAACCTGCTAGAAATGACAAGAGCACAAATGGTGCACTGCCATCTCCAAGTAGGAGGGATTACAAAATGTGGGAATAGGTGCAACCTCAAAATTCTGTTTACAGTTCACTGAGAAAGGACTTGACCACATCCTGACCTTCATTGTCCCTTTATTATGGTGATTGAATTTTATTCCACAGTCTAAGCATCTTCCTATCACCTCTTTGTCCATCAAAAGCAGCCCTATTACAGCAATCAGCTGCATCTCCGATAGAAGCCTTTGAAAAACCTTTCACCAATTCTTAGGGGAGAAGCCAAGGAACACTCCTAACACAAAACCTGCTGCAACTCTGCCTATGTCTAGGGTCACAGAAATAAACTATATACCTCTTCCCCAATCCCTTTCAGGGACAGAAACACACGATCTATAACAAAGGAATCGTAGAGTGCTCAGATACCTTGAGATCAAACAACATCTGTTCCCCTTTAAGTACATATGAATTGTTTTGATTAGATCATGAAGCTTTTCTTGAAAACCTACTGAAATCAAAGCTGCCTTGATGGAAGACAACTCTAATAGGTAACAGAATTGCTCCAAAATAGAGGCAGCTAATTAGATTCCTTGCTAGATGGAAGCAGTGTCCCTAAATGCATTCAGAAACCCAGCTGATAAGAAACAATGAGGCAAAAACATAAAGCAGTGAATGAGCATGAAGTGTTTGCATTGCAAAAGCTCCAACTGCAGCATCATTGTTTGGCATCACACTTTCCCAAAATAGGACACAGACTGTCAAAACTGGGGACTTAATTACAGTAGGTTAATAAAAACGCAAGCTACTACAGAACCTCAAAACCAGAATCAGCAACATCTGGCCACATAGTCCAAGTGTGTTTAGTACCCTGAAGATAAAGGTGCTTGTCAGATACACTCCTTTGAGGCTGGCAGCTCCAACCAGAGCTCCATGGAGGACTAGAATTCCAAATAGAGGCTAGAAATCTTCAAATCCATTATTTAAGGATAGCAATCCATGTTAATATCAGAAAAATTTTGTTTCACAAATTAAAAACATTTTTGGAATTTGCCACCATGGTCCATCCCATTATCCCCCTACCACCAATCACTTGCCAGAAGCATGTAGCTAAGAAATGGATACCATTAGAGAGAAAAGGTGTTCCTATTATGGGAAGAAAGATTAGAGGGAGCTTTTGACAATTAAAAATGGATTTGCAAACTGCCTTTATCATCAATTTAGATAATTCAGACAAAGTAATATCCTTTATTCTGAAATGTCTACTTTAATCCCCCAATTGATTATTTAATCCCTTTTTACTATAATTTGCCCTCCTAGAAATTGAAATAGGAGCACACTCACATTTTAATATGAAATTCAAGTTGAAATAGAAATAGTAATACCAAGCACTGACACTACTAAATAGAGCCTGCTTTGTGAAATCCTGCCATAGGTCCACTTGAATCTCAATTCAAAGTCAGTCATGAAGAGGTTCCAAAGACCTTACTTCTAACTTGCTTTCATTTTTCTATCTGAAAATCTGCCCCTAGAAGAAAAGGACTAGTAAGAGGCTCTTAAAAAGACATTCATCAAAGGTGAAATGAAATGGATTTCTTAGTATAGATTACAAAATATCTAACTCTGACCTGGCATTTTGCTCACTGGGGATTTATGCATCTCACAAAATTGCTATTGATTTTAGATCAGTCATCAATATATTTCGTGTTTCCTAAAATGGAGACCATAATAAACACAAAATCACTTTTTAAATCTCTAAGAATACCAATCCACTTCACAAACGTCTCTAAATCTATCAATTTAATCTTAGACCCAACATGCACACCAAGAGTAAAACAATGAATACAACATTATTCCCTGCTTACCAAACACACATTATTTCTTTCCTTTGACAAGTTGGTATTTATTTGACAGACATAGTTCTATTATGAATCATTTTCACTTGTTTTGAGTTCAGTAGAAATAAGTTATGACTAAGCAATAAAATGGCTTGGAAAAAATCATTTCTCAAGTTTTCTATCTATAGAAAACCTTTATTTTAGGTCACAGGTTCTTCAGAAATAGAATCTGAGATTCAGGTTCTGCTTTGAGAGATTTCTTTGGAGAGTGAGGGAAGTAGGGGAATTAAAAAGGCAACGGTGCTGCCTCAGCTTCAGTCTGACCCCTGTAGAACCTGTGAGCACAGTGTACCAACCGCAGGACAGATGGTCCCTTGAGGCAAAGAAGAGGCCAGAGTCTGGAGAGGAGGAAAAGGAGGCAGATTAGCTTCCCTTTGGTCAAAGGCAGTTCTGTAACTTGGATGTCTCATAAGCCAGGATTCACATCAGCTGGAAAATGGGTACAGGACTGACCAAGGTAGGCAGCAAACAGTGTTCTCTAAAACCCTTAAAAATACCAAGGTAAACTTCAACTGTTCCAACTTGGTTAACCTCACGTACTTTACCCGCATTAGAAAAGTGAAATTTCAAATAGGTAATAATATAATAATGCAGATTGTAAGACAGTTCATACATGAATAGATTAAATATTACTTTATGCAGAGATAAAACTGGAATGAAGCTCCTTTCTGACATCTCTCCTACTCAAACTGTATAGAAGGAAGAGAAAAAAGGAGAAGAAAGAGGAAGGTTTGGAGGAAGAGGAGGTAGGCAGTGGCATTTAAAATGCTCTATTGTGCTGTGCACAATAGTGCACACCTGTAATCCCAGCAACTCAGGAGGCTGAGGCAGGAAGATCACAAGTTCAAGATCAGCCTCAGCAACTTAGTGAGTCCCTAACAATTTAGCAAGACCCTGTCTCAAAAAATAAAAAGGACTGGGGATGTGGCTTAGGGGTTAAATGCCCCTGGGTTCAATCCCAAGTACAAAAAAAAAAAAAAGAAAAAAAAGAAAAAAAATTCATCAAATAAAAGCTCTTCTGTAGCATTATGGTACCCTGCTGATGGAAGCAGGGATTCATCAAAATTCTACAGACAATAGTTCAATATTCACCAAAAGCTTCAAATATTCCTAGCCATAAAGAAGAATAAAATTATGGCATTTGTAGGTAAATGGATGATGTTGGAGACTGTTATGCTAAGTGAGATCAGCCAATCCCAAAAATCCAAAAGCCGAATGGTCTCTCTGATAAATGAATGATGATGCATAATGCAGGGGGGGAAGGGTGGCAAGAATGGAGGAAGGATAGATAGCATAGAGGGAAGGGAGGGGTGGGGGCGGGTGGGGGGTAAAAATAATAACAGAATGTGTGACAGATACCATTGCCCTGTGTACATGCATGAACGCACAGATGGTGTGACTCTACTTTGTGTACAACCAGTGAAACAATAGCTGTACTCCATTTGTGTTCAATGAATCAATAAGTAAATTAAATAAATAAATAAATAAATTTAAAAAAATATTCCTATTTACATCTCTAAAATAAAACATCTTTTTTTGGTGCTTTTTCTTAAGGAAATAATCAGGCAACAGTGCACAGATACTCACTAAAGCATTATTTAGTCATTGCAAAAAAAATTAAAAATAATAATTTTAACAAATATTCATCAACAGAAGACTGATCAAATTCAGAAGGACTAGACATGTAATGACACACTCTAACCTTTTAAAATAATGACATAGATGTATATAATTAATGTGAAAAGATTGCTAGAATTTATGTTAAGAGAAAAGTAGGTTATAGAAACTATACTCTGTACATTATGATCCTGAGTACATGCAGTGTTTAAGCACAGTTGTGTTATAGATGATTACATACATAAAAAGTGTTGGGAGGCTTATTTGTGCTAACAATTGTTATTTTGCTCTCTGGGATTATAGATAATTTTTATGTTCTTCTTTTTAGTTTCACTATATTCTCTGTGTTTTTGGCAACACTCACGTATTAATTTTATGATTTATAAAAAATAAATCTATTTTGCTTTCTTGAAACTATACTCAGCCAATCTTACAACATTTGTATGCTCCCTCATTAAGATGTACAACAATAGCAACAAAAAAATCCATGGGCAACCCAGAGAAAATAGGCCAGCTACAAACAAACAAAAGTTAAAAAATATTCTCTGACTAGCAACTGTGTGGAGGCAGATGTCATGAAGCTTAATTACTAATGTCCCTTTGGGAGACCCTATGTCCTCTAAGTGAATCACTTGACCTCTTTATAAGACAACTTTCCACTAATTTTTTTTATCAAAAAGAAAAAAAATTCACCACTCCGGTTAAAGTACTTGGATTCCCAGGAAAAAGCATGATTAATATGGTCAATTTAATGTTTAAATGAGTGAAAACTTGGAGGCAATTATTTTCAGAGAGTAAAGAAATATTTTAAAAAGAGAAGAAAGGGGGGGAAAAAAAGAAAGAAAAAGGACATCCTACATTCTAGACAATTCTTTTAGTTCCAGAACATGGCACACAACCTGAAGAATTAGAAGACAATTTCCTAATTCTCTGCCTAAACTACTCTCTGACCTCTTATGATCAGAAAATCACTCAACGGGGAGCCATAAGCTTATGTGGCCACTACCTAACAGACTTCTCAGAGGCACTTGAGAAGCTATTAGAATCAGGCAAATGCACTGCCTGAAGACTAGCAGAGCCCAAACACAAGAGCTTCCATTTCTTAACCACCTCTTGAGGTAGGCCCAGAGGATTTCAAGCACGCTCCTGAACTATGCCATCATGTGCTAATGAATCTAGAAAGTGCTAACCCCTTTTTCCATTCCCTGAGTACCCCAGCAATCAAGACTTCAAAATCAGCCTGATAGGCCAGTAGTTCACAAGGAGCTGGCTGTAAGGTAATAGGAGGGTGAGGATGTTAGAAAGTGAGAGTACAAGCCCCATTTAAAAAACAGCTAGTACACTATGCCCCGCTGTTGCCATGAGGGATTCTGAAACCAGGCTGGTCAGATTTCTATTTCTCCAGAATTTCCATTTTTCATAAGAAAAAGGAAATCCACAGGTGCATATGAAATCCTTTGATTTTTTTTAACCTGCATGTACCAAACAAAACATGTCTGAAGACCAGGTTCTGCTCAGAAACTGCCAATCTGTGACCTTTGCTGTGAATCATGCAGAGCTTCTCTCTGTGGTCAGTGCTAGTCCAGCTGGGAGGCTGGTGTCAGTAACTTGGGCCCAGTGTCTTTAAACCCATTGTATAATAATGCAGAAGTGTTCACTGAATCATAAATGAATGCGAGTCAGTAAGAGTAGAATAGACACTAGATTAGGAAACAGAAGTTTTGCTTTCTACCTAGACTTTGCCATTTAGTAGATTCATAAAATTGGAGATTCTGCTCTTAACTTCTCTGTTCTTGTAGCTGCAAGATAGAGTCCTCTCTCCTTCTCCCTCCCTCCCCCGTTTCTTATACACCCAACACACACACACACACACACACACACACACACACAGATATATACAATTCTGCCTCACATGACATCAGACTGCATATAAAACAGTGGTCCCATAAGATTATGATGGATTAGTATTATTTAGAAATCATTATTTTCCAGTGACACTGTGGCCCGTGTACTGTTGTAAATAGTGCATCATATTGCTCACATATTGGTGGTGATGTTGGCATTGCCAGTCTTGGAAAGAATAGTATAGCACATGCAATTATATACAGTACATAATACATGACAATGATAACAAGTGACTATTTTTCTCACTTATGTGTTTACTACAGTATATATTCTTTATTGTTTACTGAATTTATCAAGTTACTGATGTGCCCTCAAGGGCGTGTCAAGTGATTGACTTAGACCATCCAGGTGTGTGTGTAAGTACACTCTATGATGTTTGCAGAAGGGTAAAATCCCTACGGAGGTATTTCTCAAAACATACCCATCGTTAAGCAATGCATGATGGCATACGTTTGGGGCTAGTTATTGCCCCCAAAACATTTATCAAAATATGCTTTTTATTCTCTAAATGCAGGTAAGTCAAATATAAAATAAAAGCAGAATGAAAATGGACTTCTTGAAATATATCTCTCTTAGTGCACCAGTACCATTTCCCTGAAGAACCACCAGCCTGAGGGTAGAAAGGCTAATAAGAGGAGATGATTCAGACCATAGGGAACAAATACAGATATCACAGGAAAGAAGCAAGGATTTTTGTAAAAGCTGAAGCACCCATGGGTTTCATTCTGAGGCTGAAAAAAAAAATCAAGGAAGATTGATTGACTTACCACTGTCAGTACTGGTGTAATTTTCAGAAAAATGTCAGACTGCATATTACAACAGTGGCTTGCCAGAAGTCTGTTGGAAGACTTCTGAAATACCGCCACGGCTGTTTCATTAAGGTCTTTGTTCTTTTTAAGCCAACCACTGATGTTTTAAGGCATGCATTCCGGGAACAAAAGAGGGAAAAACGCATGAATTGACACAGCAAATTGCACGTTACTTGAAAAACATCACAAATTGGGTGGGTCCTTCAATTTTAAAACAGTTTGATATAACAGTACTGAATGATAGCCCAGAATTCCATTGTGCAGCCCAAAGAGATTTTCAACCTTCACCATTTAGTCGTCAAAAGAAAGGAACAGATAGGAGGAAGAAGAAAGGGGCAAGAGTAGAAGAAGTAACAGAGGGTGGGAGAAGAGAGAGAGAAAAAGAAAAGAAGGAAGAAATGGGAGGGAGAGGGACAACAAGGAAGCATTAAATCATTTCCAGTATTAACAATTCACATCAGCAGTCTTTCATAGGCAAGGCTAGATAAATTGTCAACTATCCCTGAACACAGCCAGCTCTCCAAAAAAAAAAAAAAAAAAAAAAGAAAAAGAAAGAAAGTTAGCAAATATAAAAGCATTTTACTGTAAAAATTATTGCACTTAATATTCCAAGACATCAGAAAGGAGAACTATTAGCACATCTAGGGACACTGGGAAGGCCATTTTTAGTTTGAAACATTATTTCTTAATAATGGGCTTTCTGTTGCACCCAGAATCACTGACCAGAAGCAGAAAAAAAGGGGGCACATGCACTAGTGGGGAAATGAGGACTGAGGGTCATTAGAAACCTTTGCAGGTCATAGTTTAGAGACCATGGCTTCACACTGACTCTTTATGGGAGAACAAAAAAACACTTCAATAAAAAGATCTATCGAAATAATTCACATTCAAACAATGTTGAGTTAAAAAAGAGGACAAATAAAAAAAAAAAAAAAACCAAGTCTTTGATGGTATCCATGCCTTTCTGCAGCAGTCCTGCTTTGAGTTGGGGTGACAGAGTCCATTTTGAAATTTCTGACCTCTGTGCACATGGGATGCTGTTTCACTTCCTGAGTACAGAAGTACTTTCCTTTGGAACTAGGATGTGTTTTGTTCATCTCTTCATTTAACCTAAACTTTACTTAAATATTATCTGAGGCTTTGACTGAGTGCATTTGAAACAGAGTCAGGAAAATTCAGAACAGGGGCTGTGCCAATAATTTCTGTTTCTGCAGAATAGACAAGTTCAAAGTGAGCTTCATAGTTCTTCTCATCAGACTTGGGCTTCTAGAAATAAGTCAACTGTCTAAAATGGTTACCAAAGAGTTTGTTCTTGAAAGTCATGTCTGTAGCCTTAGGAAATATGCATTCTTCTTCAAGGATGGAGAGGAGGCCCATGAGCTCTTGGAGATACACGAAGACAGCACATTTAAAAAAAATGTCCAGTGGGGAATCAGTATGAATGCATTCCCTAATAATTGAAAAAGAAGAGAATATTCATAGGATGTAACTAGCTAGTCATCCCTTCAACAAGTATGTATTAAATACCTACAATCAATACTGACACCAGCAGGAGCTGCTGATGCTGCAGTGACCGCATACTGTCCTCAGGGTGCTTACATTCTGGTGGAGCAACAGATCACAGCCAAGTAAACAAAGATAGAACAAGAAAAAGTAAATAACTAGGTCTCCTATAACCGCTCTGAAGATGAAAAGTAAAGGGAGACAGTACAGAAGGGAGCAGGCTAAGTGAAATCTATTTCATATGGGGGTGGTCAGGGAAGACCTCTCTCACCTGAAAGAGAACTTGAAAAAATCTGAGCACAGGTGTTCTAGGCAGAAAAATGAAGAGCAAAAAGTCCCCAAGGCAGAAGCACACTTGACAAGTTTGACATCCTTTCAGAACCATATACCAACAGAGCATCGCTAGCCAGATACAGAGCACCTGGTGAGATGCTATTGGCGTGAGACTTATGCACTTAGTTATAGCGTTAACTGCACCTGGATCTCAAAGAGTTCATAGGCTGTGGTAAGACTATGTGATAGTTGGACTTTAAAGGTGATGAGAAGCCTTTGGAGACTTTTAACATGAAGTGATGTGATTTGATTTATGCTTGAAAAGAACCCTTGGTTTGGAACAGGAGCGGGCAAAGTCAATTAGGAAGTTGTGAACAAAGGTTTTTCTATTTTTAAAGGGTTGAAAAAACCAAAAAGAATGTTGACAGAAAACCTTATGACTCTCTTAAGCAAATGCTTCTCTAAAGGGTCACTGAGTCTTTTTCACACCTTTGCATTCACTCAGCCTGGCACTGAAAGCAGCAGTGAATGTGTAAATAAATGAGTGACAATGTTCCAATAAAACTTTATTTACCAAAACAGACAGTAGACTCTATTTGGCCCACGAAATTAGTTTGTTGACCCTTAGTCTAGTCTAGCTATAGTGTTGAGGCGTGTGAGAACTCATTAGAAATGTGAGATATATTGAAAATGGAGCTTTCACAACTTCCTAATGGATAGAATGTGAGGTGTAAGATAAAAAGGTTCTTGACCTGAGCAACTGGATAGTGGATACTGCCATTAACCAATGTACACATACACATATACAGGGAAACACAGTGGGCAGGGGAAGACCAATGAATTTTATATTTGCATATGTATTTATAGATTCCTTTATCTACTCCATGAATATCTTGAAAGTGCCTTTTGTGATCAAATTACTATATCAGACACTTCAGTTTGTATTAGGATGAATCAGACATGACTCTGATTCCAGAGTATCTATCTGAGAAGATAAGACATGGGCATAATATACAGACCTCAAAACAGGTGCAGATAAATCATTGTGAGCATTTCAAGGTCTGACAAGCAAGATAGACCATGACCCCTTGCCCCAACAACATAGATTTCATGATTCTCTATCAACCCTTTGAAACTAAGAATCAAACCTAAGTCAGATTTGGAAGAGACATTGAAGGTTTGGTCCAACTTCACTAATGGATCATCAAATTGCCCTCAAAATTCCCTTCTAAAAGACTGGTTAGCTTATGCTTGATTATTTTTATGGCAAGAGAACACGTAAACTCTGAGTCAAGTCAAGTGAGTGTCAAAACAAAATTTATAGTTTGGAATCCTTTGTTCAGAACCATACAAATGTGTCTAATAATTCTTCTAATCAGATATTTGAAGATCATGTTTTCAATCCACCCAAGTCTATCATTCTAATGACTTTTTACCACTTGTGTATTTTCTCATAGCCCGAGAGCTTGAATTTTATGTAAAGCATATTGAACAACATTCCAGCAATAGCTCTTGAAGAGCTCTGGGCAAGAACTATCTTCATCCCGAGCATCTAACTGGAGAATCCTGCAGGGTGAGGAGGTGAGCTACTCTAATGAGGCAAAGTACTCCAAGTGACAACACTGATAACACTGACCTTGTGAGTTTTAGGCAATGTTGGAAGTGAGGAGGAAGATGGAAAGGGGGAATCTGAAAATCAAACATTTGATTCTCTGGTGTTAACTCTAGGTTTTATGAACTCCAGTTGTACCATGTGGAGTATAAATGGAGCTCATACATCCTTGCGAACCCTCAGTGAAAACAAAAATGATTCATTTAAACATGCAAGCATCTCCTGGGATGGTGCCTGTTACCAAAATACTGAGGCAAAGCTTCACGAGGAACAGCAGCCCCCAACTCAGGCAGAAGGCAGAGCAGCCTTCCATACATGAGGACCTCCATTTCTTTGGTCTCCAGTGAAGCCAACTTCCCCCTTTGGGATGAGGGTAAGTTTTATGTGACACAAGCAGATTTCATACCTCAAAATAAAACAAGTGTACCACTGAGGAGAGAAGAAATACAGTTCCTGTAAGGTCTTCTCTACTTCTCAAGTGCTCAGGAGGTGTAAAACTTCTAATAAATAAGGGACTGTCAAGCCAATTAGTTTCCAAATATGTTGGAGAATAAAGTAAGTAGTTTTTGCCCCGTAGAATCAATTGTCCTATATTGTACAATAAATGGGTTGAGCCAGTTGCCCTGTCTCAGAACATAGTCTGACCTCTCCCTCTTCAAATATTATCAACTCTGCCTTTCCCTCTTTCTCTCTGTTACTTTCTCACTACTTGTACTTCGGCTGTCCAGGATCAAGACCTCTTGATTTCTCACTCCTACTACTGTACCAGCTTCTTGCCTGCTTATCATCAGCTCATCTTCCCATCCCAGATATTAGGCACAAACCTATCAGACTAACTACAACAGCTCTGGTGTCACCATTACCCAGCTCAGACCCCTCTTGACTCCACTGCCTTAAAATCAAGTATAAATTAATTAAAATCCCTTCACAATCTGACCCTCCTTTTTTCTTCAAGGTACTTCCTTCTGCATATTCTGTGCTCCAACTAGACCCCCTGACATTTTAGAACATGTTCTTTGCTTTCCTATCTCTTTGCCTTTGCTCTGGCCTGTCTTCCCTTTTTGCTGTCTTCCTATGTTTATTTGCTAAAATTATACTCATTTCTTAAGATCTAATATAAATTTTGTGCTCCTCCCCACCAAGTCTTTCTAGATTCCTACAGGCAGAGGGGTCCTTTATGCTTCTCATCACTTGGGTCTTTTCTTTGTGTCTTTTATTGAATTTATATTGCAAATAATCATTTTAAAACATACTTTTACATTTATTAGACTTACAATTCCCTTACTTGACTGCATATTTCCGAAAGGCAAGTGCTACTTAAAACAAATGCTACCTTTTCTATAGCATTTAATTCAAAATCTTATACAGAGTAGTGTGCTATAATTAAGGCCCAATATTATGTGTGCTTTGACATCTGGGGAAAACCAGGAGGGGCTCAAATAACCTAATCACAAATTCCCCTCCCATTTCTCCTCCTAAATTAGGCCTCCCAGCAAACAGCCCTGCTTATGACAAGGAACAGACACAGTGTCTGCTTATTATCCCTGAAAATTGGTCTTGATTCCCTCTCAGCCTGTGGAATTATTCAAATAAGCCAATCACATCCTTATGCTAGAACTTAGGGCCACCCCGCTTTCCTTTTACTATAAAGCTTGCCTCTCATTCTCCCTCTGATTCATTCCATTCCAAGGGCCTGTGTGCTGTGGAGTAATCTATATTCCTGGAAACATGAGCATTTGTGACTAATGAGATGCTGATCTCGTCCATCCAGGGTTGGATGTCATACGTTCAGCCACCTCCATAACCCTAGACCAGGAATCCCTCAGCAATGGCATGAGAAGAAGTAGGCAATCATTGGTTGCTACACAGATTTACTAGTTTATTTAATGAAAACAAACTATAAAAGTCTTGGTTTTAAGACATCTTTTCAAGTATACCAGCAGTTCCTTGAGGGTTAGGGTGATACCTTTTGGGGTTTGCATTCCTTCAAACCCTTAGCATACTAGTTCCTACAGTGTAGACCCTCTGCAAGTTTCTGCTGAGGTATTGATTAACAGGTGAACACTGAGATATACAGGTCTGAGTTCTGGGACTTGGGCTAATTTGCTGTGGTAAACAGTCAGACAAAAATGAGAGTTGTCAACAATGATGACAAAAAGCATGTGTGTTTAGGAAAATATTCATGTGTATATAAAATATAATTAGATATTAATGTGAATAATTTTATTTTTAAACATCCAAATTATCACATTCAAATAGCTCCCCTTGGGAGGCAACAACATTTATTTAGTGCCTCAGTGCTACCAGGGTTTAAATATTTTAGAACTTTATTTGGAATATTTGATATGATTGACTATGTATATGCCAAAAATTCCCACAGTCTGATATTTTATCATTACAGACAAACAATCAAGTTATTCAGGCCAAGTTGAGGCAGATAAGGCAAAGAATGTATCAATTGAGTCATACAGTTTAGACTCAAAGTTCAGGAAGACGTAGGTGTATGGCAAATTTTCTCTTGAGGTTGATAAAATTCTAAAACTATGTCCTAATTCCAAACATGTGAGAGTATCCAAAAAAAGCTACATTACTGAGAATATAGCCTTTCAAGGTTAATATACTGAAGGACTTACAAAAGTATAATTTTGATTATATTTTTCAGGAAATAATAAGAATAATCTCTGCTAACATCATGTATAATCATAGATACATAATTGTATATTAATAAGTTCAGATGTAAATTATTATTGTTCAAGTTCTAAATAAAGTAGAATATTTCAAGTAATGAAGTAAGTGTGAGCTAATCCTGTAATAGATTTATTCACAGCATTTATATGGAAGGAGTTTATGGTAAGCCTGAAAATCAAGTTAACAACATTACATTTTTATTTCAGTTCGAGATACACTTTTTTGTAAACTTAATATGAAACTTTCATGTATGAAAATCCTTTTTCCTAATACACAGAGATGCAGATTATAAGACATTTTGCAGATACAGATGTTTAACATTCTTTTGAATGCTAAGAACTTCCATGATTCATACTACTTTAAGGAGTGGTTTTGATTATTAATATTTGCTACAAATTTTCTTCAGATAGCCTGAATCAACATAATGGTCTTTTCAAAATACAGAATGTTGTAGAAAAAGATTTTTTATTCCTTCTTTGCCTGACCTGAATTTCTCTGAAATCACTCATAGGAAACCACAGACTGGCCTTTGCTTTCTTTTATCTCGGCAGTTTTTTTTTTTCTTCTCATTTTATCATATCAGTAGAATATACAACAGGAAATTATATCCTTGTTGCTGGAGTAACTGAGGCTAGCAAAAATAAGGCAATATGCTTCAGATCTACTAAAAATCAGTAACATTTACAGAGGCATCGGCATCTAAACAATATCTATATTTCACTTTCCTGCCTGAAACAGTATTTTGTCATCATCAGAAAAGCAGATATTAAGGTGACAATTGTCAGAAACTAAATCAGTTCCTCCTAGGACCTCCCTTCTTTCATTTTTGATCAGAAAAACTATAGCTTTTAGAATGCCACAAAGAATTTATCAGATCAAGGTTGGATCATTATCATTTTTTCGAATCAGCTCATTTGATTTATTATCATTTTTTTAATCAGCCTGTTCCCCCCAAGAAGTTCACTGGTTATGAAATGAATAAAATCAACATGATGTCTACTCCTGTTAGGAATTATAGCAATTTTCAAGGAAGATTTAGTTTCATGTAAAGGCTAATAAATAAAAATGATAGGACACTCAAAATGATAAAATCCAGGATCTGCAAAGGACAGTGAGAGGTCAGTCACCCAAGCTCCTTCCTGACAGCATTGTTGAGAATCAAAGGTGACAGTGTAGCTACAGAACTTCCAGAAAGTTAAAGGCTTTGGTTTGCCCAGACCTGTCTCCAAAGTTCATGGCAACCCACAAGCTGCTGACGTGTTACCATGCTTACTCATGTGGACAAAGCTACAGAAAATACCACACAGAACTCTCCCAGCGAATCCTGTTAATCTTTCCCAGAGCATGCAGAAAGATTCCAGAGCACAGGGACATCAACGATTTCACAAACCATACACTGCAGCTAATTTACTAATAAGGCATGAAGTATTATCATAAATTACTTAAACTAACTGGTACTTGTCCAATTAAATGAACAAACTACATCCTGCAAGGTAGTGGCCTGAGGATTTATGGCAGTTGTTTGTTTGCATGCTAATTTGCCAAATTTCGTTAAGCATCTCTGGATCTACTCATTCACCTTTTATTAGTCAGGCACGCTCTACAGTGCCCATATTTTCAGTGCTATTTTTCCAGTCAACAGTATGACCATTTTTAATCACAACAAGCCTCTTCGTGTATTTATCGTGGAAGCCATGCATAAGTTGACAAATATGTAGCTACAGTCTGTATTAGAGATGATGGAGTATAGCAAATGACATGAGAGTTTAGCTAGGATGCTATGGGTGCTGCACATGAAGACCCATTAGGAGAAAATATGCAGGACTTTCCTGTCCCATTTCCCATCCCCTGACAGAGTTGATTCCTGACATGGATCAACATGGCAAACAGAGACAATTCTCCTTAAATGAAAATGGACAAGGAAACAAACATTATTACCTTCTCAATGAGCCTACCTCTGCAGGCTTGCAAATCCAGACCAAAGTCAATGGATGCCCAGCCAATGCCTTCTTTCCTCTGTTCCTCTTGCTCCAAAATAAATATGTGCTGAATGAACAGCTGTAATTTTTTGTGGTAAAATTAATTCAAAGTTGCTCACAGTTATTATACTTCAAAGATATGAATAGTTGAAAGAAGAGATAAAAACAGTTCTAATGCAAGAATATACATTAAAGGAAAAGCAAAACCCACTATCAAATGATGTCTAATAGAGCCAGCAAATGACAAATGCTCAATTAAATTCTTGTCTCCTTTGGATTATCTACAGACTAAAGATTATTACAATAAAACAATTTGATGGTATTATTCAAAATTATAGAAGATTCCTTTACATCTATTTATACTTCTATTTAAAACTGAAATAAGAGAGGGATAAATTCTTAACATTACAACAATATTTTGGGGGACAGTACTTGGGATTGAACTCAGGGGCACTCAACCATTGAGCCCTATTTTGTACTTTATTTAGCGATAGGGTCTCACTAAGTGGCTTAAGCACCTCACTTTTGCTGAGACTGGCTTTGAACTTGCAATCCTCCTGCCTCAGCCTCCTGAGCCACTGGGATTACAGGCGTGTGTCACCATGCCCAATAACAATAATTATTAATATTAATTATATCTCTTTTCAAACCAAGGTAGCTCTTAAAATTTGCCAAGAATGATTTCCATCATTCTTTGACCTTGTTTTTCTGTGTTTGGGACATATTTTAAAATCTGCATATAAATATGGATTGACTGCATCTTCCACATATTCTTACATCAAGAACTTCAAAATGGTGTTGAGAATGGCAGTGAAGAAGAGCCTTGACAGCTTGGCATCCAGGGCCTTGTTGATATGTGCCAAGCCGCTTAAACATCCTTTCATATGTTGAGGACATCAAGAGCATAGATTACCTAGAAGTCACATAAAAAAATACTTCATCATCTGACAGAAGTGCTCATTTTAATCCTGAGCATTCTCTATGAGCAAACATCTCCTAGTGAACTTGGAATGTATTTACTAACCTGTGGTTCTAATGTTTTGCTGAATATAACAGGAGAAAAGAAAGAAAGAAGCAAGTGAGGGAGGGAAGGAGAGAGAGGAGAAGGGTAGGAGAAAGTAATGAGCAACCTTGCTACCTCCCTACCAAGAGCATAGTTGAGAGAAATCATATTCCTATTAATAAATATGCTGAGGCAGGGTGTGACAATGTGCTCTAACACCTTGCTATTCAATGTGCCCTAAGACTAGCAGCCTTAGCATCACTTGGAAAGAGGCAAACTCTAAGCCCAGTCCCAGACCTATAGATTCTGTACTCTAACATTCATCCCAGATGCTTCCTGTTGTCAAAAACTCTCCTTGAACAAACTGTAATCAGGTTTTTCTGACCTTACCTTACTGTCCTATCTTCAGTCTGCCAAGCCCGGTTGCATCAAGAATCCTGTTAAATTGCTGAGCACAGTGGTGCATGCCTATAATCCCAGCAACTCAGGAGGCTGAAGCAGGAGAATCCAAAGTTCAAGGCCCGTCTCAGCAACTTAGATCCTAAGCAACTTAATGAAATCCTGTCTCAAAATAAAAAATAAAAAAGGCAAGGGATGTGCATCAGTAGTAAGGTGCCTCTGGTTCCAATCCCCAGTACCAAAACACAAACCAAAAGGCAAAGCAAAGCAAAAAGTATTCTGCCAAGTTGCTTTAGGGAAGATCTCCCCATCTTTGACATCCAATTGTGCTCTTCATGTCCTGCAGGTCATGTGTAAATTCTTAGCCTGCCTTCAGCAAAAGCCTGTTAGACCAGCTCAGCAAGAATATACCTACCCTTCAGGTCTCCTCTCTGTGATTTTCCATCCACTGCTTTTTGCCTATAAATTCCCTCTCATCCTGGTTGTATATGGAATTGAGTCTCAAATCTCTCCCCTTTTGTAATACCTGAATTGCAACAATCCTGAATAAAAATCTTCCTTACCATTTTAACAAGCGTCATAATAATTTTTTCTTTAACACTGTATACAGCAAAGGTTGGCTAGTATAAGTATGGTAGATTAGAAATTTGCAATTCCTAGACAGTGTTTTATTGGTACTGTTGAAGCTACTTACAAATTGTATGACCCATGGCAAGTGACCTATTCTCTGGAATGCAGCACCTTCTTCCAAATAATGAACTTTAAGGGTTTTTCTAGCCCTAGCTTCTAACTCTTCATTATATTAGTTCCCAGAGTGGCCCTTGTCACCCTAAATGGAGAATGGCCTTTGGTAGCATCATTTTGGCTCAGATTCTCCTACTGTCAAAGTGAGGCTGTATGTCCCTTCCCTGAAGAGCTATGGCAAAGACTCTCATGCAACTTACAGATTCATTCTCTGTGCCTGGATGATGCTGTAGAAAAGCAGATCCTGCTTCCATAATACAAAAGTGCTGCTGTAGGAGCAGGTTTCTGATGGACTCCAAATAGGAGTGAATTTCAGCTGGACACTCTCCAAGCCAGGAAATAGAATGTACCCTGAAGGTTAACTTGCAAAACAGGCCTATCACTTAAGGAGAGAGCACACAGCAGGGCCAGTTGGTGTCTGGGGGTGATTTAGTTGTGAGTCACCTACCCTGATCAACTATCTTGTGTCATTCCCACAGGAATTCATAAGCTGGATGGCATCCGTTTTTCATGATGAACATTAAGAGCATTCAAATAAATAAAGCATCAGGAAGATTTTCATCCTGTTGACACCAAGGAAATCAGTCTGTCTACAGCAGTCAGTTTGAAACTTTAAAAAGAATATGAATAACTTGCTCACCCCAATTCATTTCCTACATGCTTAAGAAGCTGTTTGGACAGGTGTGGGGAATGGTGGAGAAACACAGGAACAAAGTCTGGAAATGCAGGCGGAGGGAGACACAGACAGTATGATGTCTGCTGAATAAATTAATGAGAAACCCATAAACCAATATGCTTGTGGCTGAGTAATCACTGTAATCTTTTTCATCATTTTGTGTCCAAAGAAGAAGCAAGAAGGGAAAACCTACACTTTCACTTTCCAGGAGAAAATGGACCCATTTCTTGATTCTTTAAAAAAAGAACCTTATAGAAGACTTTCATTACTGCAGGGCAGTAGTTCAGGATAAAAAATAACAGAAAAACAAAGAAATGGATTCAAACATCAAAATTCATTGCCTTTTTCATCTATAAAATAATAATGACATGCATATTTCGGGTTTTTGTCAGAGATCCAATGAGTCGAGGATTTGAACTTACATAGCACAGCACTTGGAATTGGTGTCTATCAGTGTTAACTCTCCCTTTCCCATTCCATTTCACCTATATCACTTCTTGTCCTCACCCCAGTATTTACTAGCTGTGTCACCTTGAACAGTTACTCTTAAGAGTCACTGTCTTCGGCTGTAAAACAGAAATATTATTAAGACCTACTTTGCATGGTTACTATTAGATAGGATATGATAATCCACACAAATCACTTAGCACAGTAGCCACAGTAAGTACTTGGTGGATACTGATTACCAGTATTATTGTTGTGTCATCATGATTAATCTTTTCTAAAATCAAATAACTTATTTCTAATAGACTCAGAGCAAGCATGGAATAATAAAATACTTGATAATCAGGTTTAATAGTTCTCGACTTGGGAGCAGCACGCTTGGAATGTGGAGGGCATCTTTTGGCTGCCATAGTGATTGCGAATGCTACTGGCATTTAGTTCCTGGGGGCCAGGGATGTCAAGCATCTACAAAGTGCAGTATGCTCTCTTTCACGAAAATTGTCCCATTGAAGATGCAAATGCCTCTCCATGGAGAAACAAATGTCATTCAACTTCTTCACTGTGGGGCTCAGAGATGTGAAGATAATTGACCAGAGTATCAGAGTGAGATAGCATTAGAGCTAGAACTAAACTTTATAGTGTTAACATTGCAGGAATTTTCTTCATCTTTTGCAATTGTTATCAACAAAGCATACACGTCTGTTCTTCAGACTTCTCTATGAAGTCTGTAAAATTCCTAAGAAAAGAAAAGCCTTATAGTAAGCTCACTTAACTCTAGGAGAGAGAGAGAGAGAGAGAGAGAGAGAGAGAGAGAGAAAGAAAGAGAGAGGGAGGTTTATACTTTATGTTGAATAATAAAAGACTAGCTTGCTTTACCTATTAAAAGCTAGAGTAGTAACTCAGTTCCCTAGAATATGATATTAAAGGGATGAAATCTGATTTCAGTCTTCTTTTGGGCTCATTAGTTTTATAAAGAGAAATGTCCTGTTTTATCATCGTAGCCTGTCATGCATATGCATCTTATGGCAAATATCTAAGAAATCAGGAAACTGCCAAACACCTCTAACCTCAATGCCGAGAAATAATTCAATGATTGTTCTGTGGAACACGATTCAAGTTCCACTCAATTTAGTCCATTTTTACATTGGTAGATTACCTACTGGTTTCAGAGCCCAGTGCTAGATGCCAGGGTACTAAGATGAATTAGACATACTCCAAGGCCTCAAAAAGGCTAGGTCACCAGGAAGATAAAAATTAGGCAAATTAATTCAAGAAAGTAAAATTAGTATTATGCTAAAAGTGGAATTATTGGTTTATAGAGTAAGCTAATTGTGCTATTAAAAATTAATAAAATTGATTTTGATTATAATTATGTTTTTAGTAACATGGACACATCAGGTACCTTAACAAGAAAACAGTTTATTAGAGTCAAATTGACTATTTTCTCCCACAATTATGTACATTTGTCTGTCTCTGATATATGCAGAGAAAGATAGCTGTCACCTGAATTAGCTGCATGTCCTTTGGAATACTACTGAGGTTCTTTTAGCCTCAGTTTCCCCAATTGGAGAAACACAAGTACTCCTGCCCTACTTCCTTCTGAGTATCATAAGAATGAAAAAAGATCATACCTGTGGATACTTCATAAATACTAAATGTGACAAAGGCTATCACTTCACCTTGCCAGTTCCTCTTTCCAGCAAGCTGTATTTCTCAGTCCCCTGTAACTAAAGAGTAAGTTAATTAATTCTCTGGAATATTAGTGAAAGTGATGTCACTTCTACCCTAAGCAGTTGGGCTGGGTAGACTTTCTCCACTAATTATCTTTTCTACCCTTTCAGCAACTTTAGAGGCCAAGTGTCCCAGAAAGCATTACTAAAAATTGGAGAAGGCTATCTACAAGGTCTGGGACTTGGTACAATGAAATACTTCCATTGTCACTGA
Organism: Glaucomys volans; assembly: GCA_020662805.1. NCBI lineage: Eukaryota > Metazoa > Chordata > Mammalia > Rodentia > Sciuridae > Glaucomys > Glaucomys volans. Next base: position 183,583 of record JAJEJO010004016.1, read on the forward strand.
GAGTTTAGTGTGTATGTATTACTGTAGTATGACCTATATCAGACTAATTTATACAGCAGATATAAATTATTATTTTGAAATGTACCAGCTTACATAAACGGTGTCATTAGCAGGTTGCCCTGGGAACATTTATTGCATGCACGCAAAACTTCAAGATGAACAGTCCTCCAAACTCCCACTACTCTGTCACTGTGACATTGTCCTAGAGGCAAAGCAAAACCTACAAGACCTTCCATCTCATTTCTGTTTTCAACCCCTCCTCCCCTCAAACCCTGACTTCAGCATATGCATTGAGCCCCTTTCTCCATTATCATGTCACCATGTGTCTGTTCCACTAAAGAAGTCAATGTGCCAAATAGATGAGGAATGCCAATTTATCAGTTTTATTCATATCAGGAACCAACAGTTTTGAAAGCACCATAACTACAAACAAAATGTTGATCACAATAAGGGAAATGTTTGCCTATATCTGCAAAGAGACTTGTTACCTAAGGCAAGACTGTCAAAATGTGTATTTCAGACTAGAGAGACTTAGCACAGGATCATGTACTGTCCCATGCTTCATAAGTGAAAGCATTTGGGATACTCATCATAGTAGTTATTTCTTGATTTTTTTTTTTTTTTTTTGCAGTGCTGGGGATTGAACCCAGGGCCCTGTGCTTGCCAGACAAGCATTCTACCAACTGAGCTATATACCCAGCCCATATTTCTTGCTTTTTAATATAAGTTCCTATTGTGGACAATCTTGATAGTTGAAAATATACAATATTTATGCAAATAGAACAGAATCATAGAATTATAATGTTCTTGAAATATAACCTTAACTCTTCTACATTTTGACTTCTGGTAACATTCATTACCAACTTTGGTTCTAGGCTGAACCAAACCCTTCATCAATTCAAAGGAGTTAGTGCTTTGTCAGCACGTGGTCATAAGAAGGAAGGGAAGAGGAAGAGAGGGAAAGAGTGAGTGAGGGGGTAAAAATTCATTCCATCACAGTCAAACACACTACCCAGAGAATGAAAGGTTATTTTTTAACATCAATGTAGCAAGATAAATTTTAACCTTGAAATGAATGTCTGAATCCTAAATGTTTAAAGCAATCTGTTTCTTGAAGATGTAAATCAAAACCACACTGAAATGCCACTTCACACCCACCAGAGTGGCTATAATCAAAAAGACATAGACAGTAACAAGCCTTGAAATTAGAACTGCTTCATCCTGCTAGTAGGAATGCAAAATGGTGTGAATACTGTAGAAAACAGTTTGACTATTACAAATTCAAAGCAGAGTGACTAGAGGACCCAGCAATTCTTCTCTTAGGTATATATCCATAAAAAATGAAAACATATGTTTACACAAAACATTATATGCAATGTTCCTACTAATATTATTCATAATAGTCAAAAGTGAGGGAAAATGCCTGTTAATTGATGAACAGATAAACAAAATATGATATGTTCAAACAATGGAATATTTTCAGCCATAAAAGGGAATGAAATAATGATGCATTATTCTATGACATGGATGAAACTTTAAAACATTACATGACATGAAAAGACCACATAGCATAGGATTCCATTTTTATGAATTGTCAAGAATGAATAAATCCACAGAGACAAAAAGTAGTTTTGTGGTTATGAGGGACTGGGGAAAGAAGTAATTACTAATGTGTATGGGGCTTCTTTATGGGGAGACAAAATGTTCTGCCTTATATGGTGGTGATGGTTGTACGACCTTGTGAATATACTAAAATTCACTGAAATAGGGTGAATTTTATGGTGTGTGAATTATTTCTCAATTAAAAAATTGATTTCTTGATACTGGCCCTTTTCTAATAAGAACTATTTCTAGGTATATGCTTATAGATTCTTTTAATGAAACAGGGACTTGGGCTGTGGATTTTGATCATTCAAGGCAACCACCAATCAACACAAGTCAGGATACTTGCATGGGGAGGGGAGGAGGGGGATGGAAAGATGGTGGAATGAGACAGACATCATTACCCTATGTACATGTATGATTACACGAATGGTGTGACTCTACATCGTGTGCAGAGAAATGAAAAGTTGTACTCCATTTGTGTACAATGAATCAAAATGCATTCTTCTGTCATGTATAACTAAATAGAACAACAACAAAAAACCCTTCCTTTTCCTGTGAAGTCTGTTTACTCCATAGTGCCCTCTGCTGCCCAACAGGAATACAGATATCACACTAAAAGTTTTCTAAAACTTCAATTTTCTAAAGAAGTAGAAAGGATCAATGTTGTCAGAAGAAAACATAAATAGGTCTGCATTCCATTAGGGGTTTAAAATGACAATTATGTGAAGGAATACTACAGGCAAAAAGTTATAACCATATTTCATATTGTTGATTTCAGTTACTGAACAAAATGAATATTCCACTCCTCTGGAACTCTCTGGTATGCCTTCCATTTTAAATAAGTTCTGAGATATGCTAGTATATCTATCTTACATAGTAATTCTGTAAAGTGTCTTACAACAGGAGGTGATGAGTTTTTCATTACTACACTAAAAAAAAAAAAAGGAAAGGGAAAGGTGAGGGAGACAGGGAAGGTTGATCAATGGGTACTAAGTTACAGTTAGACAGGAATAAGAAGCTCTGGTGTGCTAGTACACAGTAGGGTGACTAGACACAACAATTATGCCCTCTAAATTTAAAAAATCCAGAAGGAAGTATTTTGAATGCTTTCACTATAAAGAATTGATAGATTGAAACATGAATGATGTATCAAGGCATAGTTACTCTGATAATATTGTACAATTTTTGTATTTTATGGATATTAAATTAAAAAAAAAAAGAGAAGGACCTCCAGGTAGAAGGGAGAGCACAGGCAAAATTCTGGAGCTGTGAAATAAGGCATTCTGTTACCGTATCACCTATGAGTTCTTCCTTTTTCAAAATTGAAATTAGCCTGTTATTCTATTTAAAAATTTTTGTCTTTTTAGTTTCTAAAGCAATACATGTTTGTTTCAAGTTTTAAAATGTTGTAGAAATGAATGACCTAGAAAGTTAGAGTCCTCCATAATTCTAACCTTCAGAGATATACTGCCATCTGTTTGGTATATAAGTGCCTAGATATTTTTTTCTTACATAAGTGCTGAACTAAATCGTTCTTTTGTAACATGTTTCTAAGTCAGTATATATAATCAAGTGCATTTTGCTATCACCAACTCTTTGGATATCTAGTGTCACGCTGTTCAAAATGGGTGGCAGGATAGCACAATTATTAAAGGGGGAAGCACTGGAGTCACATGGATCCCATTGATACATCTAACTAACTGTGTAACCTTGAGAAAATCACTTAACTGTCCTGGCCTCAACTTCCCTCTGTGTATTACAAGGATCAAAAGAATACATATCTGCCTCTTGTGATTATAGTGATAACTAAAAAGTTAATATTTGCAAACTATTTAGAGTGGTGTCGGATGCAGCAAGTTCTTTAAATGTGAGCTCATGTTACCAAAAGGTATTTAATCAGGTCCCTGTAGATAATATCTATGCTTTTTCCAATTTTTTGCAAGTTTTAGCTCCTAAAGAAACTTCCAAGTTTTTTTTTTTTTTGGCATACGTTTGTTTTAATAGATAGTCTGAAGGCAAAAAGAAAGGAAACAAAACAAAAATTCTGGTATCAACAATAAAAAGATGACTAAGCTAGAGATTTAGAAGTTATTGATGAATGGGTCAGGCAACATTAAAAATTATGAATGTAAGAATAAAACTAAGTACATATAGAAAAAAATATGACTATGAATAACCCTAATTCTCAAAGCATAAGAAGAAAGAAATAATGGGTATACCTTAAACTTTCTAAGAAAAACCATATTCTCTTTATTACTGTATCTCTAAAAAGGATATTCTTCTTTTTCCCTTTTTCTGAAAACATTTTAAAATTTAGTTTTGTTTATTTGTTTGGCAATGCTGGGGACTGGACATTTTTTTAAATATTAAGATAATATTGTAAATTGTTAGAAAAAAGAAAAATAAAAAAGGAAAAAATTATCCATAGTCCAGGACAAGTTTTGAATTACTTTACCCTCTATTACATTTGGGCTCCTCTTTCTTACTTACCTACCAACACCCAGCAATTTTTTTTTTTTTTTTTTTTTGCAGTGCTGGGGATTGAACCCAGGGCCTTGTGCTTGCCAGGCAAGCACTCTACCTACTGAGCTATATCCCCAGCCCTCAGCATATTTGTATGAGCACTTAATAAGTGTATACTAATGTTGACTCTGTTAGGGGCAGCACAAAATGTGGTAGGTAAAGTACAGTGGAGGAATTTCGAGGTCAAACCCAAAAGAAAACCATTGCAGATTTTCTTTCTGCATAGAGGCCTTACCAGAAAGATGATCACTAAGCAAAGATGAGGAAAGAAGGCAGGGAGATTAGGAAGTAAGAGATCAGACAGTAAGTTAAATAGTGGAGGTCTGGGCTAGAAAGAAACCAGGGAATGGATGCAGGTCAGAAACATAACCAGAGACAAACCTGTGGACAGAGAACTCAAAAGGATGCTTTGGGCAACACATTTTTTATGAACCTTCTTTGGGGAGATGCTTCACTATATCTATGGTTCTCTTCAGCCTGTGAATACAAATGAGGTCATGTTGATAATAATGAGAAAGTCACAAGGCTCTCTGCTCTTCTTGTTTATACAGAACTCGGCCTTCAACTCCCAAAGTCTCCCTGGACCACTTCTGGGAGTCAGGAGACAGAAAATTCTCATGTGCACCAGGACAAAAAATAAAATAAAATTAAAATTAAAATAATATATATATGTATATATATGCATGTATATATGTATACATATGCATATTATATATGTATATACACATGCATATATACACATGTATGTGTATATACATACATGTGTGTGTCTATATGCATGTGTGTATATATATAGGCATATATACAGATATATACACATGTGTTTATATATGATTACCTGAGCAATAATCCCAACAGGAACAAATTTAAAACAAACAAAACACAACTAGAGACCTATATGTCAATTGCATTAACAATATACACTGATTTCCTTTTTTTGGACAATTAAAATTTTCACAGGAGTTTTAAAAGTTTGAAATGTTTGGTATGTTATTAACTAAAATCAATATATTACTCGCATTCATTTCTACAAACTACATACTTAAATTTGATGTTAATTTGCAGTGGCAATGGCTTGGGTACTGAGATAGAAAAGGCCAAGCAGTGGAGAGTAGGGAAGGGACAGTCAAGGTCGGCAAGAGGGCAAACATAAGGACAGGCATTTTAACAGCCCTGACAAGTTAAAGCAGCTCTTGTTTCTCAGAAAGGGTGAAAGTTTCCAGCTCTGGGAAAACGACTGCATAATCCATAATCCGCCTGCACCCACAGAGGCACACTTGAAATATCAAGAACCAAACAGGAGCTTATCAACTTCTCCTTACCTGCCTTTTAAGGAGGAACGCAGTAGGACTTAAAGGGCACTCTTGTCCCTTCCAGGCCCTCTGCACTGGGAGTTCTGAGTCTCTTCCTCATTTTGCTTTTAAATAAAATTCCTGCTTGCTTGCTTACTTTGGCCTTCTCGGTGTTCATTCTTTGACTCCGTGGAACAGGAACCTGGTCCCAACTCCCATCAGTAAGTAACACTATGAAACTTTTCAAAATTCAAAATCTATTTGGGAAAATAAATGGAAAATCAAAATAGAACAAACATACTTATCCTATGCTAAGATGTCGCTGCTAGAGGACAAAAATTTGATTATTTCACTTAAGAATTTAATTTAAAAAAAAAGAATTTAATGAGTTAGAATCATAGGCTTTTTGAACTGGGAAAAAACTATAAAAAGCATCTAATCCAATATAAAAATTTTTTTTAAATTTTTTTATTTACTTATTGATTCATTGAGCACAAATGGAGTACAGCTATTGTTTCTCTGGTTGTACACAAAGTAGAGTCACACCATCTGTGCGTTCATGCATGTACACAGGGCAATGATGTCTGTCTCATTCTGTTATTATTCTTGTCCCCTCCCACCCCACCCCCAACCCTCCCTTCCCTCTAAGCTATCATTTAAAAGAGAAGGAAAAATGCAACAGTGTGCCTGGTCAATCTGAGTGGAGACAAATAGTACTGACCATGTGAAAAACAAGTACACAGTGACTGTCCAGGCAAAAGAAAAGGGGGAAAGGTGGCTTCCTAAGCTTTGGAAGCAGTCAGATGGACAATATAGGTAATAACTGTCTCAAAGAATAGCTTCCCACACCAACAGCCACCTTCTGTCCTTTTTCCTGTGTTAAGACAGAGCTTTAAAGCTATTTTTATCCACAAACAAAAGAAACCAAATTCTCTATATAGTATCACCTTAAGCTTTAACAGAAATAGCATCCAATGTTACAGGATTATTTCTTATCCACTCCAGGGATAGTTGAGTGGGTACAAACAGAACTGGTGTGCCTGGGTTTTTCTCAGAGATTTACAATAAACATCATAATATGTGTTCTTTTTTGACTGGGTAGAAAACAATCACGGTCATAATGTTCTGAAAAATTAATTACCTCATTTGCACTAAATGTTTATAGTTATACAATCAAGACAGTGCAAATTGATGAAAAAGAATGTCCATCTGGCATTCAGGAAATATTATTTTAAATCTAGCAATATCTGGAAATATATTTTCATCATGTTCCCAAAAAGGTTTATGAAATTTCCTCCAGTAAGTATCATTAGGATTTTGTGAATGCTCCCATAGACATTATGAATGAACCCATGGCTTTTAATTAGGATTTAACTACAGATTTAACCATAGATTTAATTAAGCAGCATAATCTTACCCAGGAGTGGGTAACTTAACTTAGGACACCAAATGTCGATGTGTATCAAAGTAGCCTCGAGAGCTGATAAAGGACCTAACGATGAGCCTCAGGTTAGAACCTGAGATTCTAGGTTTATCGTGTTACCCAGGTGATTCTGAAACACAGGTTTATTTCTCCATACTGGGTATTGAACCCAGGGGCACTTTACCACTGACCTACATCCTCAGTGCTTTTTATTTAGAGACAGGTTCTCACTTTACTGAAGCTGGCTTCACACTTGCAATCTTCCTGCCTCAGCCTCCCAAGTAGCTGGGATTAGAGGTGTGCACCCACACAACTTCTAATACCCAGAAATGTTAAAGGACAATGTCCTTATTTCAACAGACTTCAATCTTGCTGCATACTAGGATCGCTGAGAAAGTTGTAAAAACAAATACTGATGCCTGCATCCCACAACCAGAGACATATTTTCTTGGGTCTGAGGAGCCCTGTACTTCAGTAATTTGTCCCTCAGGTGATTCTGGTGTGCAGCCAAATTTGCAAATTATCATCTAGAGATTGGTAGTCAGATTTGGTAGGCACATTTGGAAGTCAAGAAGATGGAGAGGATAGAGTACAACTTCACCTAAACACTGCTAAAGAGAGAGAAATCCAAGAGGCATTGTTTTCCAACTTTATAATTCTATCCCAGTGCAGTCCCAACTGTAAATAAGAAGATATAAATGAAAGGAACAATGTCAATTTTATCAATATAAAATCTGGCTAATCTGAAGAGAGGTTATGATAATGACATTCAGTCTTTTATGGAGGGTTAATGATTTTTGAGGTGTTCAGATTTCATTAATTTATTGAACGAAGTTTTGGTGGGCACTTGCGATGTACAAAACCTGGTGCCAGGTGCTGCAGGAAGATAGAAAAGCCAGACAAAATTCCCTAGCATCAGGGAGTTTGTCATCCATGAGAGTAATAAAACACAAGTGTAAATTAGCTGTCAGTGAAACAACTGCATAAGAGACACAGAAATCAGGTATCATGAAACCTTGCAATAAGGAAAAGCCCTTCTAGAAGACATGACCAGGGAAGATTCAAAAAGAAGCAACATTTGATCTGAGACTTGAAAGGTTTTGAGGTGCAAATGTGGGAGAACAAGAATCTCTGAAACAGAATGATTTAAAGTCATAAAGATGGAAGAGTTTGAGGTATGGACAAAGAAGGGGTTATAACCCAGACAGACTATACCATGAAAACCTAAGAAAAATTAGTAATTTCTGGTTGTGATCTGATGCCACCCTAAGTAAGGTATTAGTGGAGTTTTAGAGGAAATGTTAAAGACACTTTAAGCAGATAAATAATATAGAGTTATGCTTCAGAACATTTAATTTTCTGGAAGTGTGCAAGACAGACTACTATGGGAAGAGTTTAAAAATATAGTCAGTGAACCTGTTGCAGGATGCCAAAGTGCAAGATGCTGATGGTCTAAACAAGGAATGGGAAAGGGAAAATAGAGACTGAGAAACATGACTAAGACCTTTTCTGTCCATGAAGTAGAAAGAAGAGCAATACTATGAACATGAATAGGAACTCAGGAAGAAGACAACATTTGGAGAAGAAGATGCCCTGAGTTTTAGCCAGGCAGAGAATATGCAGTAAGAAATTAGAAATATGGGGGTGAAAGTCAAAGAGGTAAAGGCTAGGATTGCATTTTAGGTTTGATGCCCTCCCCTCTGCACCCTCTTCTCCATCTGTCCAGCTCCTTCAATTTTTTCCTAAGTAGGTATGAAAAATTATCAAAGCTTAATATATTAAGAGCCCTCAGATGGGCTGGGGTTGTGGCTCAGGGGTAGACCGCTTGCCTAGCACATGTGAGGCACTGAGTTCAATCCTCAGCACCACACAAAAAATGAATAACTAAAATAAAAGCTATTGCATCCATCTACAACTGAAAAAAAATATTTAAAAGAAAAGAGCCCTCAGAGGAAGATCCAAGATGCTTGAATAGAGGTGCCCAGGACTCACTTCCTCCACACGGAAAAAATACTACTGTATTACAAGGAGAATGATAAGGGAGAACTCTACAACACAGCATGAAAGTGACAGGAACCCTAAATGGCATAGCAACTCGGGATGGCAGCATAGAGAGAGCAACAAAACACATTGCAACTGTGACTCCCCACCCAGCAGGAACTCCATATTGCCAAAAGGTAGACAGGAAAGTCCCAGTGGCCCCCATCATGACTGTGGACCTGCACTCCTAACTACAAGAGAATTCTACAATCCTCACAGGTATTAGACCCTGTCTAGGGAGCTGTCTGGGGTCCACATGACTGCTCTGCTCCAGAGGAAAACTCACTTTGGATACTTGCAACCCCCAGAGCCCAAGGCTGCAATAGCACAGCAACATCTTGAGAAAGGAGTCATTGCTAGAGCCCATCCTTTCACAGGTACCAGCAGTCACTGCATCCCATCCTCGGGACCCCACAATCATTCCACTACACTCACACGTAAAGCTTCAACCTCACAAATCCAGCTAAATTTAAGCAAGCACTTGTAGCCCTGGCACTTAAGTCTACCAAGTGCTCTGCACTCCAGGAAACAGGTAGGCTAGCACAGAAGAAGAGATGTGCCCAACCAATGCAATTGACATGCATCCCCCTTGGGGCCTGAGGACCAATATGCCCATCTCCCTATTCCCAGGTCTGGTGCCACAGATGCTACCACAGCTATCAGACCTCCTTTTGGGGGATTAAAGACATGTCCTACCAGAGCCCATGGCCCCAGCACTGTGACTACCATAGTCAGAGACCCAGGTGCAAATGGCAATTACCTCCAGGGGGGCAGAGGACACACCCCTCCACAGACATCACCCCCAGCATTGTAGCTATCCTTGCTGCCAATAGCATTACCTCAATGGGACCTGAGGGCATGCTGCTCTGCCAGCAACACCTTGGCCCCCAGCATTGCAGCTTCTGCTGCCAGCGGCTACACTGACTTAGGTACTAACTCCTCAGGAAAAGCCTGAAAACACATCCCTCTTGTGGCCCATAACCCTGGCATTGTGGCTGCCCGATTCATCATCAGTACTTGTCTCTTTGGGGCCTACTGTGATGTCCACGGCAAAGTTCCACCACTACTTCCATAAACAACTGCAGTCTTGACCCTGAGGCAATTAGACACCACTGATATTGATTGTATCTGAAGAAATCACAGAGAGGCTACAATTCTGTGACTACTCAGAAACAAAGCCAAAGCATCTAGTGAACTGATACCCTATGGCCCTTTAAATGAAAAAGTCTTTCCCTATTAATGCTGTTTCATAAAATTGGGAATCAATCATTACTGCAGATGCACAGATATCAACATAGTGTTACAAGAAGTATGTAAAAGCAAGGAAGCATGACACCTCCAAAGGAACAAAATAATTCTCCAGAAACAGGTTGCGACATAGAGAGAATCTATTAAATGCCTGAATAGAATTCAAAATAATAATCCTATGGAAACTCAGTGAGATGTAAGAGATTATAGTTAGACAATTCAATGAAATGAGGAAATGATTCATGATATGGATGAGAAATTCAATGAAAGAATAGAAATCATACCCAAACAAGAACTAAGCACAAGCCTTGGAGCTGAAAAATTTAACCCATGAAATAAAAAAATAATAATTGAGTTTTTTGAAAACAGACTAGAACAAGGAAAAAGAATTTCTGAAATTGAAGACAGGTCTTTTGAAATAGCCCAGTCAGGAAACAAAGGAAGATAAAAGGAAGAACAGAGGGAAGGAGGGAGGGAGAGAGAAATAGGCAGGAAGGAAGAAAGAGGATGAAAAAGCCCAAGAGATTTCTGGCACACTATTAAATAAACAAATATTTGCCTTATTGGAGTTTCAGAAGGAAAAGAGAAGGGGAACATCATTAAAAACCTACCTAATGCAATGATCTCTAAAATAGTCCCAAGTCTTGAAAGAGGTACCGATATCCAGATTCAGGATGGACCCCAAGCAGACTCAATCCAAAAAAGACCCTTTCCAGGGCAAATTATAATCAAATTGTCAACAGTCAGAGACAAAGAGAAAAATCTAAAAACTGCAAGAGAAAAGAATCAAGTCACATATGAGGAAATGCCTATTATTCTAACAGCAGATTTCTCAGCAGAGACCTTAAAGGCCAGAAACAAATGAGATGGTATAGTCAAAGGCCTGAAAAGAAAATACTGCCAACTAAGAATATGCTACTCAGCAATGCTATCTTCAGAAATTAAGGTGAAATAAAGTCTTTCCCATACAACAAAAACTGAGGGAATTGTTCATCACTAGAAAAAACTTATGAGATATATATAAAGGAGTCCTACATTTGGAAGCAAAACATTGGTAACTACCATAATAAAGCACAAGCAGAAGAGTAAAACTCACAGGTAGAACAGACACAAAAATGAATAAGATAAAAGAACAAAAACTTATCATTGTAGAAAACCATCAAATCACAAAGATAAACAAGAGGAGAGCCAGGAAGGAACAAAAAATAGGGAAAATACTCAGAAAACTATAATCCAAATGGCAGGAGTAAGTTCCTATAGATCCATAAGAACTGAATGGAAATGGATTAAATTCTCCAATGAAAGGAAATAGACTGGCCAAATGGATTTGCAGAAAACAAAATAAAGCAACAAGACCAACTATATGTTGTACCTACAAGAAACTCACTTCACTGGTAAAGATATACATAGATTTAAACTGAAGAGAGGGAAAAATATTCTATGCAACCTGAAACCAAAAGAGAGCCACCACAAAAAAAAAAAATTACTAAGTTAAAATCTGTGAGGAGAGTTGGAGGATATAATGTTAAAAAGATTAAATCAGTAAGACGAGATAATATATGTTTTTATATATTTGAAATTATATATATATACATATGTGTGTGTAAACATATATATATAACATATATATCCAAACATAATGCTAATACTACTGAATCTAAAGAGAAAAGTAGATGCTAATACAATTAAACTTGGAGAGTAGTTAGAGCAAAAAATCCTGCAATAGGAATGTGTCCACATACTTCAAGAAGAGCGAAGTGGCCAGTGGGGGGCTGCATGGAAGGGAGTGAGAGAAAATGGCAGAAGACAGAATTAAAGAAGGATTTAGAGAAGTATCACAGAGGACAAGGAGGCTATCACAAGGGTTTGGGTTGTATTTGGAGTAAGGTGGGACACGCTGTTGGGTGTAGAGGAGAGACATGGTCTCATTTACATTGTGAAAGAATTGATGCTGGCTCTTATGTGCAGAAGAACCTACCATAGATGAGGGCAGAGGCAGGGAGACAGTAAGGAGGCTGCTGCAATGATGCGGAGGAAAATGATGGTTCAGGCAGGTGGAAGCCGTGGACATGGTCATGGAGAGAAGTTATGAGCTTGGGTATGTTTCAAAGGTAGAAGCAATAAGAGGGGAGTTCAGGATGACTCTATGATTTGAATCACAGCAACCGGCATGATCCGCCTGACAGCTACTGAGAAGGCAGAAATGAAGAGCCGGTAGCAAGAGCTGTGTGAGATGAGGTATTTGGTTCCACACATTGAGTTGAAATGGTAATGTAAGAAATGAAAATAGAAAGAGAAGACACAGAATTCAATGGTTGAGGCATGTAAAAATTGGAACGATGACCACACTTTGGTAAAGAACCTGAGGAGCCACTAGGGAGACTGAATGACATTACATACCTCATTTGCTCACCTGTGTCTTATTTATTAATAAGTATGCCTTGTTTTTGTAACAAAAACAAATCTTCAAAAGACTTTCTTTCAAAGCATAGAAAAAGAAAACAATGACAAAAACAAAATAAGTTGCCATAAGAGCATATATTAATGTGTTACTGTACAAAATATTCACACTATCTTCACATCACTGTCCCTCACTTCACTCACGTCTGTACTCAAGTACCCTCTTCTCTGAGAGGACATCCTGACAAAATTATGTACAAGAAGCTCCTTCTCCTTTTACTCTGCTTTGGTTTCAGCTTCTTCTCACTATTATTTCATACCTATTTGTCTATTTATTGTTTATGTCCCACAAGACAAGTCAGGGACAATATCTTGTTCATAGATGTATCCTCAGAAGCAAGAACAGTCTCCAGTACAGACTGGTCTCAAAAACTATATATTGAATAATAAATGAACAAACAGTCCAATTAAAAATGGGCAAAGGATGTGAACAGACATTTCTCAGAAGAATATATATAAACTGTCAGTAAGCACTAAAAAGATGGTCAATATCACTAATCAATAGGGAAATGTAAATCAAAATGATAATGAGATTCTACTTTACACCCATTAAGATTACTATTGTAGAAAAACAAAAACAAGGGACAAATGGTTATCCATATATAGAATGAGACTAGATATTTATCTCTCACCCTGCATGAAAGTCAATTTAAAATGGATCAAATGAATTAGATCACAAACAAGCAACTTCTAGAAGGAAACCTAGGGTCAATACTCCAGCATAGAGGCACAGGTGATGACTTTTTCATTGTGACCCCTAAAGCTCAAGAAATAATACCAAGAGTTAGTAAATAGGATGGCATCAAATTAAAAAGCTTCTTTACAGCAAAGGAAATAATTAAGGATGTGAAGAGAGAAACTACAGAATGGAAGAAAATCTTTGCTAGCTACTCTGACAGAGGATTAATATCCAGAATATAAAAGAACTCAAAAAACACCAAAAAAAAAATCAAATGACCCAATTAATAATGGGGCAAATGAACTAAATAGATACTTCTCGAAAGAAAAAAATTCAAATGGCTAATTAATATATGAAAAAAATGTTCAACATCATTAGCAATTAGGGAATTACAAGTCAAAACTACACTAAGATTTCATCTCACTCCAGCCAGAACAGCAGACTTCAAGAAAAAAAGACCAACTTAAAAAAAATACAAAAACCATACAAACAAACAAAAAATAGTGGACTGCACGGTTTTCTAGGATCACTTTAGAACATTTTTGCCTTTAGTGGAAAATAATGTTTGGTACACTACACAGTTTTAGTTTCTTATCCAAAACAGCCCTACCTTTTCTTGTTTTCTGAGGAACCACCATATGACCCAACTATACCACTTTCAATATATATCCTAAAGAGTTACTTTAGTGCACCATGGCAATACATGCATACCCATATTTATAGCAGCACAATTCACAATAGCCAAACTATGCAACCAGCTGAGGTGTCTATGAATGGAAAAATGGATGAAGAAAATGCGGTGTGTATACACACAAAGGAGTTTTATTCAGCCACAAAGAAAAAGGAAGTCATGTCATTTGCAGGAAAATGAATGGAACTTGAAAATATAATGTTAAACAAAATAAGCCAAACTCAGAAAGTCAAGGGTTGCATGTTTTCTCTCATATGTGTAAGCTAGAGAAAAAAAAAAGGAAAGGAAAGGTGAAGGGGGAACTCTTAAGAAAATCAAAGGAAAATCAGTAGAGTAGAGAAAAGGGATCAGAGGGAGGGAGGGGGGAAGGGAAACTCAGACTACTGAGGAATGATAATGACCAAATTATATTGTTGTATTGTGTGCATGTACAGATAGTAACTGTAAAACTCACAAAAGGGGCCGGCGCAGGGTCCGGCGGGTAAAGCTTCCAAAGGCGGCGGCGGGCGAAAAGGAGTGCACTTGCCAGAGTCAGACAAAAGTGGTAGCTTGATTTTATTGGAATGTGTGTCCCTGGCGAAGTCTCCAGCCCCCCCTGGGGTGAAAGTCGGGGGGGGGGGGGGGGGAACCAGGAGAAATTGCAAAATGGCTTTGGCTGCTCAGGGTTTTTATACAGGGGGAAGGGATTGGGGGGTTCTGCCCAGGAAAGGTGGGTCAAGGTGGACGTCAGGGTCAGCAGGTTTCCTCCTGATTGGTCACCTCTGGCGCGCCATCTGGCCCTTTGTGCTCACAGTGGGTTGCTAGGGGTCTTTTATCTGCTTCCTCCCCTGTAGCCACTTCAGTGTGACCCGACAGTAACAACAGATCCCACCATTATGTACAACTATACTGTACCAATAAAAATATGAAAACAAAAATAGAAAACAAGTGTGGTCTGGAGGTGAAGAACTGAAATGCTCATGCATTGCTGATGACAATGTAAAATGGCGCAGACACTGTGGGAAACAGAACAGGGGTTACTCAAAAATATAACAGAATTACCATAAAATTTAGCAATTCCACTTCTAGGTACATATCCAAAAGAATTAAAAACAAAGACTTCAGCAAGTATTTGAACATTAACCTTCACAGCAGCACTATTCAGCTCAAAAGTAGAAGAAACTGAAGTGCCCATCAATGAATGGATAGAAAAAACGTGGTATATACATACAATGGAACATTATTCAGCCTTAAAGAGGAATGAAATTCTGATGCATGCTACAACACAGACAAAATGGGAAACATTATGCTAAGTTATGTAAGCCAGACAGGAAAGATGAAATCTGACATGATTCCACCTACATAAGGCACCTAGAGGAGTTAAAGTAGAGCAGAGGTAGGCAGGGAATAGGGGAAGCTAATGAGAAGTTTTTGTTTAATGGATACAGTTTCAGTTTGGGATTATAAAAATGGTGTGGAGATAGAGAATATTAATGGTCATACACAGTGTGAATGTACTGAATACCACCTGAAAATGGCTAAAATGACAAATTTTAAATTTAAAAAAATTTGTTGAAAGACTTGAATGAATGGGTTATATACTTCTTTCCATAATTGTGGCATTCTAGTTTAATGATCATTCTAGATAAGTCGTTTTCTGTAAGATACCTCAAATCTTCTTGGTAATCAGGCAAAAGTATAATTTGTTTTTGTTTTTTTAAGTGTGAATTAAAAGCCACAGGAAATGAAGCCTCATGGTTTCACCCCTGTGGAATTAGTTAGCTTGCCTTTGAAATTCCAAGGGTCTTTGTTCAAACCTCCTTCATATCACTAAATACATGTTATGGCAATTTATTCCCTTCTCCATTTTCCCTACTGGTCTGCGTGCTAAAGGCAGAGTGCATCTTTGTCAATCTTACTTCATTTTTTTTTTTTGGTTTTTTTTTTGGAACCAGGGATTGAACTCAGGGGCACTCTACCACTGAGCCACATCCCCAGCCCTATTTTGTATTTTATTTAGAGACAGGGTCTCACTGAGTTGCTAAGGGCCTTGCTAAGTTGCTGAGGCTGGCTTTGAACTCATGATCCTCCTGACTCAGCCTCCCAAGTCGCTTGGATTACAGGCGTGCGACACCACGCCCGGCTTACTTCATTTAAATTTAGCAAATTCACTGGCTTCATAAAATATTGACGAATGCTTCTTATTCTGTTATGGAAGAATGGTGGGTGACAGAATGTTGAAGAATGGCAATTAAAAGGGACAATATTGATTTCAATATTTTCCAAAACCCAAAGGAGTGGGTTCAAATGCAAAGAAAACAGGTAGGCTTGGGGTCAGGGATTTGAATGGAAGTACAAACCACGTCTTCAAAGTAATTCTTCCTTTCTGCGCCATCTGCTTCCAGTTGCTTCTCTCTGGGTTTCTGTTTATATTTCCGAAGTGCATGATGGCTCCAGAGAGTCCGTAGCATCCATACCTCTCATCAGGAAGAAAGCACAAGATGTCTATGGCTTGCTGTAAAAAGAGAAACAGATGGTCCTGTCTTCTTTTTCCTAATGGCTGCAGTAAGCACCTCACCCCACTGTGTGTCACACCTCCCCCACTAGGCTGTGGGCTGGCAGGAATGAGACACTACAGACTCCAGGGTTGACAGCTATGTTCAAAGAAATGCAAATAGGCCCCATTGACAGTTGGCTACCTACAGTCTGCTAATCCCTTTAAAAAAAAATTAGTCAGGCACCGACTTGGCTTGTTTAGTTTCCAGTAGCTTTAGAACTTTCCTTTCCTTCAACACCCGCTCCTCTCCTGTTCCTACCAGTAATAGATCACTAACTGGTTGTCCAAGGTCAGTTATTTTGCCTTTCATGGTTGTGGCAACAAGCACCATTTCTGCTGAGTTGCTTGTTTCTGTGATCCCATGTGTTCTGTTCATTTAAATCCAGAGCAGGCTCAATTCAAAGACTGGCAAAAGAAAGTCTTTAAGAAACAAAAAAAATGCATCATAGAATTGCATCCTGAGAAGCCACTGCACATGGTAAGATGTGCATTCTCAGACATTCTAGGAGGGTAAAAATAACTGTGCTCTTTCTAGTGGTTAATTTACAATGTGTATCAAGAGACTGTAAGAAATTCATATTCCTTACCTGGTAATTTTATTTCTAGGAATGTAGCACAAAATGAATCCAATATGCAGAAAAAGGTTCCCTACCAAGATATTCACCAAGGTTGGGGTGGGGGGACTTGAAACTAACAATAGGAGAATGGCACCACAATAGGACAACTGCCTTATAAAATACTGAGCATCCATTTAAATGTTTGTGAAGAGTTTGTAACAATACTTAAATGCTTATAAGATGAAATTGAAAAGCTATAAACCCAATAATATAAAACATAGTATATGCGGTATAATTATAAATTTTTATTTAGAAAAAAAAAACAAATAAAAAAACACCATAATGCCCATACCAAAGCAACTCCAAATAGATTAAAGACAGAATACTTAGATATATACACCAAATACAAGAGGTGCTTGCCATTGGGCTGAGATTTCTTCTTGTAGTTCCAAAGTTGTTCCACTGACAATGTGCACTTTAGTCAGTAAGCTTTGGACGGAACCAGCCCTCTACCACCAGGGCCACTTCTGCAAGTCCCTTAATGTTTTAGTCAGCTTTCTTCCCTGCTGTGACTAAATGATCTGACCAGAACAATTTTAAAGGAGGAAAAATTTATTTGAGGACCCAAGGTTTCAGAGGTCTTAGTCCATAGAAGGTTGGCTCCATTCCTCTGGGCTCAAGGTGAGGCAGAACATCATTGTGGGAGAGTATGGCAGAGGGAAGCAGCTCACATTATCAGGAAGCAGAGAGAGAGAGAGAGAGAGAGTCTCCACTCTCCAGATACAAAATATATATCCAAAGCCACACCCCAATTCCCACCTGCTACAGCCACTCTCTGGCGGTTCAGGTTCAGTTACCACTCAGTTGATCCCTATCAGGGGATTAAATCACTGATTGGATTAAGACTCTCACAACACAATCATTTCTCCTCTGAACCTTCTTGCATTGTCTCACATGTGAGCTCACATTCAAACCATAACACTTGGGAAGCATGGAGCACTGGTATGCTTTCCATCATTCCTCTTTGTCATCCACAGAGTGCACTTTGACAATTAACAAGCCTCACTTCTGTGGCCAGCAACTCTTCAGCAACAAATCATCCAGGCTCTCCGTAGCAACTACTGCACAGGAACAAACATGAAAGTCAGAGGGATTTGCAGACACCGGGAGCATGGCCATTAAATAGCCTAGAGAAATCCAGAAGGCCTGAGAAAATTATTGACCAATATTCATAGTTTACTCTTACAGTCTTATAGTATACTTGTAAATAAGTCAAAATAAATCCATATTCTGGAACCAAACCCCTGCAATCAATTTTTACCCTCTATTAACTTGTCAGTCATGTGTTAATGCCTCCCAAGAGGCTGGCCAAACCCAAAAGCAAATTCAACTACAACTGCTCGAATTGGTGTGAAAAACAAATGAAGAAAAAAATAAAAACAAAACACCAAAATAATGTGTGTTGGCAAAGCTTTGAAAAGAAGAATTTGGCCTAGATTCATGGCTGAGGGCCAGAGGACAAAAAATCTTTTATAAAATTATAAGTAAAACAGACCTGAGCTTCAAATGCCAGGAAGCAGCCAGACATTGGGTCAGCACCCAGAGAATATCAGCAGTGTAGCCTGTCACATCACATCCTCACTCTTAGGAACTGAGTCTGACTTTCAAGGGATCCATAAATTGGCTACTGTGTTTAACGCTGCACCACTGACATGTCTGACTCCTGACATGACTCACTTCATCAGGAAACATAATGCAGGCCAAAGCCAAGGCAGGCGGTCAGCAGCACATCATCAACTGACTTGGCAGAATGACTATAACCCTGCTGTTCAACACTTGCTCCTAAGGAAGTATTTTTGACCTGGTCATATTTTCCTGTTTATCACTCACTGAAGTGAAGATTATTCTGAACCCCAATCTCAGAAACAAGACATTGGGCTATAGGAACACTCATGCGCGATCTATTTGGAAACAAGACAAATATCTGTAGCAACTGAATGACTTAACAAACTGTTGTAATATCCACACAGTGGGTTATTATTTAACATACAAAGTTCCATGAACCATACATAAAGGAATGTCAAAATAATTATGCTGACAGAAATCAATCAGACAAAAAGTGGTATGATTTTGCATTATAAAATTCTAGAATATGCAACCAGTCTCTAGTGACAGAGATCATAGTAGTTGCCTAGGGATTGGGAAGGGGCAGGAGGCAGGGATTATAAAAGATCCAGAGGAAACTTTTCAGTGGATGTGTGAGCTATCTTGGTTGTAGCGATGGTTTATGCATACATACTATCACAGTTCATCTCAGTTCACCTGAGGTCAGTAATACTCAATAAGATGTTTAATAAAATTTTTAAAATAAACCGACTCAAAGGAAATCAAGGATAATGTGAAATGCATACAAATATTATAGTTGTTTTATAAATGATTTTTATTTTCCTACTTGACAAATAAAAGCTACATGTATTTATGGTGTACAAAATGCTTTGACATATAATGTACAATGGTTTGATCTACATAATTAATACATCACCTCATATATTTACTATTTTGTGGTAAGAATATCATAAATCTACGCAGCAATTTTTAAATATCTGAGGCATTATTATTAACAATAATCACCATGTTGTGCAACAAATCTTGTGAACACATTCAACTGTTTCAGATTCCACCTATAAGGAGCTGGGTGGTAGTTGCCTTTCTGTGCCTGGCTTATTTTGCTTAGCATGACATCCTCCAGCTTCATCCATGTTGTTACAAATGAGAAGACAATTCTTTTTTTAATTATTATTTTTAGGCTGAACAGTTTTCCTTTGGGTAGACATATGCCACATTTTCTTCATCAATTTATCCTTGTTTTGGTTTAGATGTAAGATTTCCCCCAAAAGCTCCTGTGTTAATGCAGGAATGTTTGTCAGAGGTGATTGGATTGTGAGAGCTATAACTCAATCAGTCCATTCTAGTTTGGATGGGTGTTAACTGTGGGCAGGTGGTGTGTGGCTGGAGGCGGTGGGTCACTGAGGTATGCCCTTGAAGGGTGCATGTTTCCTGTGACCCCCTTCTCCCTTTGTTCTTCCTCTCTGCTGCTTGGCCCCATCATGAGCTGAGTAGCTTTCTTCTGCTCGGCTGTCTCCCCATCATGTGCTGTCTCACCTTGGGCCCAGAGCAATGGAGTCAGCTTCTGTGTAATAAGACTTCTGAAATCACAAGCCCCAAAGAAAATTTTCTGCCTCCAAGTTGCTCTTGTAGGGTACCTCGGCCAACAATCCTTGATGGACACTTAGATTTTTTTAATATCTTAATTATTATTAATAGTGCTGCAATGAACATGGGAGTTTAGATATAGTACAGATACAGTATAGATATCTGTTACTTATTTCATAGCCTTTGGATATATAACAATAAGTGGGCCTGGTAGATCAATTGTTTTTGAGGAACCTCTACTGTTTTCCATAATGATTGCACTAATTTAAATTTCCACCAGCCATGTTTAAGGGTGGCCTTTCCTCCACATTCTCATCAACACTTGCTATCTCTTATCTTTTTGGTAATAGCCACCCAAACAGGTGTGAGGTGATATCCAATGTGATATTGATTTATATTTCCTTGAGGATCAACAGAGTTGGGCATCTTTTTCTAAACTTTTTGGTCATTTGTATGTCGTTTGCTTCAAATCCTTTGTCTACTTTTTAATCAGTTTTTTTTTTCCTTTGAATTGAGTTGAGTTGTTTATGTTTTAGATATCAACCCCTTGTCAGATGTATGTTTTGCAAATATTTTCTCCTACTCCGTAGATTGTTTCTTCTCTATGCATGATTGTCATGCACTGTAGGAAGAGAATATTAGGGTGTAGGCAAAATGTCAAGGATTCCATTATGCAAGGACTTCTTGGTTGCTGAGTGCTCCTAGGATTTATAGAACAACCGAGTAGGAAGAAGAGGTCCAATAAATACATAGAATGAGGAAAGATCAGAAAGGAAGAACAATATACACAGGGTCAAGCTGTAGAGATGGCATTAAAAACTAAAGGATTTTGAAGGGACCACATCTGAAGGGACTGAGCTTCCTCTGAGCCATGCCTAGAACAAGGGTCAGACCTGAGAGTAAAGGAGAAAAGGAGTATCCATGGCCACATAGTGTCGAGTTGGGAGCCCCCCAACTAGTTCACTTCATTTCCTTTGCTCCTTCAACCCGTGGGCAGCCTGCCTGCTGTGATACAGTTCATTTGTGTTATGGAAAAATTCCTATAGTTTAGGAAATTTGAATATAATCTTTATATTGCTGAGATTTGCTGTCTTGTATCAGTCCTCAGGACACTTTGAAATTCATGTTTGGCAAGGATGGAAAGAATTCCAGATCATCTTTCAAAATGTCCCCCTGAATGACAATGGGTGCTGGAAACAATGTAGCGAGGTCTCAATACCCAGTTTGGACCAGCAGATGTCAGACTTTGCACAGTAATCGACCTAAAAGCCCAAAGACCCAGCAAGAGAAATGAATTCAGAACAAACATGAATTTTTCATAGTACAAAGTCTTCCATGTTCTACAAATTAGTAATCATAGCTTCATCACAAAATCTTGAGGTTGTAATTGGTTTGTAAGTCTATGTGGCAGATGTCTTGTACAGTGTAAAAATTCATGTCCAGAACGTGAGATCTGACAGGACTAATCAATGGAAGACCAAAATATCTTGTTCCAGGTTTAGGAGGAAAAAAGGCAGGGAGGAAAATAGCTGCCACTTACATGTCAGCAATTATACCCAATGACAAAAGGAATTGTCTGGTAGGCAATTTTCCCCATCTAGTAAAAACAACAGGAAGTTGGAAACTGAGTAGTCAAAATGCGGCCATATATTGATCATGCGTACTCTAAGCATAATGAACTGTGGGAAATGTTCACATAGTTTGTCAGTCTGGATCTGCAACCTCAGTCCACATCCACTCCTATGGTAGCTTTGCTGTCCTCAATGGCTTATCTCAAATGCAACTGAATCAGCTCATTAATAACTCCCCTTCCAATGACTTCCCATAGCACTTAAAATATAAACCATCTCTGTCATGGCCTGCAAGGTGCTTAATAATCTGGCTCTTGCCTAACTCCCTCTGTATGACTCTCCCCACTCTACTACCCACAGTGACTGTTATGCTGTTCCAAGAAGCCACCAGATGCATTTCTTCCTCCTGGAATTTTTTTCCTGGAAATCTTTGTCTCCTCATTCCCTCACTCATGAGTCTGCAGAAATATTGTCTTCTAGAACAATTGCCTGACCATTCTATCTAGAATTAACCCACCCACAGCCTTACCAAATCCCATTCTGTTTACCCCTCACCCTTTATCTTTTCTTTTTTGGGGGGGTGGGTACCAGGGATTGAACTCAGGGGCACTGGACCACTGAGCCACTTTCCCATCCCTATTTTCTATTTCATTTACAGACAGGGTCTCACTGAGTTGCTCAGCACCTTGCTGTTGGTGAGGCAAGGTGTTAACTCATGATCCTCCTGCCTCACCAGAGCTGTGGGGATTACAGGCATGTGCCACTGCACACCACTCTCTGAAGTTATGTACTTCTTTGTTACTTGTTTGTTGCCTGTCTTCTATTCCGGAACGTGATTCCACAAGGGCGAGGAATTGTCTGTAACCACTCTATCCCTCATGGTTAAATAGCTGTGTCTGCTGCATACAGAGCAGTCGCACCATATAAATATGTATTGAATTAATACATAAAATTCCTTGTCTGACCCCATAATGTGCTTCTCTCTTTCTGTTCACAGTACTACAATTATCCTGATCAAATCACGCAACTTCAGAATATTTTTTGAGTAATCACTCTGTCATTCTCAGTCATTGCCAAGATCTTTTTGCTCATGAACTCCTTCTCGGCTCCCTTATTCCCACAGATACTACCTTGGGTAACTGTCTGGTCATCTTACACTGGCTATTGTAATCACTTCCCTCAAGTGTCTCTGCCTCCAAGCCATCCTGCCCCTCACATCAGCTTAATCACCCTAAATACTGCTGGGTTGACCCCCTCATTACCCCTCCAACCCCTACAACACAGATGCATGCACAACCACCCCAGTCCCTTAGTACAGAACCTATCGGAATAAAATCATGCTGTTCCTACAGGCAAATCCTCACCTCCAGTCAACCTGGACTCTACGCCTGATCTTGATTTGCCCTTTCCTGGCACTGTTTACATTGCTTCCCCTTCCAGAAACACTTTCAAGTCTTGATTGTCTTATTAAATCCTCTCCCCCTTCTTTAAATGCCAACCCAAATCCCTCTTGTTTATAAAACTTCCAGACGACCACACGCCATGGTGATGTCTCTTCTCTGTCCCCTTGTCTATATCACTCATGATGCCAATCATTTAAGGCCTTATATTATCTCACACTTTCATCAATACACACACACCCTTAACCATGCTGGCAATCCTACAAACTTCCAAACGTTCTTTTTTTATTACCAAATTGAGAAACAGTAATAGTATTTACTCTCTCCCCACATAAACTTACAGAACATGGATTATTGGTTTAAGTTCTTAAATTGTAGGATCAATAAACTAAGGTCTACAAAGGCTTAGAGACTTCCTAAGACACTTTTCAGGCCCTGAAATCTGTTTCTCTTGTCTTGGAATGACTCAGCTCCAGAATCTTATACTTACATGTTCTTTTTTTTCCCCAGACAGAATTTGATAAAATATATAGTAGTTCCTCTCTCTAGCCTGCTGGTAAATCACCCAGGATTTTTCTAGCAAATATGAATGGGTAAAAAATGGATAAAGATGCATACTTAGATGTTCCTGAAAAACTCAGAAGCAGCCTGCCCAGCATGGTTTCACACACTTGTAATCCCAGTGGCTCAGGAGGCTGAGGCAGGAGGATCGCACATTCAAAGCCAGCCTCAGCAATGTAGAGAGGTCTCAAGCAACTTGGTGAGACCCTGTCTCAAATTTTTAAAAACAAAAAAGGGGGGAGCTGGAGATGTGGCTCAGTGGTTAAGTATCCTTGGGTTCAATCCCTGGGACAAAGAAACAAAAGAAAACTAAATAAAAAAAAAAAAAACACTCAAGAGAAGCAATCAATACAATTGTTTTCTGTAAGTCACTCCAATCAGTGACTTACAGATCTTGATATCTGCAGAATGTAGTGTGCCTCTGGTATCAAAGTACATCCTGACAAATTTCCCCTAGGTGAACGCAGAGCTCAGTCTCCTATTCGAACTTTTCAAATAGTTGAAATGCTATTTATCTCAGCATGGGTTTAAGGGGAGATGGCACCTGTTAGTGTTTGGGGGTAGCTAGAATGATTGCCAGGACTAGTAACGACATAGACTTTTACCCAGATCTGCCTGTTGCTGTGTGTTTTTTAAAAATTGTTTTTAAACTTATGGGCGGACACAACACCTTTATTTTATTTATTTATTTTATGCAATACTGAGGAATGGACCCAGTGCCTCATGCATGCGAGGCAAGCACTCTGCCTCTGCGCTACAACCCTAGCCTACTGTTGCTGGGTGTTCTTCGGTACACTGTGGAATCTCTGTGGGTCTCAATGTTCTTATTTATAAAGGAGAAATATATCTGTTCAGCATACTCTCTCCTTCACTCAACAAACATTCACTGAACATTTGCTATGATCCAAGAGAAAAGTCATGGTTCCTTCCTCAAGGAAGCATCTATGGGTTGGTGGCTACTACAGCAGCTCTAACAAATCTTGGCATGTTTTGAAATCCAGATAAAAGCCAGCTGTGCTACATCTTAGCAGGTAAGAGAAAAGGAAAAATACTACTGAATGTGAGAGGTAGACAGCATCCTGTCATGTACACCATGTAGAACCAAGGAAGGAATAGGGCGTCATTTCATCTGTGCTCAGAAGACACTGGAATATTTTAAGCAGAGGAATTACATGTCCTGATTAATATTTCAAATGCACCTCAGCATTAACAATGGATGGCTATCATTCCTTCCTTCCTAGTGAAAGCAGGGCCAAAAGTCTATGCAGAGGCGACCGTGCCCATGTCGGAATGTCAGATGCAGTTGAGAAGACTGCCCAGTGGCCTGGAGGACAGATGAGGATGTTGGAGCAGGACAGAAGAAAACCTGATGGAGGTCAGCCATTGCCAGGATGGTATCAGTACAGGACAGCAGCCTGGCAGGTGAAGGAGATGGCCATGCACGGGAGGATTAGGCTAATAAATTAAAAAACACAGAGCAAAGGGAGCAACACATACAAATACACACGGGCATATTTGTACATATATACACGTGTATGTAAATACATATTTGTACATAGTCTTCACAGAAAGAATTAACTGGATTTCTTGATCCTTTAGACCTCATTTCTTTCCTTGTCCCTTCCTTCCATCTGTCTTTATGTAATTTTGCTTCTCTACTTTTTATTCTTCCAACTTTATCTTCATCCTCTTTCAGTTGCTCTTAATCTTTCTGCTTTTTTGTTCTCTCCCTTCTTCTTTTCTTATAATCTTCTTTTCTTTGACTTTTCTTTTTAAAAAGGTTTTCTTCCCTCTCCCTCTGTTTTGTCTCCTTTTCCTCTTGTATCTTTTGCTTTCTGTTTTTCATATTTCATCAGAGAGTGTAAGAATTTTAACAAATATCAAAAATAGCAGTTGTTTTATGTACTAGTTTGAGTGCCTGCTAGACCAAATATTGAAAGCAGAATAAATGTGGACAGTGGACAGCACTACTCTAAGCCTTTGGATGGAAATTAGGCAAATCAGCATGAGACTTATTTAATTATGCCCAGAGACTTAAACAAGAAGCCTTTGGCAGATTTCATTGTAAATTATGCAGTGGCTCCCTGCCAGTCATTCTTGGCATAAAATGGATTTGTGAAACTAGATTTTGAAATCCAAATTCTTCCCGTGTCATGGGACTTCTAGTTATCAAAAGCCACTTAAAAAGTACTTTCTTCCAATAACAAAAAAATCCCCAGTGAAAAATATGTAAAAGTAGTGAGGCTACACGCAAGAGTGGAAACAATAATTGTAGTAAGTGAACTAGGAAATATCCGCCAAATTGACTTGTTATAAGTAGTACAGGAAATTACATAGGAGAAAATATTCAAACCTTTAAAATATAAAGCATTTCTATAATTTTTTTTTGGGGGGGCAGCTTCTCTTTTCCAGAAAGGGAAAGAAATTTGATATGATTAAGATAAATTCTTTCTTCTTGATGTTGACCAAATAGAAACTTCTCAGACACATTTACAGGTAGTTTTAATTGTCTGAATGATGAGGTTGGTTAATTTTTTTGAGCAATCTAACAATGTTATGATTTTAATCTAAAAGACCTTCTTTGGTGTCCTAAAATTTTTGTTATACCTATTTGCTCAGACATGAGTTTTATCATTGCTTAAAAGTTAAAAACTCTGATATTATGCAAAATCAGTTACTTACAAGTCAAGAGAAATTGTTATTTCTCAGGATTTTAGCATTTCCAAATGCTTCCAAGATAGTGTTCACTTTCCATTTGATGTTCTAATTTTTTTTTCCTGGTACTGGGATTGAATCTAAAGGTGCCACACCCACTGAGCCACATCCCCAGGCCTTTTTATTTATTTTTAAATTTTAGACAGGGCCTCTCTAAGTTGCCCAGACTGGTCTGGAACTTGTGATCTGCCTGCCTCAGCCTACCCAGTAGCTGGGATTACAGGTATGCAACATGATTTGATCATCTAACATTCCCTGACTTGCATGCAAGAGAAGTGCAACTGTTTAAGCTTTTAATCAGCATTCTATAATTTGGCAAGTTGTCCCTCTCCAAGTTTATCTCCATTCTGACTATGATAACCCATAGCAAACCAGCTTACAAACTTGGTTATAAAGCATTTTGGAATGAAATGCAAAAACAAAACAAAACAAAAAACCCAAAAACAAATAGATCAAAGAGTCTAAATAAGCCAAAATAAAGTACCAAAGCCTATTCCAGAAGATCTCCATTCCATGTATTCCACCACTGTTAATTGCCTCTCTGCCCATCTAATCCACATAAATCGAAACTTGTCCCAGGATGATACAGCAACCTTTTATCATTACTAAATTTATTTCTGCTTGCTACTATTCCTAGGTAATCTAGAGGTTCATACTGAGCAGTGACTTGTAATGGTATTGATCTTGAATGTGAATCACTGCACACTCAGCTGATGAACCAAAACAGGTCATCTACCCAGTGAGCCTGAATGATCAGCCAGCAGCCACATTGCACCACAGCTTTATTGTTTTCCACTCATCCTCAAATACCCATTTTGTGGCAATGAGTATATATAGGGTATTCAAGAATATATCACTTTACATATCTTGTATTCCTTCTATGTAATATGGATCTTTGGTTCTTCAAATAAGTAAAAAGAACTATAAAAGCAAAGATTTCCATAGACATGCTCTGCACTATGTACTATGTTATCATAAGACCCAATGACTAGACCAAACCAATAAATAAACACACACAAAACCCACAAATGCATACAAAAACCAGTCATATCTAGTGAACAGTAGAGTTCAATGACTAGAAAAAAAATCAATCAAATTTGAAAATGTGGTGGTTGGAAAGGAAATTTTCTATAGCTTAAAAATTGGACCTGATGACTTTTTTATATACTTCTTTGCAAAAATAGCAGTCAAAGTCCAGGATCAGATTGAACAAGCAAAATTACAATGTCAGACCTAGAGAGAGAAGGGGTATAATAGCTCAATAGTGCATTGATTTTGAGTTTCATTTAATATTATCTAATTTTATTTTGCATGCCAACTTTCATTATTATGAAGCCCATTAACATATTAATGGAGCTAAACAAAGTAAACTAAGTTAAAAATTGCCAATTGGTTGGGGCGTGTAGCTCAGTTGGTAGAGCACCGCATATCATATGCAAGGCTCTGAGTTCAGTCTCCAGCACTACACACACACACACACACACACACACACACACATACACGCACTTCTCCAAAAATGCAAACAAAATATACAGAGAGAAGGCAAAGTTATTCAGAACATAGAAAGCTATTAAAGTTGAGGTATATCCTTTGGGTATTTGGGATTTGACACAGGAGGTAAGGGTGACGATGCATATTGGTGCATATTTGTGGGAATATATTTCACTGTAGTTAAAGAGACTTAGAAATATCAAAAAGTAGCCATTTAAGGTACTGATAACCCTACTTTTAAAGTCAGATAGTTTGAATCTTGAATCTTTGAATCTTGCCAGAGGGTCCAGCTGAGACTGGACCAGTAAATACGTCATGAAGCTGAACTGAAACAAATTATGTGATTCATGTTTTCAGATTATTATTTTAGATCACATGATGATCCTTTCAAGGAATAAAGAAAAGTAGAAAGCAAGACTTTCTTCAACTTTGCTAATTATTCTGTGGTTCTTTCTACCTCCTTACTCCTCACAGGTGGTCAATAGTCAACCAATTCTGATAATCACTGCAATGAAGGCTAAGCAATTTTGCCCATACAGACCACAGCAAGCAGAGAAGTTTTTATAGAAAAGTCAAAACTTAAGATGAAACTTTAGGATATATGGATAGTTGATTAGTTAGGAGAAGGGGAAAGAAAGCATGAGCAAAAATCTAGAGTTTGAGCCAGGCATGATGGCACATGCCTGTCATCTCAGCAACTCTGAGGTTGAGACAGGAAGATCACAAGTTCATGGCCAGCCTAGGCAACTTAGCTAGACCCTGTCTAAAAATTAAAAAATAGAAAGTGCTGGAGATATAGCTCAGTGGTAGAGCAACTTTGAGTTTAATCCCCAGTACCAGAAAGAAAAAAAAATCTGAAGTTCAGAAATATCAAGAAACTTTATAAAATCAAAAGCCTATTCCTCTTGAATTTATTTTTTAAAAAGTAGGAAAAAGACCTTTATTAAGTAGAAACAGTCTCCTTACATCAACTCTTCAAGAGATTGTCATTTATCATTGCAGCCACATGGTGAGATTGAACCTTCTTCTCAGAAAGGGGCCACCAATCATTTTCCTAGGCAGGTATGCTCTAGGTTTCTCCTTTGCCTTTGATAACCAGATGTTCTGATTTGGATCTGGAATGTCCCCCAAAAGCTCATGTGTTGAAGTCTTGGTCCCCTTTCCATGTTCAGGTGGGGATTTGGGAAAGTGATTGGATCATGAGGGTTCTGACCTCACCTGTAGTTGAATAATTTGAAGGCATGATTGGAAACTGTAGAAGGTGGAGCCTAGCTGGAGGAAATGGGTCATTGGGGCTGTGCCCTGGAAGAGCTTATCTTGTCCTCAGTTTCCTCCTTTCTCTTTGTTTGCTTTCTGGCTGCCATGAGCTGAGCAGCTTTCCTCTGCCATGACCTTCTACCATGATGTTCTGACTCACTACAAGCCCAAAGCAACACAGCCAGCTGACCATAGACTGAAACCTCTGAAACCACGGACCCAAATAAATCATTCCGCCTTTGTTTTTGTCAGGTATTTGTCACAGTGACAAAAAGCTAACACCAGTTAACTCTGTAATCTGGGAAGAACACAGAAATGAATTTATAGCTTTATCACCCAAAGCATCAAAGAATCAAAGCCTGAATTTATCTGTATATCTTGGGATAGCAGAAGCTAATGGAAAACCCAACACAAAGTGACATCAGCATTGCATAGGAATGCCAAGGACTTAAGCACTTCACAGCCTCAGTCACATGGTGACACCTGCCTGCTAGAGTTGTTTTCATCAAAACTAACACACAAAAAGGTTTTACTGAAACCCTTTCCTTCCTTTCTCTTGACTTCCTATTCTGCAAAGCCACACCATCTTTTCGTTCCCACTACTCATTGTACCTTGCCCTTCCCCAATCTGGCTGCTCACAACAGCATGGTATCTGTTCCATGCTTATATCCACTAACTTCCAACCCCTCCTCTTAGTCAGTCCAGGGACCTTTGAACATGATCACTTAGGAGAATGGAGCCCTCTCCACCAAGAGGCAGCTTTAGCCCAGCTTGTGCACTGTGGTCTCTAAAGAGTTTCTTTAAAGGATGGAGCCAGACTATCCTATACCATATGTGGAGTTGTCAATGACTAATGCATTGTGACAATTTGCTGAGTATCTTATTCTTGCAAAGAATGTAGTCTGCATCTAAAAAGCAAACAATTCAAAAACATCAAAGGTAGGCTTTAGTCTCAGTGAAATATAGGTGTCCGTTTCCATTGAAACTTAGTGCAGGCCTTAAGAAAAAAAAGCATAGCAAACAGAGTATAGACTTGTTCTATATATATACAGCTTCACTTTCAGTTAGCAAAATAGTACCACTTAAAAAGTGTAGAATAAAGTGGATTTTCTCTTGTCCCTATGCACAGCAATCATAAGAACATATAAATTCTAGGCTTATTTCCTTCCTCTAAATACAAATGATTACCAACAAATGGGTGCTATGTCTGCCACTTTAAGCCTTTTAAGAATCATTGTATAATAATAGCTATAGAATAACTTCTTTGTGTCAGACAGTATAACAGAAGCTTTATATAATAAAAGCTGACATCTAAAGGGGGCTTATTCTAGGTCAGCTACTAGTGCAGGCACTTTAAAATATCTCACTTTGACATGTAAGATAATCATCCCAGTAACCCTAGGAGGTAAGCACTATTTTGCGCACATATTATCCAGAAGGAAACAGGGGTTTCACCACATTAGACTCCTGTAAAGGCCATGCTCTGCACAAAATGCTTCAGTGCCACTTAGTGACAGAGGAATTGCAGCTCAGATGGTTTTACTTTTCATTTTCTAGGGCAGCTACTTACTGTGAGACATATCTGAAAGGAATTATCGGCAACAGCAAAGATGTGAAGGGGAGACTCTGAGAGCCTCTTCCCTTTGAAGGCAGCCACAACTTCTTTCTGATACATGGAAAGCCACTTGTAAGGGTTTACGGCGACACAGAAGAGACCTGAATATGTCTGAGGGATGATCAGAATAGAGTTCAGAAAACAGATTAGAAATACTTTCAGGCTTGTCAGTTGCTTTCCTGTCAAGTAACATTCGCTCAAGTATTAATTTATAAAGGAATACAAAAGAAGAGAGCTTTTAGATTCTTATAAAGAAGGGACTTCTAACAGGAAAAGGCAGAACCAGGATAGACTAACATCAGGACCTGGGATTACCTCTCCCCTGGGAGATCTGCTAACTACTAACATGTCTGACACACACAGATTTTGAAGACAAAGAGAAAGCTACCAGCACACTGTAGGGATGTTGATAACCAGTCAGCAGGCATTTCAGGCCAGAAGGGAATCTCTGCCTCAACCAGGATCAAGAACCTGACTTTCAGGATAGGAGAGGGTCACTGAGTCACTAAAGTGGTTGAATTGTAGCTCCCCAAACTTCCTAGGATGTGGTAGCCACTCAGCAAACATTACTATCTTGATTAGTGTGGAAAAACTGCTACTATCAGAGAAAAAAAAAAAACTGCCAATTGCTTGGCATTGTTGTCAAAGGTGTCCAGATACCTTTGTAAAACTCTCTTCCTTGATTAGAAAGTACTGGTGTCAACTGACCAACTGACTGCCCCATTTTACCCCAACTGATGACACCTTTTTATTTGCAATGCTTTCACACTTTTCATGGTCTCGATCCAATCCCCACCCACAGGACCCTTTTGGAGTTCTGTGGAGAGCCAGCTGTGCCCTGCCCAGAGATACTGAAGTTTTATGAAACAGTAGTGCCTGAGCTACTCGATTTTTTAAAGAGGTTGCCTTGAATCACTACATGTTGAATACAAGACAGACTTTACACCTTGTTTGTACAATTACACAACCACTATCTGCACAGCACAATCATAAGGCCCAAATAAATAGATTAACAATGCTAATGAAAAATGACCACCTGAGAACTTACTGCATTACATTAGAAGCACCTAGATGCATGGGCGTAGGAAACCCATATCAGAGAAACCAGGCCTAGGAGCTTATCAGTCTCACCAGATGTAGCCTCCTCACCTGAAACACATGAAAGGAGGGGCACCTAAGATGGTGGCCTGTCCATCTGTAGACGGATCATTGCTGGGGACAGTGGGGAAAAGGAGAAGAGCAGCAACTGCTTAAAGATACAAGCTTCTCTTATGAGGATACAGAAAACAGTATAACATTAGATATGGTGATGTTTCCACAATTCTTTAAATGTCTTAAAACCATTGAAATAAGCACTTTAAAGAGGTGAGCTATCAGATATGCAAATTTTATATCAATAAAGTGAATTTAAAAATTTTGCCATGAACAATCAAAAAAAGACAAGGTATGTTCAGATCTGCTCTTTGTCTTCTAATAAGAAATTGTCTCACATCTAAATAGCCTCTGAATTTACCCTTGCCTTTCATAATTCCATGTATCATAAAAACTACCCAGTTAGAGATTTCTTTGGGCTATCAGAAAGGCATATTAAAGCATCACAAGTGCTATTTATGAGTGGCCTCCAGAACTTTACAACTCAAATGGCACTGCTTTAGATCATAAATTGTCCAAATAGAAAGAGCATGGAAAAGGCAAATTTTCTTGATAATGACTCTATTTGTTATAGAGTTGGGAAGGGGCAGAATTGGAAAGATTTTTTAGAATACGGGAAGGGAATCATCTGAAAAATCTCACAATGTGCTAACACCAGCTCAGTGATAAAGGTGAAGGTTCTGAGAGTGAGCTCTTCTCAGTACTGCACTGATGCTTTGAACGCCCCAAGGACAGACAGAAGGATTTGGGAGCTATCACGGCCTCACTTCACTTTCCCCCATGAACCTTATAGTCTTATGAACCAGCTCCTGACCTAATCTTCTCTTTCACAGGTCATAGATAACTTCCTTATTCTCAAATCCAAGGCTTTCTCCAAGCCCTTAAAGTCTTTCTTTAGCATTTGACATAAATAGCCACCCCCCCATCTCTTGACTACTCTGACACTATGTTTTTATTCAAATTACACATATTTTTCTTGATCCAACAAACATAGCTTGTTTCATAGGTCTGCAGGTCATTATTCACTCCACAGGGCACCTTAAAAAATACTTGAACAATCAGCAATATGAAGAGAGAGCCTTCAGAGTGGGAGAAAAATCTTTGCCACACACACTTCAGATAGAGCACTAATCTCCAGAATCTACCAAGTACTCAAAAATCTTTACACCAAGAACACTAATAACCCAATCAATAAATGGGCCAAGGAAATGAACAGACACTTTACAGAGGAAGATCTACAAGCAATCAACAGATTTATGAAAAAATGTTCAACATCACTCGTTATAAGAGAAATGCAAATCAAAACCACCTTAAGATTTCATCTTACCCCAGTTAGAATGTCTTTTATTAAGAACACAGGCAACAACAGGTGTTGGTGAGGATGTGGGGAAAAGGGTACACTCATACATTGCTGGTGGGAGTGCAAGTCGGTGCAGCCACTCTAGAAAGCAGTGTGGAGATTCCTTAGAAAACTTGGAATGGATCCACCATTTGACCCCGCTATCCCACTCCTTGGCCTATACCCAAAGGACTTAAAATCAGATTGCTACAGTGATGCAGCCACATCAATGTTCATAGCTGCTCAATTCACAATAGCTAGATTATGGAATCAACCTAGATGCCCTTCAGTAGATGAATGGATACAGAAACTGTGGTATATATACACAATGGAATATTACTCAGCCATAAAGAAGAATAAAATTATGGCATTTGTAGGTAAATGGATGATGTTGGAGACTATTATGCTAAGTGAGATCAGCCAATCCCCAAAATCCAAAGGCCGAATGGTCTCACTGATAAACGAATGATGATGCATAATACAGGGGGGAAGGGTGGCAAGAAGGGAGGAAAGATAGATAGCATGGAGGGAAGGGAGGGGTGGGGTCGGGGTGGGGGGGTAAAAATAATAACAGAAATTGTGACAATACCATTGCCCTGTGTACATGTATGAACGCACAGATGGTGTGACTCTACTTTGTGTACAACCAGTGAAACAAGAGCTGTACTCCATTTGTGTTCAATGAATCAATAAGTAAATAAAATTAAAAAAAAATACTTGAACCACTGATGAAAGAAGTGGCAGTGGTTGTGAGGTCTAGAGTCAATAATGTTTGCCACAGAAATCATTTTACTCTGATTTATTCAATGCTCTCCATTAGCTGGATCAGGTCTTTAATAAAAACATTAGGGAAAGGAGATATTTGATGATTTGATTAAACAGACAACATAGTCATTCCCAAAATTAAACAGACATTCCTTTACCTTCCCATCTCTGGTCTCAACAATTATTTTTTCCTCTTCTTCATTCCTTTTAACTCGGGCCTCAATGTATACATTCTTCCCATCACAAAACCAGCATTCTTCCCTATAGTGAAAAGATGGATTATAACTATAGCAACTATAGAAATATCACCTAGGCACTTCCATACTGATGGATATGATCTTTCTGCTAAGTCTTCTTATTGATTAGGAGTCACCAATATGGGAATTTTATGTTATACATATTTTATATAAAAATGTGCATAAAGTTATATAATAAAAATAACTTTATGTAAAAAAATTTATATAAAATCATGAATGCAACCAGGAGTGGTGGTGCATGCCTATAATCCTATAAGGGACTTGGGAGGCTGAGGCAAGAGGAGCACAAGTTCAAGGCCAGCCTGGGCAACATAGCAAAATAAAAATAAAAAGGACTTGGCAGTTGTAGCTGACCCCTAGGTTCAATCCCCAGTGCCACAAAAATCACTTTTCTTATTTAAAAAAATAAAATCATGAATGCTTACTGTTTTTCACTGCTCTGATCAAAAGACCTGACAATAACAATTTTAGAGGAGGAGAAGTTTATTTGATACTCACGTTTCAGAGGCCTCAGGTTCATCGTCAGACAATTCCATTGCTCTGGTCTAGAGGTAAAGCACAATACCATCTCAGAAGCGTGTGGAGGAGGAAAGCAGCTCAGGACATGGCCCCTAGGACGCAGAAAGAGCATTTCCTAAGAACATTTTCCTCATGACAGACAAAATATATACCTCACATACATGCCCCCCAGTGACCCACCTCCTCCAGCCACACCCTATCTGCCTACAGTTACCACCCAGTTAATCCCCATCAGTGGATTAATGCACTGATTAGGTTAAGACTCTCAAACCCAATCATTTCACCTCTAAATTTTCTTGCATTGTCTCACACATGAGCTTTTGGGAAAAATCTCATCTTAAACTATTATACTTACCCTGAAGATACACCTACACAATGACTCTACAGGAACAAGAAACATCTCTGCAAGCTTTGGTTTGGCAGCACCAGAGATCATTTTGATAACAGAATGTTACCTCCCAACACTTGT
Source organism: Glaucomys volans (assembly GCA_020662805.1). NCBI lineage: Eukaryota > Metazoa > Chordata > Mammalia > Rodentia > Sciuridae > Glaucomys > Glaucomys volans. Next base: position 218,962 of record JAJEJO010004016.1, read on the forward strand.
TTAAAGCTTACCCACCCCAATCCCACTACTTACCACCACTTATAATTCCAGGCTCCTGAGTGCTGCCTTGGTCCAAATTCCTTCCAAAATCTTCACTCAGAAAAATCTGTAGCTAAATAAAAATTTAGGTCAGTGGTCCTGTCCTTCAGGCTTTCTTTAGATGATAATTTTAATCTTTGAATGATCTGCTAAAAGAATGGTGTGCTAGAATTGGAGCAGAGATTATATAGTTTATTTTTGTTGTATAGAAAAACTGACTCATATTTTCTCCCATATGTCATTTTTCTCTCTTCAGCCTCTGTTCCATCCTTAAGCCAAGAAACCCCTCCTCAAAATGGTTAATCTAGAGAAGATTTTAGGTGAAATGGATCAGAACTCTTGTGAACACCTGAGGCAGATTCTCTAGGCTCACTTCAATACTTCCACAGTTCTCCCCACCTGAGGCAGAAGGCCAGTGAAGATGAGTAAAAAATTCACTTTCAGAGCAAAATGGGTCTTAGGAGAAGATCACAGGTCCTCAGATCACAGTTCCTCATGCAGATAGCAGGAAGGATGAGGGGAGAGCATTGACTGGAAGGGGGAAAATCCTAGCCCAGGGCCAAGAGAAAACCCCACTGAAACTATGGCACCAATGGTTGATGCCCGCTCAGTCACCACCACTGTCTCTAATGTGGGAGTCACAAAAGCTAGAGAGGCCTCACAGCTACAGACAACAGATGTTTTCTCCAGAGTGGGCAATAGGACTGGGGAAGGAGTATGTATGAAGAAGTAGTATTTGGGAACTTTTCCCACCTTCTTCCAACAAGTTTGTCTCTGCAGTAAATTTTGTTGCTCACTACATATATATTTTTTGTCCTGGCAATTGAACCCAGGGTATCACTCCTGCTAAGCCTGCACCCTACCACTGAGCTACATTTTCACCTCACTCACTACTTACTTGCTATCACAATCTACAATTTGCTGACTTCTCTGTTTTCATGATTATAAACAATTCCCTGCTCAAACTGCTTGGTGAGAAGATTTTATATTCCCATCCAGCACACTGTGCATTTGCTTTCTGCTTGGCATCTGTGTTTTAAATACTGGTTTAGCATTGTATGCGTTATTTTTGTCTCTTTTAGCAAAACTGAAATTTCTTTGTGATACGTCTGTGAAAATGTGCTTGTTTTTGAAAAGTGTCATCTCGTGTGTGTTTAAGGTAAATGCTCTGCATTTTTAAACCAAATGCTGTTGCTCAAAAGGCAATTGAAAATCACTTGGCACAGTCTTTTCTCTCTTTCTCTTTTAAGAAAAAGAACCTGGGAGGAGTCGTGAAGGGAGTTGACCCTAGTCACACCATAGTCACAGGACTCATTGGTGGCCATCAGAATAATGACTCTAGAAATTAGATTACTCACCTCCTAACTAAGTGTCGTCTCCCCCGTAGCATGCTGCTTCTAACATGTGCTAAGACTTCCTCCAAGTTTTCTCTCCAGGAGAAGTTTCCCCACCTGCCCCATATTGATCTTCGTTTCTCCCCTGGAAACAGTGAGGGGAAAAAAATTTTGGAAATTCTTCCCTCCTGAGGCCCAGGGTCTGACAGGGATGTTTTAAAAGATGAGGTAAATGAACTCAGTGAAATTTGTGTTCAAATTTGTGCTCAAATTTGTGTTCTTGAATTGTGCCCAGCTGGAAATGTTGATACCAATTCCTCTGCATCAGGCAGCCTGGATTCTAGTACCGGCTTTGTTAGTAATGAGACAAAAAGCAATCACCTCATTATTTTGGCCTTGATTTTTTTTTTTCACCTGTAAAGTGAGGAGATTTTTGACTATATGATTTTCTATTTTTAGATGATTAAATATATTTCCTAATATACAGATAATAGGTGGAGAAAACTCAAAAAGCAGAGAAATACACATAGAAAAATTTTTGTCAGTCATCCATAATTGCTATCTATATGAAGCACTTCTTGTGAAATGCTTGTAGTAGAAATCAAAGTTGGGGTTACATTGCTCTGGTTTGGAACTAGAGTATCCCCCAGAGGCCCATGTTTTGAAGCCCTGTTGCCAGCCTGTGGCACTATTGGGAGACAGTGGAAGATTTAGGAGGTGGAGCCGACTAAAAGGAAGGTGGGTTCTTGAGGGCATGTCCTTCAAGGGGATATAAAGGCCTGTCCTCTTCCTTTCTCTTTTTGTTTTTCCCTACCACCATGAGCATCATGTGGGGGATCAGGCCTAGGAAACAGATTCAGTCTGAGGTAGTAATGGCCTCCAGCCTCCAGCTTTACCTTTAGTCCCCAACCAGTTTCATCTTAGTCCTCATTTTTGGCCCCATTTTGCCCCTGAGTCTTTTCCATAGCCCCTTTTTATATGCAGGCCAAACAAAGAAGGCACACTGCCAACAGGTTACATAAAAGGGGTGTCTTAGTCTGCTTTTTGGCTGCTGTGACTAAATGACCTGACCAGCACAACTGTAGAGGAGGAAGAGTGCTTTTGAGGGCTCACAGTTTGAGAGGTCTTAGTCCATAGAAGGCTGGCTCCATTCTTTAGGGCTGGAGGTGAGGCTGAACATCATGGTGGGAGAGGATGGTGGAGGGAAGCAACTCACATCATGGTGATCAGGAGGCAGAGAGAGAGAGAGGGAGAGAGAGAGAGAGAGACTCCACTCTCCAGATACAAAATATACATCCCAATTCCCACCTCCTCTAGCCACATCCTACCACTTCAATTAATCCATCAGGGATTAATTCACTGATTGGGTTAAGACGCTTACAACCCAATCATTTCTCCTCTGAAACTTCCTGCATTGTCTCACATGTGAGCTTTTGGGGGACAGCTCACATCCACACCATTACAGCGGTGCATGCTCACAAGTAGTATTATGAATCAGTGTTTCTGGCCTTGATGGACATTAACGTAGCCAGTTCTCAGCCCTGGGTACACATGAAAAACATCATATAGCTTGCTGGAAGACTCGGGGAGGGAGCCTAACTACAGCCATTTTGAACCTGCATCAACAATGAGGTGAACGGGCTTCCTCTGCCTCCTCTTCTTCCTCTGTCATGTGCTCTCACTATGATATCCTGTACCATCACAGGCCCAGATAGGGCCTAGTGACCATGGACTGAAACCATGGACCAGAATAAACCCTTGTTCTATTTAGGTGTGTTATCACAGGTATTTTGTTACGGTGAAAGAAAGCTGATTAATAAGATACTGCGTTCAATTTTGTAGTTATTTTAAATATATAGTGTCTTTCTTCTAATCTAAATATCATTTACATTTGATTTTGGAATGGTTTTGTTTTGAAGCTCTAAAACCACTCAGGTTTCCTCTGTAACACCCAGCAGTTTTAGTTTTACTTCCTATTTAACACATTGTTTGTTTTTAATCCTAGTCCTCATATTCCTCACATCAGTGGAGGTCAGTGGACATGGCAAGTTTTATTACCCCCATTTGACAGGTTAGAAAACTAAGTCTCAATAAAGTGAAGTAGTTTGCTCTAATTGTCCACACAGATGGGGTCAATAACAGTGAGAGTGAATCCAAGACTACTGAGCAAATACTTAAGATACTATTTCCATTTGACCTGAGTCCAAAACAGAAAGCTTCATTGTCTTACTAACCCAGGGAAATGAAAACTTTTTATGACTTTCGTCTCTTTGTTGCTATGGGGAAGGATTGTTTGGCTAAGAAACAAATTAATTAAAGATTATGTGGGTTGCTATATTTCAAATAATTGTTCACTGTGCTGGTTCTACAAAGTGAATCATCCACTTATCTCTAAGGATTTGGTCCAATTCTGATATTCTCTCTGGCAGCACTATTGTCTTGTCCTTAGCTGTCTAACTACCTGTGATAAACCTGTGCATGACCACTTCTGACCTCAGGGATGGTTCTGTTATTGGATTGGATTTGATGGATTATAATTAGGTCCTCTCAAATCTAATCACAGTAATGAAATCCTATGCCTGGAAACTGGGAACTGATCCAGGACTGGTTGGGTTTTGATGGAAATACAATGTCCTATATAACTGACTTGAATTAAAATTGATCATATTAAGTATACTGCTGACTAATTTGGAGGACTGGAACGACATTCAGTTTTTATGGTGTAGTGATGAATAATTTTGGAAACATAGGTGACCTGATTCTAGATCACACTGTGAATCTGATTTCTAATCTCCAATTAGCTGAAATCCAGAGGATGGCTATGCAGTCCACACATGTAAAGGGAGAAGAGATAAAAGGTGGCATGTATTCAGAGATTTTAGTGTAGAACTTGGTCTTTTTGTGGAGGTCAAATCCTCCTAAGCTTTTGTCCTTGCCTGAAAGGACAAGAAATTATGAATCACAGTGAGCACATCTCTTAATCACCTTTGCTGTAGTGTTGGACCCGCGACTCTTCTGACCGAGGAGACCACCAGAGAACCAAGTTCCAACATTAAGAAATTCGGAAGAGGGTCAGAGACAAATTCTCATTCTCCAGCCTTCCCAGAGTCTTTTTATTTCTTTTTCTTACAATGTATGACTTTCACTTCTAGCCTAAGTCACTGTCTGCTCTCTCTCTCTCTCTACTAAGGTATTTATTCATCTATAACCAGGCTTCTGAGAAAGTCTTTGTTGGTGGCCACTCCTGGGTCATAAATATGAGCAGGGCCTGGGCCTGGGCCACCTCCAGGTCATCCTCCATTACTAGTGTGGAAGCTCTGAGCTCCTCCGTTGCTCAGAGTCAGAGATTCACAGAGGCTGACTGGACCCCAAGCAAGTAAGTTTGGCTCCAGAATTATGGCTGCTCTCAATCAAATATCTTAGTTACTACCTTGAAAGCAGTAACATAAGTAAAGTCAGCAACCATCACAAGTCTTACCATCAAAGGTCATGGTCTGCAGGAAAAGCAGGTCAGCCTCACTTCTGAGGAAGGTTACAGCTTCACCAAGCTCTGATAGATCCATGCTTCTAAGGAAATTCTCTGAAAAAGGGTAGGCCTAAAAATCAGCTGAAAGCATTCACTCTGCAGAAGATAGGTAAGGGGGAGAAAAAAGTAGAAAAGATGCATCAAGCTCTAAAGTGGGAAACCACTCACTGCAGACACACAAAAGAGGGTGACTTTTCTTTTATCCACCTGTGCCCCTTCTTTCTCTCTGGTACTTCTCGAGTTCATAAAACAACTCAAGAACACCTGACTCTCACAAAGCTGAGTCACCTACAAGGATGGAAGGCACAATGCTAAGTGCCACAGAGCTCTCAGGGACCCATGAAAATGTTTTGTCTTAAGAAAAATCAGAATAAAAATATGAGTGTAATATTAATGACAGATAAAAATAAACCCAGCCCAGATTATATTTGTCTTTATATCAACACAACTGTAAATCTATTTTAATATTTCTTTGTGGAAAAAGTTCCCCCAAAGATAAAAGTGCCTGCCTAGGACCAGTGAAAGTTACAAGGCAACTTTTAGCCACAGAGTTTGGACCTTGGCAGATGCTAGAATGGGTCAGAGCAAGAAAGCATCAAGGAGTGGACACGAGGGTCTGTGACACTAGTGAAGAAAGGGCTTAGAGATATCTACCTGTATCCAGGTAAATAGAGCATCATAACAAGAATATGATAACAAAGGGAGGAAGTTATTGAGATACATGTTCAGTTTTAGAGAATAAAGGAGTGAAAAAAATGAGTATCCTGGCAGAGATGAATGTCTGGAGCAGACGGTTTACAAAAAGTTCATGCAGGAAGTCATCTAGGAAGACTGCCTCGGGTAGGGGTGAGGAAGCTGGAAATGGAAGCAAGTTGTGGGGAGAAGGACATGGATCAGATTTGTGTGAAGGAGTTCATCGGCTCAAGCCAGTGTTGAAGGGGTTGAGTTGCTGGGTAAATGAGTAAGGCTAAATTCATTGGACATTCTCCCTTTACCATACATTTTACATTATTGCCTTTCATTTTCATACTTTATGTTTGATAACAGGAAGGAGAGGAAATGGAAAATGGGCCATTGTGATCCCAAATGAAAGCAGAAAAGTCTTCCTCTTTACTCAAGCATACAAGGCAAGTATCATTGGCCCCACTGGCAGAGGAGAAGGTGGAGAGGCACTCACCAAGTTTGCTTAGTTCAGCTGCTGTGCTTAAGGACTGCTCAGCCCCTGGTCTGCCCACTCCAGAATGAACTGTGATTACTTTCTACCTTACACACAGGTAGCAATGAAGAAACCCAATAAACTAATGCATTTCACCACACTTAACTCTTTCTTCATGGCTGCTTGGAATTCCAGTTTAAAGGAATGTAGTTTAAAGCAAAAACTAGTGGTCCAGGGTAGAAGTTAGTTCTATCTCTTCCAGAAAATAGGCATAAACCTTGTAGGAAATCACTTAATCTTGGTAGGAACAGTTTTCTCACCCTTGCAAGGCAAGGTTTAGGCATCATGTATAGAAACATTCCCTGAGCTGGAGGGGAGAAAAGATCCTCCAGAGAAACAAAATTAATAAAGGTCCTGGAGATGAGACTGAGGATACTTATCATAAATTGAAGTTCCTGGAGGTGAGCATTCAGATATAGGATTTGTAATAATTATAATATTCATATTAGTAACATTACTAGACATTTGATTAGAAAGAATGGAGCCTGCTAAAAGAAAACTGTGAAAGTCAGCCAGGGAAATTTAGAAAAAGGTGACAGGAAGCAGCAGAGACTCTTTGGGTAGGACATATGAAAAGCAGTATTTTAGGAAAATGGCTCTGGCAATGTATCTGGATGGATTGGGACAGGAAGAAGCCATCGTCAGAGAGACAAGTTGTGAGTCTGCATTTGTGTCAGAATTGTACAGTATCCAGAACTGTACAGCTCTCTATGGGTAACTTCCTGATGACTTACATTCAGTAGAGTGTAGAACTCAGGATTTACATTTGTAGGGTATGTGCACACATTTCCTGAAAGGATACCCAAGAAATGGTTATCTGTCTGGTAAGTGGGAACAGGAGATGGGTGGGAGAAGGAGAAAACTGCCTTTCATTCAGTTCCAGTTGTCTGTTTCTATGTGTGCCAGGTACTTATGCTTTCATACTTAGCAAATTTTTTAAAAAGTAGATCTTATTATAACAACCAGGGATAAAAAGATTATATCAAGACATAGAGTATAAAGCTATGTAAATTTTATTTCACACACTTTCAAAGTATACAAGGAACAGAATGTGTAGGAACAGGCACTAGGTGGTAGGAAACGGCAGGTGTCAGGATTGGGGAGGACCTGACAACCATGTGGAGGGAAGTAACTGAGTGAAAGAGAAAGACCCACCTGCACAAGGAAGGATCAGATCCTCCATCCCCCTTGACCTTCTCCAGGATCCATTAACTCCCTACGGTCCTTCTGATCTATAGATCCCTCTAGGTTCAAGAAGCGTGTAAGGGTTTAGAACTTTATAGAATAACACATTTATCACAGCCCAGTCAAGTCAATACCTTAAATGGGAAAATGAAAGAGTCCAAATGCCCCAAAGAATAACTCTGCAAGCTTAATTACCAGAAAGGCATATTGTACTCAAAATAGAAAATCACAGGCAGTAAAATTACTTCTTTTAGAAGGAAATGTTAATCTATATATTGAGAGAAAATTATATTTGAGGCTGGTATTTGGGTGTATTTGGCATTCATGAATCTTATCTGCTACTGAAAATATTTAAGAGGCAGAAGAGGCTCTGGAGCTGTCTGAGTACCTCTTCTAGAGTCTAGTGATGTCTTTGAACTTTCAGGAGTTTGATTTTCAAATGCATTAGGAATGATTAGGTTTTGGGAATTACAACAACTTATAAGTTAGATAACCATATACTCTATCACCCCAATCTAGGTACATTTTTTTTCATACTGGGACACTTTTGTGGGTGAAAGAAGGTGCTACTAATAATTAAACCAGGACAATAGACATAATCTGAGACTGTTCAAAGTAAATAAGAAAATATGGAAACCACACTTGTAAGAAAATTGGTGTTAGGGAATGACCATTTAAAAATCAACCAGGGTTATCACTTTTCCATAATTACAAAGCCCAGATTACCTGTCTCTGTTATTCACAGGGCACTTAGACAACATGAGTATCAAAAAGTTGGACTCAGAAGAATTATATAATCAGGTACATTGTATCATTTCATTTGCGGTGTAGCCAAAGAGCTTATCCTGTTCTGCTCTAGAGCGCAGCATTTCAGGGACTGAGCACCATACAAGGCAATACCCTTTAGTTTGCATTGACATAATTCAATTTCCAGATGTAGTTCAGTTACTAGTTAACAAGGTAAAGGACAAGTAGTAGAAAGTCGTCACGTGGAAGGGAGTGTTGACATGTAAGCTTTTTACTATGGACTGGAAAGATCACATTCGTCAAAACAGAGCAGCTCTTGATAGAAATTAAGTTGGTACATTTTAGCTGAGATGTGATATCCGATTGAGTGACCAACCATCTATTTTCCAGGGACTGAGGAATTTCCTACAACTTGTAATATTTTTTTTGGTACTGGGGATTGAACCCAGGGGCACTCCACCACTGAGCCATATCCCCAGCCCTATTTTGTATTTTATTTAAAGACAGGGTCTCACTGAGTTGCTCAGGGCCTCGCTAAGTTGCTGAGGCTGGCTTTGAACTCGTGATCCTCCTGTCTCAGCCTCCCAAGTCGCTGGGATTATAGGCTTGCGCCACCACCCCCAGCTACTTGTAATTTTTTATTTTAAAACCCAAGAAAGTTCTGGGCAAGCTGGGACAAGTTGCTTGCCTGATTTTCAGGTATAGTTCTTGAAGTTACTTATCAATCTTTATTTTGGAAACTAGCAATTTTTATGCTGATTGCATTTTTCTGAGGTTATTCTCTCTCTCCCCCCAGGTATTTTGTATATGCCCTTTTAGAAAAACATCCATTTATTCTTTCATTCAATATGTAATTATTGCTTATCTATAATTGTCCATGCTAGACTCAGGAGTGCAATAATGGTCAGCTCAAATACTTTCAGAATAATGGATTTGGGTGAGGGTGGGCATTCCTTCATTTGGAACTATGGTTATGCTCTAGGCAAATGTGTAGAAAGAAATCTTCACCCCCTGGCACAAGCCACAAGCAGCCTTGCTTGCAATGTGACATGGGTGTCCTGGCCTAGCTATCAGACAGGCTTGAGGGGCTGATCCAAAGAGGGACAATCAGAGTGTACCTTAGAATATGGCTTTGGGTCCAGATTTCCCTCTCAGTCTAGTCTGGCTCGTTGTGTGAATGGTGTGATACAAACGTGAGGGTTGAGGCTGGCATTGTAGTATGATCACATGGCATCACATGCATATCAATCAGCAAAAGAAGCAAGAGACAATGTTATATTCCCCAGAAAGATTCTAGAGTGCCATCAGGAGAGTCAGCCCCACCCTGGAGTTCCCTCCCTGTAGTCCACCCAAATTCCTTTCCCTTCCTACCCACCCTAATCCCTTCCCCTTCCTATAAATGCTGGCAACAAAGAACTAAGGCGTGATCCCCTGGGACATCGCTTTTAGGTGTATGGGAGTTCGTTGCTGGCCAGCTAAAAATAAAAAATAAAGGCTTCGTTTGGCTTTACGTGATTGGCTTGGATGATCTTATTTTCGTCGCGTATAACAACAGGAAGTCACAAGAAAGAGAAGAAACAATAATAAGACACCAAGGAAAGAGAGAAAGAGAGAAAAATTGCTTTATGTCCCAAATAGTCTTCCTGGTAATAGTACCTGTTGAAACTTAGATTTGATCATCACCTTTGGTTTTTATAAAGTCTCTCTATAATCTTCCAATCAACTCCCATTTCTCCCCCAACTTTAAATAATTTTGGAGGAATTTCTGTTGTTCAAAATTTTCTTTATTATGACATTATCCCTTGTCTTTCTTCCAATACAGGCTCTTATTTTGGGTCCTAATATGATGTGAAGAGTGTATATAAAAGTCAGCCCATAGTTTGGTGCATAGTAAAATTTTAATCAATGTTAACTACTCTTATTACTATTCAACAAACATTTATGCAGTCCTTGATTACTGTGTTAAATATGTAGGAGGGTAGCTTTACTTTCCCAATTGCTTAGTGAATCTGAAATGTACAAAACCATAATAAAGGACATTGCCATAGGAAAGTGTCTTAGTTTTTTTTTTTTCTGTTATAGCTGAAACCACAACCTAGGTAATCTATAAAGATGAGAGGGTTAATTAGCTCATGGTCCTGGAGGTTGAGAAGCCCAAGAGCATGGAACCAGCATCTGCTAACACCTGGTCAGGCCTTCTTGATAGATCCTGAAACATCAGAGGGCATCAGATCCCAAGACAAAGCATCTAAGAGAAAACCTGCTTTCTAACAAAGTCAGTTCCTCAATAACTCATTAATCCAAAAATCCATGAATAGATTAGTCCATTCATGAAGGCAATTATCTCACCCAAATCCCACTTCCAAATATCATTAATATTTGAATTTGGAAATTGTTTCAAATGTATGAACTTTGGAAAACACTTCACACCATAGAAGTAAGTAAAGAGGGACATCTGGAAATGGTAACCTTATCTGGGTAGATGGAGGTGAGACAAGGGAATCATCTGTGGATGGTAATCTCTCTTGGGAGGCCACTCTTACTCTAGTTCTCTCACTGCTAACCACAATAAATTTATCACTCACCAATCCTCTCTCTTTCTGTAAGAGACAGTTTCTGGGAAAAGAGGTGCAGGGCTCTATACTGCCTTGGCACTTTAGTGCCTTAACTGTAAGCAGATATTCAATGGATGCCTACTAAGTAAATCATTGAGAGTCAAATTATTTTCATGTTATCAACCCCAATGTTTTTTCATGTTAATCTTATCATAATTGATCAGAATCCCTTGAGTTCTCCGTCTTGGTAGGTTATTATGTGTGTTAGCTTTCCATTGCTAGGAAACTGTGATGCAAGTAATAAGAAAAAAATATTAATATTCCTCTGAGTAAACAAACACTAAGTATCACTTGACAAAGCTTCCTTTATTAGTAAAATTGGAAACAAAGCGGTGGAAAATGAGAATGGATTTATCCAGATATCAACAGAGGAAGGGGAGAATTACCATGCACTTAAATGATTCCAAACAAGCTGGAACATATGTCTTAAGGCGGTAAATGAAATGCACTTGAGTTACAAGGACCAGTGAATGCCACAAGTCTGGGAAAATGCTGCAAGATGCTCATAATTAGGGACACTGCTGTGCAGAAAATGATGCTGATGCCTCCTAATACTCATGCTGCTGCCGTAATCCTGTTTTCTGCTTTAACTCAAAAAGCTTTACTCAGTAGAAAATTCCTAAGCACTTAGTCTTTATGCACTAATCTCCATCCCCTAACAAGCTACAATACCTGTGTCTTATTTATTTATGTACAGCTTGAATCTCCATAAAAGCTGGGGGCTAAGGTAGGCTTATCTCCTTAAGAGAGGAATGTTAAGATGCTGAATTGAATTACAAATCAAGAGTGTTACACAAATTATTGATTAGCATGAGGACTCCAGGTCTCCAGGCAATATAGTTTACACTCCAGAATTCTATTTCCCTCCCAACCCTAGTCATCTCCCAGCACACTGTTATTCGATGTCACCTCCCATAACACTGCAGAAACTCTTATTTCTAATGATCTCCTAAAGACTAATGGGGAAATTCTCAAACTTTATTCCCACTCTCCTTTTCTGCAGGATTTTCAGCCCTTCCTGAATTTCAGGGTCCCTTTATCTTTTTCTTTCTTCCCATGTGGCTCAATTACTAATTAAAAGCCCACATTTTAACTAGTGAATATCAGTAACATTTATCTTCAGCTCCATGTTGTCCTAACAGGCAACATGACCATATTTAAAAAAGCATCACTACCTATTCTCTAAGTTGGATGAGAAAAAAAAAATCCAGATTCATGCTTCAAAAGAAGTATGATGAGGATGAAAATTAACTGCTTGACTATATCAAGAAAACTGAACCATCAGTGAAAAAAAGAAATAAGTTATGTGTTTTTTGACAAAAATATTTAAGTCAAGAAATCTGAATTGCATTCTCTCAAGATTTTTGAATCCATGGAATATTACATTAAAAGATCTTTAACTTCAAGTAGCTCAGTGCCCAATAATTCACAAGAAATTATAACAAGAACCAGAAAAATAAATGAATGGGGCCAGCCTTCATGACACAGTGATACAAGATGGCAGCTACCATGGGCTCAGAGAATTTATGAAAGCTGAATACATAGGCTTAAAAAAGAATGTGGACCTAAATAGTCAGAAGCATCCCCTTTGTAAGATTTGTAACAAAGATTAATATGAATGGAGTTAATACTAGTGGTGTGGTGGACCCGAGAGCCACATCAGTGCCAGCGAAATGGCAGAATTCATATAGCATCAAGGTTGTTCTGAAAGTGCTGTGCCACTCAATGATATCTAAAGAAAATATGAAACTCCCTCAGCCACCAGAAGGATAGCATTACAGTAATTAATCAGAAAGAAACATCACAAGCCTTTCCCTCCCCATTCACTTTAAGCAGTCTTCATTTTCCACTGTAGTACATTTTCTGGATACATCTTATAGACCTCAAAGTACTGGAAAGGAAGCTTCCATTCACAGGCAATTTACTTCAAGATTCTCTACATGACACTAATTTCGTGTAATTTAAAATATATAAGTTGTGCTATAATAAATCAATCAATAAGTAAATAAATGGATGTCCCAAGTTTGCTAGCCAATGACAATGGAGTCACAATCAAACTATAGACAGTACTGAGCAGTGTCTAGAAAAAATTATGCTTACTCTTTGCAAAAAAGCTGAAGACAACAAAGATTGAGGGCTGTATTTTTCGGATTCAGGATTGAGGGAAAATATACCCTGTAGCAAAATGCCACTTAACACCACACTCGGACAGTACATATTAGCTGGAATAGAATACTGTTGTGATATTCTTTAGCCTCCATACTGATAATCTGCAAAGCAGAGGGTAACACCTACTTCACAACTGCTGGTGTCACCATTGAGCACAAAGGAGATACATTAAATGTATTCAGTGATTCTAAAATATTGTGTGTAACATAAATCCAAGTTATTATTTGCATCTTTATCATTACTTTTGTATTTTCTGATTACTCTGAACTTGATCCAGAATAATTATATGACTATTTAGCACAATTGTAATCAGCATCTTCGCATGGTAGGTATTCAAAGATGCACTCATCTAAAATAACCTAGAATAATATGTTTTCTAATTTAATTAAATTCAATAAATACTACTTTGGATACCCAAAAAGTGCCAACATTTGGCAAAATACTTGAGATACCAGAATTATTAAGACCTGGCTTCTGTTTTCAAGAGTCAAGGCTAGTAAGGAACAAGAATTGACAACAGATAATTTTGAGTATAAGTATAATAATAGACATTTATCCTCTTCACATTATAATAAAACAGATTGTGTTGTTAAAATTCTTACTTCAGAGCAACTATTCCATTCTATAACATACTTTTGTCAATTTCCTAAAATATTTCATTTCACATAATGAATAACTTCCATGGGAAAAATATCAGGAAAAACAGCCAATTGTCTTTCAGACCAGCTTATTCACTGTGCTGGTAGAAAGGGAAGAGACAAAAGCCTGCTTTGGGAAGAGCAAAAGAATTGGGCCGACTAGTGCTGAGCTCAAGACTTTATGTACTCTTGTCAAGGTCAACGTGACAACCTCAGTCAATTTTGCCATTGTTTCTAAATTTGTCTGGTGATTTTTTAACTCATGGATCTGGATTTGGCACCCCAACTATCTCTAAGATAAAACTGTGGGATGTGAGTCTTTTCTATAATCCACACCCACTGACTAATTTCACCATGCTCCAAATGCATGCTGCATAATAAAATTAGACAATATTACTAAGAGAAGCAGCAACATCTCCTGAGATGACATCTGTTTGGGATGCTTGGACTCCAGTGATATCTGTCCCAGTGATTTTGAACTATTAAGTGTCTCAACATTTATCATACACCAAGAAGATAGTTGATAGCAGTTACCTATTTATTTAGGTCATTCTACAAACACTGAGAATATTTTTTTAAAATATTTTTTAGATGTTGATAGACCTTTATTTTATTCTTTTATTTATATGTGGTGCTGAGAATTGAACCCGGTGCCTCATGCATGCTAGGCAAACACTTTAACCACTGAGCCACAACCCCAGCCCCAACACTGAGAATATTAAGGGAGTATTATGTTACAAGCACTGTTCTAATCACATTGTATATGTGAATTCATTCAAATTTCATAACAACCCTATAAGATTTGTTTTATTTCCCCCATTTTACAAATAAGGAAACAGAAGCATGTTCCTTCTTAGTGATGAATTAGTAGGTTTGGATATGAGATGTAAGCACAGACTTGTTGCGCTTCAAAATCTATTCTTGTAACAATAATGATTTATGACTATTAGAACATTATTTAATTCTTCACCCCAAAGGTGTAATTTAAAAAAGCATCCTGTGTTATCCAAGGAAATGCATAGTTATTTGTCTCCCACAACATCCAGGAAATGTTCTTTTCTTTGCTAAGTGAGGCAAACAGCTAAATATTTGTTCTTTTCTATGTGAGGTAAATAGCTAAAAATTTGTTATCAAATGAGAGACTGGCTAGTCAAGGTCTGTGACTTTGAATCACTTTTCCCAGGCTTGACAACCTTTTGCACAACATGAAAATGTTTTCCTGGAGGAAAGGACTTTCCAAACTCTATTTAAAATAAATTTTGTGAAATTTTGAAAAGGAGAAACTTTGAGTTGTGGTAACAGCTCTTGTAATCAGTTCTCACTACCTATGGTTAGTTCTGTAAAATGACCTCACAAAACCATTTCTAACTGGGGAAAAAGAGGGGGTAGTAGAGAGACACCCACACTGAAGCAGGTAGTATGAAGATAAAAAATTGGCTAATAATAAATATTAAGACAGTCTTGTATAATTATAACTAATTGATTATGCAAAAATGATCCAATATGGCAGTGTAGTTGAGATGATCTTTGTGATTTCTTACAGGAATATGATTTAGTTACAATGGATAAACTGTAGGAATTCCTATGAGGAATTCCAGGCAATATGATATGAAGCCAGAGAAACACCATCCTGACTGGCATTTGTTTGAAGAGATGGAGACATTAAACCTCTACATCTGGCTTTGGGGTTACTACAAGTCATTTTCTTGTGTGCTCAGGGCATGAGAAATAGGGTGTGTTGTACGCTTGGATGTATTATAAAGAGTAAATCTGGATATGGCAGACAGAATAAATTAACTTGCATTCTAATGAGCTCTGGAGATTCAAAATGTCCAAATGTAAAGGAACAACCAGACTGGTCTTGAAAGAGGTTTAACTCACAAAAATGAGAGGTAGCTATTAAAAGCCTGGTTTCACTTCTGACCAGTCAGGAAGAGAGACATGCACCAGTAGGCTATGAAGGCAGGTGGTGGGCAACAAAGGGGAGGTGTATGAATGTAGTGATGGCGATAGTTGTGGGAAGATATGATGTGTGATTCTATATGCCAAAAAACTAGTAAGAAAATAAATACATAAATCCATCCATCAGGAACTGCTGATATGGCTTAACAACAAATCTACAGGGTAGATAGGTGTGGCAACTGGAAATTCATATTGGTCTATGACATGACATCATTATGACAACCATAGGAATGTGAAGCAGGTTTGCTTCTTCCCTGGGTTGGATAATGGTGAATAAAATAGTGACCTGAATATCCAGTAGGTAGTGTTTAAAAAGCAATCAAGTGAAATGTAGATCCTGTCAACAATTGCTCTATTCAGATAATCAAATCTCCTAGATAACGGATTTGAGAATGAAATTAAAGTAACTATTCCCAACATAGAAGCTACTTTGAAGACTTTTTGTATATTGAGGACAACAAATGATTGCACTCAAAATGTAGTTGATCAGGTACTCTAATTCAGAAAAACAAAGTCAAATCTGAAATTGTACTATAATAATTGGTAAAGAGGAAAGGTTGCGCAGCATTGCCTACAGAAATGTTGCTGACTCATTTGAGAACCAAGAATAAATGGACTAAGGAACAGAAGAGACACTTCACAGAAGATATACAATTGATCAACAAATACATAAAAAATGTTCAACATCTCTAGCAATTAGAGAAATGCAAACCAAAACTACCCTAAGATTTCATCCCACTCCAATCAGAATGGCAATTTTCAAGAATACAAGCAACAATAAGTGTTGGCGAGGATTTGGGGAAAAAGGAATACTCATACATTGTTGGTAAGAATGCAAATTAGTGCAACCATTATGGAAAGCAGTATGCAGATTTCTCAGAAAACTTGGAATGGAACCACCATTTGACCCAGCTATCTCATTCTTTGGTTTATGCCCAAAGGACTTAAAATTAACATACTACAGTGATATGGCCACACCAATGTTTATAACAGCTCAACTCACAATAGCTAAAATATGGAACCAATCTAGGTGCCCTTCAACAGATGAATGGATAAAGAAAATGTGGAATACACACACACACACACACACACACACACACACACACATATAATGGACTATTACTCAACCTTAAAGAAGAATGAAATTCTGGCATTTTCTGATAAATGGATGGAGTTAGAGAATATCATACTAAATGAAAAAGCCAATCCCAAAAAACCAAAGGCCAAATGTTTTCTCTGATATGTGGATGCTAATTCACAAAAAGGGGCTGGGGAGGGAAGAATACAGTTACTTTATATTAGGTAGAGGGGAATAAAGGGAGGGGAAGGGGTATAGGGGATAGGAAGGATAGTAGAGTGAAACAGATATTATTACCTCACATACATATATGACTGCATGAGTGATACGACGCTACAATATGTATAATCAGAAAAATGAGTAATTATACTCCATTTAAGTATCATCTATCAAAATGTATAAATGCATTCTACTGTCATGTACAACAAATTAGAACAAAAAAATTTAAAAAAAGAATTTAGGTGCTGCCTTGAAACATAATTTGTAGCAACAGTTCTTCTTTCCTATTCCTAACCTGGATAGGAAGGTTAGTATCAAAGATATTAGAATATATTAGTGGGTAGAGGGAGGAAAAGAGGATGTCTTCTATATAGATTTAGCACAGATTTTTCAAAAGAAGAAATAGGAATTTTGAATCCTCTCACTTCCTTGTTTCTCATCTTCTTCCCTTCCCAATTTTATTGGTGTGATCTAAGGTTGAGAACATTGTGAAAGGACTTGCTATGTCGCGATGAAGAGAGAGTTTCGTATTTGTTATAAGATCATGTTTCTGAGGAGAACTGATTATTCAAGATATTCATGGTATTTGGAGAAAATTATAAAACAGTATGTACAATATATTTAAGAAATAAATGCAAATCAAAATCTCAACGTGGCTATCTCTGGGTAGTGAAATTATGGATTTATTTTTCTGTACTGGAGATTGAACCCAGGAGTGCTTTACCCCCTGAACTACATCCCCAGCCCTTTTTATTTTTTATTTTGAGACAGGGACCCACTAAATTGCTGAGACTCATCTTAAACTTTCAATCCTCCTGCTTTAGCCTCCCAAATTGCTGGGATTCCAGGCACGCACTACCGTGCCAGGCAGATGATGGATTCTTTAAAGAATTATTTTGCATTTCTATGTTTTCTACTCTTTCTCTAATAAATAAGCATTTTATGTTATAAGTACTATTTTAAAATAAAGTAAGATGCTGGTTAGTATTTCCAGGTATAATTTAGGGTCAGAATTAGGTAAGTGTCTTGATAAACATCCATATATAATGATACATATATATACACATAACATATATAACTAATTTTATATATTTATAGGTCAAAAATATTCTAAAACATGGTTTTATTTTACAAGGCTTTGTTCTCTTTCCACAATCTAATTAGGTCTTGCATTCTTCTACCCTTGTGCTTATAATCATTCTTCTTGCTTTTATCCATCCCATACATAATACAGTTTAGCAATTTAAAATACATTCTTCAATATTTTTCTCCATGCTTATATACTCAGGTAAATACACTAACACATTATACATTGTTGGGGGTTTTTAACAAAATGGGATCAATTATTTATAAGTCTCTATGTGCTCCTTTTTTTCTCACTCAAAAATACCTCATTGATCACCTGACAAATTAACCGCTACAACTCTAATTTATTATTTTAATGGCTGTGTGATATCCCAAAACATACCATATGTATCATAATTTATTCAGTATTTCTGCTATTGAATTTTCCAGAGCTTTATTGCCATTATTAAAAATGTTGCGATCAACAACCTTCCACATGTGTCATTACTCATGATTTACCTGCTTGGGAAATTTTCCCAGGAGTGGGACTGTTAATTCAAAGAAAATGTGCATTTAACATTATAAAAGATGCTGCCAGACAACTTTCCAAAAAGGCAGTAACAATTAACAACTCTACTTATCACATGTGAAAGTACTCATTTTCAAGTATTACTGAAGTAAAGGCATTCATATTCCTTTCGTTTTTGATAGTCCAATCGGTATAAAATATATCTCATTGTTATTTTAATTTTATTTCCCTAGTAAAGAACTTGAGCATCTTTTCAAATGCTTATCAGCCATTTGGCTTGGCTCTTGACTAAGTTGTTCATTCTGATTGTTTATTTTGTCCTTTTTAAATGTGGGACCATTTACTTTTTCTTTTCAATTTGTTTATTCTTTGCACATGTTGCATCTTATTCCTCCATCTCTCATTATTATTCATTTACCAAATATATCATTGGACTTTTGCATTTATTTATGAAAATTGTTTAAATTTTGATACAGTTCAATATGTCTTCCTTTTCTTTTTATAACAGAAATTTTTGACTAGTTTTGGAGGATTATAAATGGCTGCTTTTAGTAAGTAATTCTTAATAATCCCAGTATTAGTTACCAAGAGAAATATTGATTACAAAATTGCTCTTTGCAAGTTGATGAATTAGGAAAAAAAGAAAAGAAAAAAAAAAAAAACACTTGAATAAGGTAGACATTGAGGGTGGAACAAGATGGATGATTAAAGGTCCCTGGCATGCTTTTCTCTACAATAAAGGAAAAAAAAAAAAAAGAAAAAAAGGGAAATATAACAGCTATTTCACTGGGGCATTTGAAGAAGAGCCTCAGTGAGGATGTGACAGGGACATAGCAGAGCTTGAAGATACCTGGTGGCCTTATAAAGAAAGGAACCAAGTACATGGCATCTACCATCACATCTCTTGAAATTAACTCCAACCCAAAACGGACTTCCTTCAGTGTGGAAAGGGCTCTTGCTATAATGCATCTTGAGACCCCCCACCTATGTGGAGTTAGGTGAAGCAGCTGAGTGGCTGTCTCTAGTCCAGCCCTATGAACCATCCAGGAAGCCCTGCCCACCATCCCTCTACCTGGGAAGCACCTGGGCATCTTATACAGAAAGGCTCCATCAAGCCCCCAGGAAATAGCAGGGTCATCCTGCCCATGCTCCTCCTGCCCCAGAAGCAGACAATTGGCCCTGCTCATATACTCTTAGCCTGGGAAGCAGCCAAGAAACCAGCCCTTAGTGGCCTGGCCTGATGAGATTCCCAGGAAGCAGACAGGCAACCTTACCCACTCACCTTGAGCCCTAAAATGCTGCTGGGATGCCCTAAGCAGCTCTGCCTATAGAGGTACAGCAAATAGCCAAATAGCCCTGCCCACCACCCAAGTCTTGGGAAGCACCCTGAGCAGCCTTTCTTAAGTCTCAGCCCGCAATGCCCCCAGGAAGCAACCAGGTGGCCCTGCTAATCCTCCTCTGACTCCAACAAGCAGTTGAGCAACCCATTCTTAGGAGTTTGGCCCACAGAGATACAAAGAAGCTGATAGACAGTCACCTGAAAATCAGCTGAGCAGTCTTCCCTGAGGCCCAATAGAGTCTACTATGCAGCCCTTGGAAACTGAGACATGCCTCATCTGGGTCCACTGGTGTAACCAAGCACCCGGGCAGCCCCCACATACTGACAGAAACCCTACTCCACTACTGGACACACTGTACTGCACACACCTGAGCTTACCAGATGGGTTCCATCCTCACATGATTCACTGAAACTGATGGAAGCCCACAATTACAGGAAGGCTCATCATATGTGGGATACCAATGACCTCGCTGTCTAAAAGAGAGCTACGTAGAAGTTTGTCACACAATCTGATAACCCTACAGCCTAGGCCACGAAGGCACTACAGACATTGCCTAAGAGTACTGCATCTGAAGAAGCTACATGATTACCACCCTAAAACACTCACCTGGACCTAAAACCAATATTGCATATCCAAACAACACCCTAGGACTTATCACCAGCATAAAACCCCTCTTCATAAAATTGGTAGTAGTAATCAACCCACCCAATGCAAAAATATCAATGTAGTGACACACAAAATTTTTTTTAAGTAAATAAGCAAATAAACAAAAATACCCACCCCCCCAAATGAAAGATAGACAAAGGAACATGAAGCCTCCAAAGGAACATAGAAACTCTCTAGCAACAGACCAAGGAGAAAAGGAAGTTGGCAAATTGCCTAACAAAGAATTAAAAAGAATAATTTAAGCAAATTTAGGGAGATGCAAAAGAACAAAGAGAATCCAACAAAATTAGGAAGAAAGAGAATACAGAGATAATAAAATGAGCCAGTCAGAAATCTTGGAGCTAAAGATCTCAATAAAGAAAATTTAAAATAAGTTGCTGATACTCTCAAGAGTAGAATTGATCAAATAGAAGAAATAATTTTTTCCTTTTTATTTTTTCAATGTTGGGGATTGAACCTAGGGTCTTGAGCATGCTAGGCAAATGCTCTACCACTGAGTTCTATCCCCATTCACCTTTCTGAACTTGAAGACAGGTCTTTGAAAGAAAGTAATCAGAATTTTAAAAAGGAATAGAAAGAAGAAAAAAATTCAAAAGAATGAAGAAAGATTTCAAGATTTATGAGGACACCATTAAATGAGCAAATAGTCACATTAAGGGTGTTTTAGAAGTAAAGGAAAAAATTGGAGAAAACATCCAATCATAAGAATCCTTCCCTGTCACTTGGGAGACTGAGGCAGAAGGATCATGAGTTCAAAGCTAGCCTCAGCAAAATTTTGTGAGGTGCTAAGCAATGCAGTGAGACCCTGTCTCTAAATAAAATACAAAATAGGGCTGGGGATGTGGCTCAGTAGTTGAGTGCCTCTGAGTTCAATGCTTGGTACCCCCTGAAAAAAGAAAAGCTGAAAATATTCCAAATGTAGGGTAAAATATGGACATCCAGGTTCAGAAAATACAAAGGTGGATTAATAGATTTGAGAAAAAGACACCCCCTCAGGCAAATTACAGTAGAACTATCAAATTACAAGAAAAGAGACAATCTAAAAAGAGTGAGAGAAAAGTATGAAATCATTTATATGGGAATATCATCAGAAAGAAAGCAGACTTTGTTGCCAAAACCATAAGGCCAGGAGAGAATATAATGATGTATTCAGCCAGGTACAGTGGTGCATGCCTATAATCCCAGTGGCTCAGGAGGCTGAGGCAGGAGGATTGTGAGTTCAAAGCCAGCCTCAACAACTTGTCTCTAAATAAAAGCAAGACCATGTCTCTAAATAAAATTTGAAAAAAGGGCTGGGGATGTGACTCAGTGGTTAAGCACCTCTGGGTTCAATCCCTGGTACCCAAAACAAAACAAAACAAAACAAATAAAAGCATTCAAAATCCTTAATAAAAATACTTCCAACCAAGATTTATACCCAGCAAAGCTATTTTTCAGAGTGAATGATAAATAAAGACTTTCCAAGACAAACAGAACCTAAAGCAATTCACCACCAACAAGAAATCATTAAAGGAATCCTACATCTGGAAGCAAAGTATGATAACTACCATCATGAAATATGCAAAAGTACAAAACTTACCAAGAGAGTAGATACACAAAAGATAAAAAAAAAAAAAAAAACAACTCTGTCAATACATGAAAAACTGAACCACAAAGATGAAAAGGAGAGGAAGGAAGGAGCAGAGGCTACACAAAACAACCAGAAAATAAGTTAATAGAATGACTAGAGTATGACTTTACTCATGACTAATATCTTTAAGTGTAAGCTGGTTAAATTCCCCAATTTAAAGATTCAGATTGTCTGAAAGAATGAAGGGAAAAAAACTAGACTCAAATATATTCTGCTTATAAAAAACCTCAGTAAAATACAGAGACTAAAAGTAAAGCACTAGTGAAAGAAAATGACACCAAGACGCAAAGCTCACCGTTGGAGAAGTTCCAAATGTATTCAGAAAAATGCTTATACTTATAGGGTTAGGAGGGAGTGGACGGGTCAGGGCGAAGGATAGAACAGTGACTGATTGGTTAACCATGGTTACTAAGGGGCTTCAGTGTGGTGTCAAAATGTTAATTGGCTCCTGGTTGGAGCCAGTGGGAAGAGTTATGGGGGAATTAAGCCCGGAAGAGAAGCCTAGCCAGCGCCATGTTGAGAAGTTACAAGGGGATATAAAAAAACAACCTTATATTCCTCCCTTTTTGTTTTAATATTTGGAACGGGGTGCCGCTAGATCTGGCTACTTCCTGCTGAATGGGGGCAGAGCCTGGGGGAAGGGAGGCAGGAACTTGCTACAGAAACCCCAGAACAGGGCAGTGAAAATGTGAACCAGAGTGGGGGTTAGATCGATGAGAGTGCCTTGTAGGAATGGGATTTGCATGGCGGCATTCCAGTCTTGACGGTTCTGGATTGGGGGGGAGCAGAAGCCAGGCATCAGTATGAAGCGCTGCCAGGAAGAGGGCCCGTTGGTCATGGATGGAGGAACTGGTCTCTCAAGTGTGTGACATCCTCGGAGGGCAGGAGGTGGTATTCCTTTAAGAGAAGCTGGTTAAAGGTTTGGTTAGAGATTCTTTGTAGCTGAGTCTGGAGGAACTTTATAATACAGGGCAGGAAGGAGCAGAAAAGGAGAATCCCAATGAGAGGACCCAGAAAAGGCAAGACATAGGTGACAAAGGGAGATAGAAAAGATCCATGAGGGGGTTAGAGGAGGCTGGGTTGAGCAGTTGGGTGGACAGTTCCTGCAGCCTGAGAACACTCTGCTCTGTGAGGCCAGATTCACTAATGTAGTAACAACATTCTTCCCTGAGGAACAAGCAGGTGCCTCCCTTCCCTGCTGTTAGAAGGTCGATGGCCCAGCAGTTCTGCAAAGTAACCTGTGCTAAAGATGCTACCTGTCATTGGAGTGAGCCTAAAGATTCAGCAGTGGTGTCCAGGGCGGTTTGCAGCTTTTGCTGGAGGTCATTGGATGTCCATAGGGAGTGACCCAGGGCTCCATCAGATAGCCCAAGTCTGGCAACGGAGGTAGTTAAGGTAAGGCCTACCAAGACCGGCAAGAAGACCGCATGGCAGACGCGGGGGTGAGGGATCAGCTGGCGGAGCTCTGAAGAAGTATACAGAGAGAGTTGAGGAAACACTGTAACAAGAAAGCAGGTGGCAGTGGTGTTTTGGTTAGAAGTGAATAGGGAACCGTAGCACCATAGAAAGTGTCCTGGTGGCATGAAGGCTGGATCTTGTGGGGGGCTGTAGTTTGACACACATGTAGAAGGGGGAGTAATAGTTAGTGGATGGAGGCATATGAAAGGGAAAGAGGAATTGGTCAAGAAAGTCTCCCCAGAGGGGGAGGTGGGAAACATGTAAGTTCTGACCAGAGGTAGAGAATTTATATAAGGGAGGAGTGGAGCTGTCTGCCATGAGTGGAACAGCTGCAAGAAGGGGGCAGGCCAGAGATGCGCAGAGGAAACATTGTGAGGTGGGTACTGGAGTAGCTGTTGAGTTAAGGAGTTTTAGGAGGTGTAGAGTCTGATTCAGCAGAGTGAGCCAAGTGAGAGGAGTATCGACAGGAGAGTTTGATTCACTTGGAGCCGAATTGTCAATAAGATCTTTGAGTTGGGTTTCAGACCTCTGGATGTAATCAATAATGTTGGTCTTGGCTTTAGGGGGTGTTGTAAGGGTACGGACAATGGACATCCATCCTGTGGGTTTGAGGCATGATCTTGTGCATAGACAGCAATATCGATGAGATCATTCCAAAAGTCATCTCGGGGATTTGTGATTTGAAAAGCATAAAAAATATTTTCTGGGTTAAATCTTTGGCCAACGGGTGCATCACCCCGAATGTACTTTGTAATGTAAGGGGAGGAATTGTGGCCTCTCTCAGAGTAGTGATTTTGCAAGACCAGTAGGGGCACCCTCCATAAATGTTCTCCCAGCGGTGGGAATAATCGCGCTGCTGGTCTTTAGCAAGGCAAAGGTATGGGTATTTCCATGTAGCAGGATTGAGAACTTTGCAAGTAGACAGGACAGTGTCAGACGAACATAGGAACAGTTTTGAATGAAACAAAGTTGCTCATCCACTGTTTGGACGGCAGGGGTGCCATGAACTGTGGTGTATTTTTCCTGAACAGTGAATTTATACATGGTTGGAGATGGGGGTGCGGGTCTAGTAAGGCCTAACAGGGTAAATAGGCAGAGAGAGATCAGTAAGGCACTAGGCGCTGGTTGAAAGGGGGTCAGGTTCCGCGGTAGGAGGGGTGATGGAGGGTGATTAGAGTGCGTGTGGTAGACATCTAGGAAGATGATGCCTACGATGAATGCCAGAAGGAAAACAATAAGGAGTCCAGTCATGATGAGACAGAGGGTCCACCAAGGCCTTTTTATTCCCAGTCTAGGCTGAATTCCATGGACACTTAGTGAGGACCCCCTCGATGGTTCTATTAGTTCTTTCAAACTTCCCTGATGCCTGAGGGCAGTATGGGCAATGTAGATGCCAGGGGAAGGAGAGGGTTTCTTTCTATTCAGCCTGAAAAAGTATCAACCAAGGTAAATAAGTAATGGAGCTTTCTTGCATCTGAGCATATGGGTGAAATAAACCTGCCAGTTTTCACCTGGAAAACTGTTCACTGTCAGCTGTCAAGACCTAAAGGATGCAGGATCCTCCCATGTAAAGACAAAGAGGTAACAGGAGTCAGGGTGAAGAGGAACTGTAAAGAACGCGTTTGCACCCTCTTTGAACATCATTTTACACAGTTTACATGTATTGTTTCCTGAGTCTATGTGAATGGTGGTTAACACAATATATTGCATTTAAAACAAATCAAGGAAAGGTTTGAGAGCTTTTAACTTTCCTTTTGCGTGGTAAAGTGGCCAAATGCTTTTATATTTCACGATATTAACCTTTAAACAAATCAGGCTCTCACTAACTTTTAAATACATTTGCATTTAAATTTTGATCTCAGTGTAAATAGTAACAAATTTACATATACCCTATTGATAACAGGTCCTGTTATATAGAACATTAAATGATAAAAATAAGTCCCCAATAAAATTTGCTATTTCTATAAATTTAAAATTACCATTACAAACAAGTTTAGTTCAGAAAACAGCAGCTTGATAAATTTTCTGCTCTAAAGACTTGTGTACCTGGAAGGCACAGACACATTAATATACAAAGAAGAGCAACCAAACCTAGTTTTTCAAGAGAAACCTAGGCTCTGCAATGTAGCACAATACCCCATCAGTTATTTAACCACAACAGCATAAAACTTAAAGAAATCCTTGTCATTTTAACATATTGATTATACTTTGATTTATATTAGCCCATTAACATTTAATCTTAGGGAAATACCTTAAATAGCCTTTAACTGATCAGCTCATATATATATGTAACCAACTTACTCATACACAAACTTCTTGAAATTTGTCCTTTACTTACACACAGACTTTCTTAGCACTTTATACACAGACTTTCTTAGCACTTACTTAGATCCTCATGTATTTCATCACAGAAAGACTTTCTTACCTAGAAACGTTCTTTTTCCTTCTACTGAATATTTACATACCTAGAACCTTCTATTTTATCTTTCCTATCTGTTGACTTCTTTTGTTTGCATTTTGAAATAACTCTTCTTTAATTGAATCACAGTTGAAACCTTTGGATTCCTTTGTATGTAGAATGGTACCTGTTACGATTTCACTTAGTAACCTTGTTTGTACTGATGGACACAAAGCAATCTTAAACCTTTAATTTATCAATCTATTAAAAAAACACCAATAATATTTTAAGTATGTTACCCAATGGAATTTAAACCTTAAGAGTACTGAAAGAGTGTAGGGTTTAGGAACCACTGGGTGGATGGAAATAGTTGCCTCATTAATTAGGCAGAGGTCCTGGACCAAGCGATAGGCTCCTGAGGGTTTACATATAGGCAAGGTAGGAGTATTACAGGGGGGAGTCAGTAGGGATGAGGAGTACCTGAGTAACTGACCTATGGTGGGTATAAGTCCTTCCTGGAAACTGAGGACATGAAGGAAACTTAGCATGAGGTTTCAGTTAGATAAGGACTGGCTTGGAGGTGTCCTGGACTTGGGGGTCCCAGAAGTTGGAGAACATCTCTGCCTAGGAGGGAGACTGGACAGTAAGGAATAACCAGGAAAGAGTGTGCAAAAGAATGTCCCTCCAGGGCACAGGCTAACTGAGCTGTTCTGTTTGGCAAGGAGGGTTTCCATCAATTCCCATAACCGAAACCTGGGAAGGAAATAAAGGCCCAGAGTGGGCAAGCAAAACAGAATAGGTACCTCCTGTGTCCATAGGGTTACCCTGGAGCGTGCCCTGGGCTCAGCAATCCTCGAGTCCAGGCTTCTTCAGTCTTCTTCGAATCCCCGCAGTTGAAGGGAAGGGACCACCTGGATGGTCACACCCCTGCATAGAGGCGCTAGGGAGGGGGCCAGCCATAAGGTAGTCAGTTTTCCAGTGTGTCCTGCTTGGTTGCAGGTGGACACAACTTGATTGGGGTCATTGCTTGCCCCTGGGGGAGAGGACAGCTGGTCCTCCTTTGGAGTTCTTGCTGGAGCAGCAGGTCACAGGTTAACTACCAGGAACTGGGACTGGAGTGTTACCTTTTTCTGTAAAATGGAGCAACAAAAATTACAATGTAACTTAACAAAAGAGAAAATAGCCACCCTGGAAGCTCCTGCTGGAGCGCAGCAGCATTTATACCCAGAGCCTCCTGTAAAAGCTGCAGCACAGCCAGGGGTCTCGGGCAACATGTTCTGTTTCATCTCCTGGAGACTTTCCTGGAAAGCAGCTCATGATGACGAATGTGAGCAACAAGCAGAGCAAAATGACAGGACAGGAGCCTCAGGGAGGCCCCCCAAATTCCAAAGGCCACAGTTCCACCTATAAGACCTGACTCAATTCAGTTGCTAAGGGATACTCCCCAACCGATATGGGTGGAACAGTGGCCTCTAACAGAACAAAAATTGCAACAGTTGCAACTCCTGGTACAAGAGCAGCTAGCCTCGAATCACATAGAGCTAACGTTCAGTCCACACGGTACCCCGTGTTTAATACACAAAAAAGAGATAAAACTAAATGGAGACTTTTACAGGACTTAAGAGCAATCAATAGACACATACAAAAGATGGGAGCTTTACAGCCTGCTTTGGAACATGAACTACAAAAGCCTAAAAACCAGGGACCAATGTAAGAAGGAATTGGGGGAGGTTTTAGGTAGGAAAGTGGACAGAAAAAGAGGTGGGATGGCGGGGAGGGAGCAGAAGGTGCTGGCCTATAGGGAGGAGTTTTGTCAAAGGAGTGAGTGGGATCTGGTGGGGGCTGTTATGGGAGGAGTGCAGTTTGTGAGCAAGGAGGACCTGGGTGGGACGAGCTTAGGGAATCTCCTTCCACCTTTCTGAGCGCTTGCAAAAGTTAAATAAATCTTGGAGAATTTGGGGATCTAAAAATCCTTCAGGAGGCCAAACACTGCGGTTGTCCGAAGAATTTTGGGGCCAGTTCTGTACACCAAACTTAGTGAGAAGTTTGGGCTTTATATTCGGAGTGAGGAACAATTTACTTAGGTTGGATAGCAGGCATTTTAATGGTGTGTCAGTGGAGACAGAAGAAGAGGCCCTGTAGTTGAGAGATAAAAGAGAAATGAGAAGAAAACGTCTGGACCGGAGACTGAGCCAAGCAAACTACCCCCTTGGGCGTCCCCAAGTGGCATGTTGCTTAGCTGACTCAAAAGAGTTGGGGCAGGGAGGACAATCAGGTTGTCACCTGAGGGTCCAACTGCCAGGCGTAAGTGCGGGTGGTCACGGAAGACCTAGTGCCAGGGTTTTTTCTGGACAGTTCTGGAGGTACAGAAGGGGAGGGGAGGGAGAGAGAGAGAGAGAACAAAAGGAAGAGAAAGAGAGAGAGAGGAGCCTATTCTTCCACTCCACCCGACAGGAAGGGTTAATCACCTCACAGGAGGGATTAATTAGGAGGCCCCAGGGGGTCCCCTGTAGTCAAAAAGACTGAGGTGGGATGTGATCCCCCCCACAGATGTCTGGGGCTTACCGAATGATCACAGCTAAGCTCCCCGCTATAGTCTGATCAAGGGTGGTAGCCTCCATCAGGGAAACTTACCTATGAAATGACCGGCGTTGGTTGCAGGGTAGCAGGCGCTCGAAAAGGTGGACGAGGAGGCAAGCCTTGGTGGAGGGGGCCCTCAATGGATGAGGGTATCCCCCTGGGTCCTAGGTTTTGGCACCAATGAAAGAAAATGACACCAAGACACAAAGCTCACCGTCGGAGAAGTTCCAAATGTATTCAGAAAAACGCTTGTACTTATAGAGTTAGGAGGGAGTGACGGGTCAGGGTGAACGATAGAACAGTGACTGATTGGTTAACCACGGTTACTAAGAGGCTTCAGTGTGGTGTCAAAATGTTAAATGGCTCCTGGTTGGAGCCAGTGGGAAGAGTTATGGGGGGATTAGGCCCGGAAGAGAAGCCTAGCCAGCGCCATGTTGAGAAGTTACAAGGGGATATAAAAAACAACCTTATAACTAGAAAATAATATGCCATTCAAATGGAAAACAAAAACAAGCAGTAATAACCTTTCTTATATCAGATAAAATGGATTTTAAAAAAATATATAAAAAGAGACATGAAGGTCATTACATAATTACAAAGAAATCAATTTAATAAGAAGAAACAATTGTAATATATACTCATCCAAGGCTGGAGCACCCAATTATATAAAGCAAATATTAGTAGATATTATAGGAGAGACAGACTCTAATACAAAAAAGCTTGAGACCTCAACATCCTATTTTCATCAGTGTAAGATCATCCAGACAAAAATTCAATGAAGAATAATGAAGTTAAATAATAGACCAAATGTACTTCATAGACACTTACAGAACATTGCAGAATAAATATTCTTCTCATGAGCACATGGGACCATTTTTCAGGATAGATTATATATTAGGCTATTAAACAAGTCTCAACAACTTAAAAAAAATGAAGTCATAGTACATATTGTCTCTGACCAATCAACACAAGTCTCCATTTCTCACAACCGTCAAGTTTCCAGCTCCTCAGTATGACCCACAGAAAAGCAAAGACAATATTCCTGATGAATATAGATGCAACAATTCTTAACAAAATGCTGACAATAAAAATCAATCTCCCCATCAGAAAGATTGTACACTGTGATCAAGTGGGATTTACCTTAGGGATGCAAGGATGGTTTAGAATATGCAAATTAGTAAACAATTCATCACATCAAAGAAGGAAGGCTAAAAACCATATAAATATCTCAACAGATACAGCAAAAGTATTTGGTAGAATTTAACAACAATTCATTGTTTTAAAAAATTCTCAAAAACTTAGGCATAGAAGGAACATAGCTCAACACAATAAGGGTCTTGTATGACAACCCACAGCCTATATCATACTGAATGAGGAAAACTTGAAATTGTTTTCCCCAAGATCTGAAAAAAGACAAAGGTGTCCATTTTTATTAGTCTCATTCAGTATAGTATTAGAAGCTTTGTTCAGAGCAATGAGACAAGAGAGATGTATAAATGGTATCCAAATAGGAAAGAAAGAGACCTATATACTAACAGGTATACCTATTTGAAGATGGAATGACTTCATATATAGAAAAATCAAAAGACTTCACCCCCAAATATTGTCAGAACTGAAAAAAAGTTCAACAAGTTGGCAGAATACAAAGTTAACATTAAAAAATCAGTAGTTTTTTTATCTGCCAAAAACAAACTTTCCAAGAGAGAAATCAAAAAAGAAGTCCAATTCACTAAAAACAAAACAAAACAAAATAACTAGGAATAAATTTTCTCAAGGAAGCGAATGGTTCCTATAATAGAAATCACAAAATACTGATGGAAGAAATTGAAAAAAAAGTGGGGTGAAGAGGGGGAGATATCCCATGCTCGTGGATTAGAAAATGTCCATAATCCCCTAAACTATATACAGATTTAATATAATTCCTATCAAAATTCCAATAACATTCTTCACAGAAATACAAAACACTTCTAAAATTTTTATGGAATCAAAAATACCTCAAATAACCAAATCAATCCTGAGCAAAAAGAACAAAAGCTGGTGGCATTATAATTACTGAACTAAGAACACACTAAAAAGTGAAAGTAGCCAAAACGGCATGGTAGCAGCATAAAAAGACTGAGAGAACCAAAGGAATAAAAGATAAACAACCCAGAAATATAACAGAATAAACAACCTAGAAATTATCCCTTTATTTAGACTCAAACTGATTTTCAGCAAAGGTAACAAGAATAAAGATTGAAGAGATGAAAATATCTTCAATAAATAGGGCTGGAAAGATATTTATATACAAAGGAAACTGGACTCTTGTCTCAACATATAGAAAAATCAATGTCAGATGAATCAAAGACTGAAATGTAAGACCCCAAACTATAAAACTTCTAAAATAAAACATAAGAGAAATACTTCAGGACACTGGTTTGGGCAAATAAGTTTTGGATATGACCACAAAGCAAAGGAAACAGAAACAAAAGTTGACAAATAAGATTACATCAAGGGGAGAAAATATGGCAGAATAGTATGAGGCAGCATTTCTTTTAGCTCGACTACCTAGAACTCAAACAGTGGGAAAACCACGTCTCCCTGAGGCTTACAGTGAAAAATCCTGAGACTAGAGGGGCAGTCTGCCATAGCTGAACCACAGAATACTTGATTCATTAGTCAGACACTCTGTTAAAAAGGAGGAACTAATCATCTGCGATTTAGAGTTTACCAATCATCTGCGATTCAGGAGTGCAGCATGGTAGAGCCTATGGAAACTGAAACCCAGATCTGTGAGTTTGCAGCTAGGTCAGTGTGGGCCTGTCCCAGCTAGCAATTCAGTGGGAAGTCAGAAACTGGCAGCATTTCACCCAGGTTAGAGAACCTAGAGAAAACTGGGCTCTCCCCAGATCTGCAAGTCCTGAACTGCACAGGGAGAGGTCAGGGTCCCCAACTCCCTCTGTAGACTCACATTCACCAATCCTCAGGTCCTGCTATGTCGGGTATCAGCCTGGCACCCAGCCGGACCGCCTGCTCCCCAATCCCCAGTCTCCCAACCCCTCTCTAGCCCCCAACCTGGCCATCATTCACAGATCCCTGGTTGTGTCACAGGTCTCAGCACCTGGTCTTGATCTGCCTGATACTGAACAGCTCTCTGCAACAGGTGCACAGATCCTGACACCCAGCCCTCAGGACCGCCTGGGAGAGGAGTGCCTGACCCAAAATTTGAAAAGTATTAGAGAGGATTTTGAATGTTTCAGCACAAAGAAATGATACATGTCTGAAGTGCTAGATATTCCAATTGCCCTGATCTGATTATTACACATTATAGACATGTATTGAAATGTCACACTGTACCCTATAAATAATATAATTACAATGTGTCAATTAAGAATGAAAATGTATTTAAAGAAGCTTAAATCCAATCAATCAATCAATAAATAAATTTTTAAAAATTTGGGGAAAAATGACCAAGATAAAGTTAATGTTTTTATGAAATCTGGAAGCACTTACCCAGGGCTCCTCTACATATACCAGTGTATGGGATTGGGTATCCTCTCTCTTGATGCTCTACTGCTCATTGTTTCCATTCCCTAGATCAAGTCATTATTCAAAACTCTAATAGAGCCTGTTATGGTTTGGATATGAGGTGTCCTCAATAGCTCCTGTGTTAATGCAAGGATCTTCAGGGGTGAAATGATTAGATTATGAGAGCTGTAACCTAACAAGTCCATTCTGATTTGTAAATATTATTTTTTATTTACAAAATAAAAAAGTATTAACAAATAATAAAATAAATCTGTTGCTGTGTACCATATCATAAATGAGAGAATCAACAATTGCAACAAAAGCATTCTAACAATCTTCTGAGCCTGACAGCAGGACTATTCAACTTGTTTTCCAAAATATTACATGATCAAACCCTATCATTTACCCAATTTTACACTGACCTTCATGTCAGGTGTTCTTTTTTTTTTTTTTAACAATATCAATAATTAATTTAAATATAAATGAACTAGCTATTGTAACTAAAAGGTATAAATGTTCAACAAGTATAAAAAGCAAACAACTATATGCTCCATACATATATTACAATTTAAACATCAATGCACCAAGAGGTTGAAAGAAAAAGAAGGGATAAATAAGCATGAGAATTCTTTTTTTCTTTACTTTTTAAAAAATTTACTTAATTTTGATAGCATGAGAATTCTGAAGTAGAGTTATTAATATAAAATAAATTTCAAGAAAAAGTATTTTCAGAGATAAAGGGGAACATTTCATAACCATAATAGGGTAACTTTGTCAAGAAAATACAACAATCTTAAATGAGTTAAGTACCTAATAACAAAATTTCAAAATACATGAAGTAAAAATTAATAAAACTAGAAAGACAAATCCAAAGTCATATTTAGAGATTTTAAGCCCCCTCACTTTGCTGGAAGGAGTAATGATATAGAAGTCTTAACAACATTATTGGCCACCTTGACCTGTTATTTATAGATAACTATACACAAACATGACAAGTAGAAAATTAATAAGGATAGACTATATTCTGTCATAAAATAAACTTTGGGATATTTTAAAAATTTGAAATCTTGCAGACTGTGTTTCCTGCATGATATATTACATTGAAAATCAATCACCTTAAGATATATAGAATTCCACCCCCATGTCTCTACTTCAAAATTAAATGTCACACATAAATATCTCACAGCTCAAAGAAGAAAGCATAAGAGAAGGAAATAAAAAGTACTTGGAACTAAGTGATAATAAAAGCTTAAAATATCAGAATCTCTGGGATGAAATAGTACAGATTAATATTCAAATTATTTTTCAATTAGGTAGTAGGAATGAAAAAATAAGAGTAGGAGCAGAAATGTGAAATAGAAAAGAAATAATATAGCTAAAAGTTGATAAAAATCTGACAAGTCTAATCAAGAAAATAGCAAGAAAAAATATCAATGGAAAAGGAGTTATCAAAATAACCCTACAAATGCTAAAAATGTATAAGGTAATATTATAATTGTATAATCACAATTATATAGCTTACTTCACTTGCTCTGTTTTAAAGGATAGAAACCCCTGCTTGTTTATGCAATCCATGTGGGAGATACGCTTTACCTTCAGTCTGTGAGGTGAGTCTCTTGGAGACAGCATATTGTTGGGTCTTGTTTTTTAATCCAATCTTCTAGTCTGTGTCTTTGGATTGATAAGTTTAGGCCATTATATTCAACGTTACTATTAAGATATGATTTGTGTACCCATTCATTTTGGTTTATTTCTAGTTTTTAATTTGAATTAGTTTCTCCTTTGATTGACTACTGCTTTATTGTTGTTCCTCCCTTTGCTGGTTTTTCACTTTTTTTTTTCATTTCACCTTCTTGAAATATTTTGTTGAGAATATTCTGAAGTGCAGGCTTTCTGGTTGTGAATTCTTTTACCTTTTGTTTAACATGGAAAGTTTTAATTTCATCTTCAAATCTGAACCTTCTTTATTCTACTTGTATGAGGATTTTTTGTTAAACCTTTTTTTTTTTTTTTTTTCAGATCTTGGTATACGTTATTCCAGGACCTTCTAGCTTTGAGGGTCTGGGTTAAGAAATCAGATAAGAGTCAAATAGTTTTCCCCCTATATGGAATCTGATATTTTTCTCTCACAGCTTTTAAAATTTTATCCTTATTCTGTATGCTAGGCATTTTCATTATAATGTGCCTTGATGTGGGTCTGTTGTAATTTTGCACATGTGGTGTCCTGTAAGCCTTTTGTATTTGATTTCCCATTTCATTCTTTAACTTGGGGAAATTTTCTGATATTATTTCATTGAAAAGATTATCCATTTGTTTGGTTTGTATCTTTGCATCTTCATCTATACTGACAAATCTTAAACATGTTATCCCATAGTTCTTGGAAGTTCTGTTCATGGCTTCTTAACATCTTTACTCTGTGGTCAACTCTATTTTCAATTTTATATATTTTGTCTTCATTGCCTGAGGTTCTGTCTTCCAAGTGGTCTAGTCTGTTGGTGATGCTTTCTATTAAATTTATAATTTGGTTTATTGATTCCTTCATTTCAAGGATTTCTATTTGTTGTTTTTTTTCAAAATCTCTCTCTCTTTATTGAAGTGATCTTTTGCTTCTTATATTTGCTCTCTTACATTAGCCTTTACTTTGCAGATCAGTTTAACTATGAACATTCTAGACTCCTTCTCTGACATTTCTTCCACTGTGGTATGGATGGATTCTGTTACTGGAGTATGTTGGTTTGCTTGGGGTGATTTGTTCCCTTGTTTTTTGGTCTACCCAAATAACAGTAGGGTTCTGAGGCAGTAGAGTTTCTACCCTGTGTTCTTAGGGTGCCCTGAAGGTTTCCAGTACCTCACTATCCAATCCAAACAATATATAGCATTAAACCAAGTAGTTTCCACTATGACATTTACAGTGTTAATTGTCAAAAGAAACAGAAATTATGTGATCACTTACTGTGTACAATAAAAACAGCAAGTTTGCAAGAGTTTACAATTCCAAATGATGGAAAGGGAGAAAAAAGAAGTGATGTAGTTGGTCATGATTATAAGGGAGGAGGAGAGAAGACAGAAGTAAAAGGTTAAAGGAAGCATGAAAGAGAGAATAATAGAGATTGGCTGTTAGTAGAAGAAAACAGAATCAATGGAAACAGGTATGTAGGAGAAAAAATATGCATAAAGCAACAATTTAAATAATAAATTAAAAATAAAAATAAAAGAATACATAACAAAACTAAAATAAATTAATCAAACATCCTAACACACAAAAAACTAGTCCATGTAAAATAATTGGCTTCAAAAATGCTAGAGATGAGAAGAAAAAAATAGGAAACTGTGTGAGGGTCCATGTACCATTAAGGTCACAAAATAGTGAAAAAGAATTTTAAAAATTTTTGATGAAAAGTTAACGAATTCTTTCTGTTGTAGTTCAAAATAGTCTTAGCTTTTCTTATCAGCAATGTTGGGTGGGGTCTTCTGGAGTGTGATGCTTCACCCTTTGGATTGCTGGAGTGAGAGAGGTAATCATGTGGGTGGAATTCCTGGAGGCAGGGTTTAGGGTTATGTGGGCTCCAGGCTCTTCGCTGAATGCTAATTTTAAATCAGCACACCTCTAGGGCCCAGTACTTTCTGGTTCACACTGGAGGACTTTACCCCAGAGTTCCCCTGGATTCTACTTGTGTGGTGGAGGAGCCCATTCTTAGTCTCCTACATCATTACCCGAAGACCCCACAGTTCTTGGTCCTGTGTTCAGTCTCCAATTTCTCCTGCCCCTCCCCTTCTGAGTTTTTGGCCAGATGCATCTCTCCCAGTAGGTCCTGCAAGCAGATTGGAGGGGGAGGGGAAGAGCATATGTTTCCTGGGCCTGCATTTTGCGCCAAACTCAGGTCTGCCAGAAATTGGCTTCCTCAGTTGTCAGCTCCCAGGCCATAGCTCCAAATTGTTCCTTCCTTTTTCCTCTACACGCTGCCTGGAGAGATGACAGCTTCTTTCCCCACACTCAGATATTGTGCAGTGAGTCCTTCACGTCTGTTGGGCAATGTCCTTGGTCTCTAAATGCTTTGTACCCAGACATGCCTTGGACCTCCCCAAAATGAAGGTTATTTTAATTCCCTTATCCCTCCACTATGCTCACAGAGGGACCACTCTGGCTGGAGCTTCTAGCCTGTATATGGCAGCAGCTGTGCCACTGGAAATTTTTTCCTTATTTGATTATATCCAACCTCCAGTGTGCCTGATCTGCTTTGATTGTCCAGTTTTTGGTTCCAGTAAAGTGCTCCCTCCCTCTTTTTTTGTTCACCTACCTTGTAGAGAAGCTGCCTGTTTTCCTGGAATAGCCAGGAACAGGACCTCCTCTATTCAACCGTCTTGGGTCTCCCATCCCATCCTAATTTGAAAGGACTACTGCACTGGGTGATAACTCTGGCCTAGTGGGGCATGGCTAAAGGAGACCAGTCATGGGGATTTCTCTTCTTACTGTCACCTTCCTCTCCTCTCTCTTTTTCTCTCCTCTCCTCTTTTTCTCTCCTCCCCACCCCTCTTTTTTTCTGTGCTTTCTGGTCATCACAGGTTGAGCAATTTCTCTCCACCAGGTCATTCCACCATGATGATGTTCTACCTTGGGCCTAGAGTGATAGAGTCAAGCAGATCATGGACTGAATCTCTGAAACCATAAGACAAAATAAACTTATCCTTCTCTAAGTTGTCAATGTCAAGTACTTTGGTCACAGTGAGGAAAAGCTGACTAACACAGAGATCCAGTCATTTTGCCCATTTCCAGAAAAAAAGAGTAGACATCTATATTATATACAAGGTTGTACATATAAATAATGTATTAAAAGATTGTGATTTTTTAAGTAATTTTCTGTCCATTTCTAGCACCTACTTTTCTTAGAAACTGGCTTATGCTTCTCTGGTGCTATTATTACCAGTGACATTTATAGAGGACTATTAATGCCCACCAGTTTGTTTAAAAGCCTTTACTGATCATTCACCTGCCCCAGGCACAATGATGGAAGAAGACCAAGACACACCTGCCCTACCTTTCAGGAGCCCACAGTCAGGAGACAGCCAGGGACTGGAAACACATGGTGTGTGGTGCAGCACCATGCAACAAGGGGGAAATGAGTACAGGGCATTGAGTCAAGGTTGTATGTATAATGCTTGGAAAATTCTCATAGACATGGTGACCTGTGGTAGGACACTGAAAAAAACACTGGGTAGGACAGTGGCAGTGGAGTCTCAGACAGGAGGACTCCAGGCAGAAGCACACAGTGTGTGCAGAGGTGTGAGGCAGTGTGGTGTGTTGGAGGCACAGCTGTCAGCTCAGGACAACTGGGAGAGGCAGGAGGAAATGAATTGTAGAACAATAACAGAAATGGGATCAGGATTAAATTTATCTGTTTTTTTTTTCTCCACATGACCTTTGTTGACCTATCTGACTTCAAGAAGCCTTAGTCTCCTCATTTTTGACGTTTCTCGTAAGAGTTATTGTGAAAATGGAATGAGATAAAATAGTTGAAGATTATGGACAAGGACCTGGCCCTCAGTACTCAGTGAAGACCAGCTATTCATGGTATTCTTGGAGTTTGGCACAGTTAAATAAGGAATGGGGACACAGGACATCCTCGAATTCATTATCATGCAATGTCTGCAATCTGGGGGAACAGTAAAGAAAAGTTTGAGAGAGGGGGTGTTCATTGTGTGAGTGAGTAGGACAGAGGAAGAGAGGCCTAGATTTGGGACTGCATGTTTCTCCTCTTCTCCTTGGAAATTCACTGAAGCTTGTCAAACAAACCTTCTTACATGAGTGACTTCTGGTGTAGTGAAACTCAAATACTCTTAATAAAATCCTCATGTTAGTTCAATGAATATATTTCCCGGTTTTGATAGGACAGGTACCTCAAATTTGTACATCTGAAAACCAATTTATTCCCTAGTTTGATCTCCTTCTGTCAATGTTCCCAGTCAATGACATTATTCCACAGCCACTGCTTAAGCTAGAAACTTATGTCACCCTTGACATTCATTTATCTACATCCCTCACACTCAATCAGTTAGCACATCTCAATAAGTCTAACTTAAAAAATCAAGCCAGTTCTTTTTCTTCTACTTATGCTATGGCGTCTTCAGTTCCAGCCCTCATGATCTCTTGGCAACATAATTGTAAAAGCATCCTCCCCACATTCCCTGCATCCAGCAGAGCCAGGTACTGCAGAGGTTTAGTATCACATGACTATGCTTAAAATCTTTCAGTGCACACCATTTTCTGCAAAATGAAGGCCAAAGAAGGTGGACAAAGTCTTGCATGCTCTGATACACCTCCCTCTCTACTCTCATCTCCCACCCAGTAGCATTTGGCACTTTGTGTTCTGATGATACGAAGTTACAGGTTGTTTCCCAGAAAATTTCTTCCAAGTTTCCATAACTTTGCTCCTGAATTTCAGTCTGCAAAGTATGGTCCATACTCCAGCAGCATGAGCATCAACTGGGGGCTTATTAGAAGTGGAGACCCTCAGTCCTCACCCCAGAGTCACTGAATCAGTAGTCACATTTTACAAGACCTCCAGGTGACTCTTGCACACATTAAAGTTTTCGTAGGACTCCCTAGAAAGTTCTTTCCTCCTACTTTACCCATTTCTGAGGTTCTCAGTCTTCTAGACCAAATCCCCCCTTTTCTAGCCCTTTACTATCTTGAAATAAAAGTTACAGATAATATCTACAAATTTTAAAAATTATAGATAATATTCACAAATTTTAAAGATTTCATATAATCCTTTAACTATATTATGAAAAAAGCAAGTAATATAAAATGAAACATATATGTCTAGCAGAGGCACAATACCCAAGACATAATAAAGTAATAAAATGTTTGCCCAGAATCACTTGGGATTGACAGGTACAAATTAAGACTGATTCAGATGTATTATGTTGGCGAAAAAGAACAATGAGCAATAAGACAGTCAGTGGTGTATCTTTTCAAGATTGTGAATGACATTTGGCAAAGTTCCAAAAAGATCTGAGCACAGTACTCCTTTGATTCACCAGTTCTGGAAGAATGCAGTTTTTATTAAAACTGTGAAATGCATGTTTTGTGTTCCTATGTGACATGAGCTAGGTGTTGGGCTCAGATAACTATAACCAGGTTTGCACCTTCATGAATGTCTAGTGGGACTTTCAAACATCATGCTGGATGCTGAATCATTCTTTGTTAATGGGTTAAATCAGACATAGTAGGACATTTAGCATCTCTGGTCTCATCCCCCACACTGACCAACTGTAATGCACCCAACATTTCCAAACTTCCCAAGGGGGCAATACCTTTCCTGCTGAGAACCATTGGTCTGCCTGACACACTCTGCTGCTCCTTCCAGTCTCAATTTGCACAGTCCCCTTTCCCTCTGCTGGTGCTTTCCACGCTCTTTCCCTCCCAGTGCTCTAGTAGGGGCCCTGATCTCAGTTCTGGCCCAAGGACTTGCAGAGCGTAGGCTGTTTACAGAGCAGGAATGTCAATTAATCACCTTTGTACCCCTCAGGAATCATGCAATCTGAAACTGAGTAAATGTTCAACAAGGCTATTGAATCCATACAACAAATAATAAAATAAAATAGATCAATTCTGAGAGCATGTAGATTGAAGATATCGTCATCCATTAAAATGGGATCTTTTCCAATATGTCTACTTTACCCTGAAGACAATATGATAAAAATGGATATCTGGCAATCTTTTTTTCTTCTCTCTCTCTTTAGAAACTCAAGTATTTCTGCAGTTATTGTTTTTCATTGAATATACATATTCAGTGTCAATTATTGCAAGACACTGAGTACACATTCCTCTGACAATTCATCATGCATGGTGAAAACCAGGTAAATACATAACTTGGTATATTTAAATGTGGCAGTTACTTTCCTGGATGCACCAAGGAAAGGAGTGACGTATTGTGACCATGGGATCTGGGAAGAACTTTCCAGAAAATGGTGCAAAGGCTCTTATTTTGAGACTGATATAAAGGCAATTCATACAAAGGCAATATGAGAAATAAGCGATTTATTCATTGCTGGCACTTTCTGATGTTTATGGAAAATGGAAAACAGGTATTTACCCCAAAGTTCCCTGTTATGGGTACAACCAACAAATCCTGATTCAGGGCCTTGCATTTTCTGTCCCCTCTGCCTGAAACGACCTCTGCATTGACATCTGCTTGGCTTGCTCACTCTTCACTCACTGATTACTGCCACAATCTAGGGACTCTTCGCCGACTGCCTTTTTAAAAATGACAGTCCCTCTTTGCTTTATTTCCCCCACAGCATCTATCATCTATTAACATATCAAATTCTCCTTATTTTTTGTGTCTCTTGTCTCTCCCCAACTCCTCACTAAAATGCAAGCTCCAGGAGGACAGGAGTCTTGCCCAATATGTTTTTCTAATAAATCCACAGTGCCTGGGCATGTCCTAACTGTTTCATAAATACACAAGACCCAGGAAGCATTCCCCAGTACAAATGGAATACATCCAGGTCTGGCAGGGTTTCTCTAAACAGGCCTCTCAGAGATTCAGAAGGAACTCCAGGAATTAACTACCTGTGAACTTGTGAAGGTGTTTTATTGTCTACCTTCCCTCTTCCCTTTCTTCTTCTTCTTACCTGGTAACCAGTGACTCACCCCCCACCTTGAGTCTGTAGCTATAGTTTCATGGCATTTCAGAATTTACTCTTCCCTCTTCTACCTGTTTTTATTAAAATATATCTCCCTGGCCCCTGTTACCCAAGGAACCTGGCACATTCTCTTCTAAGCTGATAAATTCATTAAAACCCAGATAGTAATGAATAATAATGCCTCTACCTCCTAGAAAAAAATTTGCATTTAAACAACTTTCAGTGCCTGAATGCAAAGAGGTAATTGATGATTTCCAGCAGGCACTGGGCCTGGTCAGCTAGGAGCTGAAGAGAGTTCCCTAAGGCAAATTGCAACAGTATTGTCAAAAAAAAAAAAGGTAAAAATTATTGGTGAGGATATGAAGAAAGAGGAACTCAATATATTGATGGTGGGAATGTAAACTAGTACAACCTTTATGAAGAAAAGTATGGAATTTCCTCAAAAAAACAAAATTAGAACTACTATATGATCCAGCAATCCCACTACTGGGTATATATCCAAAAGAAATGAAATCAGTAGGTT
The DNA here is from genome assembly GCA_020662805.1 of Glaucomys volans. Taxonomy (NCBI): domain Eukaryota; kingdom Metazoa; phylum Chordata; class Mammalia; order Rodentia; family Sciuridae; genus Glaucomys; species Glaucomys volans. The sequence continues at coordinate 260,035 of JAJEJO010004016.1, forward strand.
GAAAAGAAAACTACACTCAGTTTTTTATTGCAATTCTAGTCACAACAGCAGTATTAAAATAGGATAGGAATCAACCTAAATGCCCATCAACAAACAAATGGATAACGATAAGTTACATTTACAAAATGCAATACTACAATAGCCTTTTATTCAGTCATAAAAAAGAAAAAGAAAAACAAACAACCCCCACACACACAAAATCCTGTCATTTGCCACAGCATGGATGGACCTGGAGGGTATTATGTTAAGTGAAATGTTAAGCACTGAAAGACAAACACCACAAGATCTCACTCATTGATGGAATCTCAAAGGTTAAATTCCTAAAAGTTGAGAATAGAATACTTGTTAGGGTAGAGAGGGAAGGGGAAATAGGTCAATTCAATGGATACATTGTTCTCTGATAGGAAGAGGAATAAATCGTTGCATTGTACAGCACAACAGGAGGAATGTAATTAGCAAAAATGCATTATGTGTCTCAAAATACTTTGAAGAAGGTAATTTGAATATAGTCACTGAAAAGAAACAATAAGTTTAAGGTGAGAGTTATGCTAATTCCTCAAGTTGATCTCTATCCAAAGTATTCATGAATCAAAAGTTCCCATTCTCGCTCATAAAAACAAATATGTATGCATCATGTATGCACAAATATTATGCGTCAATCAAAAAATAAACAAAAATTTTTAAAATCACAGCTCATAGGCAACTATTCAGTCTGGCTGTTCTGAGTAAGCTGCCGGGGTTACTAGCACCCTGGTAGAGCAGATTCCTGCTTGGAAGTGTGAACTGGAAAATAAAAAGTCTGAAAATAATCAGTAAGGAATAAAAGAAAATAGACAGAAATTAGATTTAAAAGTGGAACAGCTGGTGGGTCTTCCAATCCTGATAGGAACTAGAACTGAATAAGTGAAAAAGGCCCCAATCCTTTATTTAAGGGGAAACACACCAATGGTTTCAGTGTGGCAGGCTTCTTGAGGAAAACAGGATAAGGACAGGAAAACAAGTTGTTTGGGCGTGGCAGGTTATGCCCCATCTCTGGGTGGCTGCATTTGAACCTTAGGGCTATTGATACCGCTGGTTATTGGTGATGAGTTCTGCTTCCTCAAATGTTGAAGTCTGAATATAAGAGAAGCACACCGAGGCAAGCATATTTTATTTAAAGGTAGTAACACAGACTTTTCCCAGGAGGGAGAAGGGGGCCAGGCTGATAATCTGGTATCCCGAGAGGTGAGAGCATCCTGCATCTTTTATAGATTTAAGTTTCCTTTGTTTCTCCTGCTCTCTCCCCTCTTATATCTCTCCTTCCTGCCTACATGACTAGACCCAGGAGATGGCCCGGAGGTGAGAAGCAGATGGACAGTGGGAAGGGCCAAATGGAGTGATCCAGGCAGACAGCAGCCCAGGGGGCATTAATTAGGGGCATTAAGTAACAATTTCCTGTCTGCAGCTTTTTGGGAGGGGTAGAATAAGCAGGTATCCTTGGTGAGCAAAGGACCTGGAGACATTGACCTTCCAATCTCCCAGGGGTGGTCTCTAACTTCCTGGATCCAAACTGACCTCCATTTCCTTGATTTGAACCGATCACCTATCTATCCTAACTGCCTGTCTTCAATCATGACTTCACTATGAGCTAAGGCAGGGTGCCAGCATGATCTGTGCTTTCTCGAACTGGGAAATTTCATCCAGAAGTTCCCAGAAAAGTAGTCTCCCTGCCTTATAGTGGCTCCAACAAACCCATAATTTATATATGGCTTCCAACAGTAGGCCAGCTATGTAACCCCCTCAGAGCACACATGCACATAGCTAGGCAAGGTGCCAATTAGAGACACTGAGAGCGTCTTTGCTTGCATAGAAATAAGTCTGTCAGTTGTGATATATATTTGCACTTACATCTGGTACTATCAATTCCTTACCTTAGTAATTTGACAGCTTTTCATTTAGTTCATGGTGCCACTGGCACACAACAATTCTTGGGTAAGAAAAAGGAAGCCAGATAGTTACAGGGCTCAACCCCCACAAAGAGGACTAGAGGGATGGGTTGGGGGATTATTGGAGCACAAATCACGAGCATACCTCATTAGTTTTTAGGGACCATTGCACACTTTAAACTGCTATGAGGATTCTGAGGGCAGAGAGGAAGAAATGATGTGCAACTTTTTCACTAAATAAGGACCTAATAATAAAAATAATGATTAATAATAATAATTCTGGTTCATGGACTTTGTGTTGCACAAGAAAATAAACTACTCAGGCAATTCAGTGTTATTATCAGACAAAATAAAGAGAATCATCCTAAAGACTGAAGTAGAAATTTACCCATTGGCAAATTTGACATATTTGCCCATAGGAGGCCTGTTAAATGTCCAGAGAACACAGCATGCCCATGGACAGAATGCTGCTGATCTTTTGAGCAGTTTAGAAGAAGGGCTTTACCTTAGCCTACTAGAACCAGCTCTAAGTGGTCTAGCCCCTCTGTGTGTAGAAGATGAACAAATAATTTTCTTTCAGATTATGTTAGAGTATGACTCATTCTCACCTAACCCATATGCTGTGTAAGCTCCTCTGAATTTGGCACATGGTGAAATAGGAATTGTCAACCTAAATAACATACAAGGGAAGAAACCCTAAAAACTAATTGAGTTTATTTGGGAATAGCATTGTATTCTATACCAGAGTAAAGCGTAGGTGCCTTCAAGAAGGTGTGGATAAGAGGAAGTGTGTAAAGGCAAGGTGAGGATCACATAGATATTCTGAAATAATACTCCTTGACTACAAGGATCAGTCAAGGTAGCATCAGTCCAAGATTACCCAGAGAGTTGCTGGGCAGACATCTTTGTATATTTTTGTGAGGTTCCAGTGGCCTTTGTGCAGGGTTATGATTCTTCTGATAGGGTCTTTTGTAAATAGTCTTATTAACAGGCAAACATGCATATATCCCCTCCTCCATAAAGTTCTCTTTTTAGTTATTTATGTGTTTGGATTGGATCTTGACCAAAGTGACCCCATTTGGATCTGTCCACTTTCACAGGATTGGACACAGAATCTCCTGTTATTTCTCCAGGAGATTCCTAGTTTTATTTACTTCATTCTCTGGATCAGAGACACTGTTGTATAACCATATGGAAACTTTCTACCTCTTATCAAAATGGTATCTTGTAAAAGGAAACTACCAAAAGGTTAGCACAGACTTCAGATTGCTGGGCACCATTCATGACTAGCAAATAAAACCAGGCTTGGTGAGCCATCAAACTTGGAAATCTGACTCTCAGGGGCACTGACAGTCATGAGAGATTGTTTCAGATGGCCTGAAGTATCTGGTTTCTGTGCAGCGTCTTACTGCCACAATTTGTATGTCCTGGATGTGCCCCATGACCCGCTACAGCAAAATGGTTTCCTTAACTCTACCCCATCCTGTTTCTCATGGAAGAAGCTCCTCCCAGTCCACCTTTTACCTGTGGGCTCTTCCATCTTTGTTAGAGCCAGATCTTAGCATGGCTAAATCTATCATGCCCCCTGATTCAAAAGATAATTGTTTCCTGTGTTTTTTTTTTTCTATTAAGTAAGTTTCTTAGTGATTAATTTACAGCCAGCCCATCCCTCTGATTTAAACCCTTTCCCTTGCCTACCCTGGACATGTGCTGAGATCAGGGAATATGTTTCTCTGTGGACAATAAAACCATTTCTCAAACTGTTTCTAAACTAATGTAGAGTCAATGAGTCCAAGGCCAATAGGAAGTACACCTTGGACATCTGTCAGAACAGAGGTACAATATGTACTTCTTTGTCATGAGATCCTGGAGATGCTGCTGTTTCACACAAAGGGTTTCACTAATAGCTGTCATGCTTGTGTCTCCTGGATGCTGCCACTGCCCAACTGTTACTTGAGACCTGCAGCTAATACAAAGCACCCCATAGGCCAGGAGACACCTGGGATTCCAAGATATTCTGCACTGTACTGCAGGTGGTTCTCTTTTGCTAAAGAAAAGGAGATAGGAGATCTAATGATATTTTATCAGAATGGATCTCCTCAAAGGCAGGCCAACTATCTCCTGAGGTCAGACCCAAAACCAGCAGCTCTCAAACTTCAGTGTGCCTTAGAATCACCTGGAAGACCCACTAGCACAAAGGATCTGTTTAGGAATTGGGGTCAGAACCCATGTATGTGCATTTCTAACAAGTTCCCAGGTGCTGTGGTTACTGTGGAGCCAGGTACCAGTCTCTGAGAACCACCCTCTGGGCTCGAACTTTTTCATTCCTCCTACCTTGTGTTTCAGGGGCCAGTGGGAGAGGAAAAAGGGTGGGAGTTGCAGCTTCTGCAGCAACAGTCAGCCTGTGGGGCATCAAGGCCAGGCTGCCATTCGAGACAGGTGAGGTTAAAGGGATGTGGAACCAGGCAACCTTTATCCCGATTCCACATATGTAGTTCTGCCTCATGTGCGATGCCAGCTTGTCCACTCCACTTCCAGTTGTTGAGAGTTTGCCTGCCTAGCCCACCGCACAGCCATCAGACCAGAGGTGAAGTAGACTGGCAGACGTACACAGAGAACCTGCAGAGCATCAGTGAACAAGCTTGCGAGGCACGGTCTCTCCATGGCTTTGCACAAGTGACCATAGCAGGGCAGGGAAGGGCATGCTAGAGAGCCTGGTGGAGACAGAGAACAAAGTCTTCTCAGTGCACATTCTTGGCTGCTGCCGGTAGAGACTCATCTGAAACTGGAGGTGAGGCTGCCAGACCCACATGCAGACAGTTGTGCTGCAGCTGACTTCAAAGAACACCATGCTTTTCACCCTAGAAAACTTGCCCCTCTCAGGACACAAAAAGCAGCCTTTAAAGTCCTATTTCTTTCTACACCCAGGCCCAAAGAGGAGCGATAGTCCAGTAAAATGCTGGGACTAAGAAGAATGGAGCCTGCAGAGTGGTTTTGGTCAACTGGAGGGGAGCTGCAGTGGCTGCTGGGAATGTCTCTGAAGAGCTGGACTGTGCTCACATACTGTGCCTGCTGTCTGTCAGGAGAGATGACACAGTCATTGCTCTCTTGGTATGTCTCCTTTACAGGTCAGCTGGGGCTTTCTCCTTCATCCTCACTCCAGCACCCAGGCTGAGGGGACATCTGTTGTTTGGGCTTTGCTCACTGTCATGGCAGAGGGAAACTCAGAGTGACAAACTGCATGAAAAGACTTAAAGCTTTTGCCTAGAAGGAACATGTCAGTGGCTATCATGAGTTGAATAGTATCCCAAAACTCATGTCCACCCAGAACGTTAATGTGATTTTTACTTGGAAATAGGGTCTTAACAGGGAGTTAAGGATCTCAAGATGATATCATACCTAAATCCTGTGACTGGTGTCCTTTAGGAAGAGGAGAGGACATAGAGACAGACAGGATGACCTTGTGTGGACATAAGGAGACTGTAGAGAAGCCAATCAAGTTGGGGAGCATCATGCTTGCCAGCATCCAGCAGAAATGAGGCAGAAGCCAGGAAGGATTCTTCCCAGCCTTCAGAGGGAGATTGGCCCTGTTGATGTCTTGATTTTGGACCTCCAGTCTCTGGACTGTGAGAGAATAAACTTCTTTTGGTTTAAGCCTCTCACTTATGGTAATTTGTTTAGGCAGCTACACACATTGGCCAAACCAAGTCACATGGTCATATGCCATCTCTATGGGGTAGAGACAGTCCTGTAGGACTGGATGGCCTCCTTCAGGTCTGCTCTCCATCCTCCCACCTCTGCCCTGGACCTTCAAAGCTAATCTTCAAGAACTGCATAAACAGACCCCCTTTTCCTCTGGCTTCTGGGTGAGATTTGCCAGTAATGGGAGTTGGGGGAGGGGTAGAGGGTGAAGTCTATGTTCCAACCTGGCCATCTTCCTCCTGCCAGGCTGGTAGTGACTGCGTTCTGCTCTGGAGGCCATGGCTCCTGCCAGGCAGCTCCTCCTGCAGTTTCTCCTGTCCTCGGGCTTTTGGCAAATATGTCTTTCCTGTGTCACTCCACGTGGAAGGTGAGACAGCTGTTGCAGCTACAATGCTTCACTCTTCCCTTTGGTTTCCCATGACCCGCCCACAACCCTGTCAACAGTCCCTTTATCAATCTCTCCTCAGTAACTTCACTGGAGTGTGCTATCTGATGTCTGCTGGACCCAGCCGACACACAAATCATGCACATAGGAGAAGAGCAGGTCTGTGGGGGACAGTGGTGTCCTGTCTCAACCGAGAAGCTGCACTAGCAAACAGTGTGGAATGCAGCCAGAGTAGCAGATCACAGGATTGCTGCTTCCCCTCTTCCCTCTCTCTGGCAGAGCAAAGAGCATGAGATCGGGAGCAAAGTTCAAACCCCAGCTCCACCATTTTTTTCCTGTGATATAAACCTCCCAGAACCTAGTTTGTTCTCTTATAATAGGGATATAAAAGTGCTTTCCTCATCAGGCTGTTGTGAGGATTACAGGGGATAAATATGGAAAGCAACTAACTGTGGAGGCACAATAGTGTCCCCTGAAGAGTTCCAAGACCTAATTCCCAGGGACATGAGGGGATGTTTGTACATGGCAAAAGAGATGTGTATGTAATTATGATTACAGACCTTACAGAGGGAGATTACCCTGGATGACCAAGTGTGCCCCATCCAATCACTTGAGCACTTAAAAGGAGAAGAGGAGGGAAGAAGAGTAGGTCCTAGAGGTTAGAGATACGGCAGAAGAGGGGAGGCAGAGAAGACATGACATCCTCAGGATTTATTGTGCCACTACAATTTTCAAGATGTTCAGAGACTACACACAATGACCAAAGGCCTCTAGATGCTAGGAGATATCCTCCCCTCTAGACAGCAGACAGTAAGGAAATGGGGATCTCAATACCCTCCACACTGAGTTCTGCCAACCTCCTGGATGAACTGGAAAGTGATTCTCCCCTGGGGCCTCCAAAAGGGAGAGAAGCCCAGACAACACCTTGACTTTAGCCTCTGAGACTCAACAGAGAAACCAGCAGAGCCCACTGCATTCTGACCTGTGAACTGTGAGATAATGAATGCATGTTGTTTTTAGCCTCTGTATTTGTGGTAATTTGTTACAGCAGCATTGGAAAACAAACCCACCTGCACATGAGGTCTTGGGGCACAGCATACACCCACTACATGTATGGTATCTGCCCTTAAGAGGAGAATTAGGCGAGATACACAGGGGCCTTCCAAGACCCAAAATACTAGATGGTCTTAAAGAAATGTGCTGCTGTGATTTTTACAGCCCAGCTTGGAGGCTGGCTTTCTCCAGTGCTTTCAAACTGCCATAAAAATGGGCTGCTTACATGAGCAGCCCCAGCAGAATCCACAAGGGGAGGATCAGGAAATAAGTGCCTCTCCCAGGCCAAGGCAAAAGCATCCAGTTGCTCATCTGACACATGGAGGGGAAATGCCACCTTTATAGCAGGACCTCCCTCACCTAAAGCCTCAGTCCTATGCCCCTCCTTCCTAGAAGCAGTTTCTGCTTCTAGTATTTGTCCCTAATTGAAGTACAGGCTAGGAAGATCATTTCCCACAGCTGGGAGGCTTCCTTCCATTTCCCTGGGCCAAATCCAACTCTGCAATCCCACTTCAGTATCTTCCAGCCACCTGATCATCCAAATCCAGTTCCTGCCCAAAACATAGGCTCTCATTGCTCCACTACTTTATTTGGTAACTGGGGTTCCTAGGCTTCGATAACTCTTCCCTTTTTTGCACAAAAAGACATTAAACACATATTCTGAGTAGCTTCCAGTATAAAACAGAGTATAGAGTGAAACCTGTGAAGCCTGTGAAGGTTTCCAGTCATTCCTCAGCTTTAGGGGTGTTAGTTGGTTCCAGGGACAGCTGACAGTCTTATATACTCAACCAGCTACTCTGATACACAATGTCCCTAATGCTCAAAATCGGGTAGGTGATTTTTTTGGATTCATATAAGTTGTAATTGGAGGAAAAATCCATCAGTCCTTTTGATAGCTTCAGGGTGTCAAGGCTGTCATTCAAATTGTTACTAATGTAATTATTAACTATTATTTTAAAAGGATGTCTGTTAGACAATTGTTTTTCTTCCTTTTTTTTAATCATTAATCAAATTTCACCAAGAGTAATGCTTGCCTCAAGCTTTATCAACACATTTATTGAATGTCTTCTGTTTGCTCAGTTCAGTAGAAAGTCTTGAAGAAAACTTAAAAATATCCTCTCTATCTTTAAATAATAAATAATGTTGTGGGGAAGAGGCTCACACATAATATACACAAACAAATACAGGAAAAAGTTAAATAGTATACAGCACACTGCTATAGAGTCAGGGCCAGTGGAAATTTTATTTCCTAATTTTATTCCTATGGTGTTGGGGTGCCTGAGAAGAGATACCCAGGGTAGAGGAGTTGGAAAAATGGGACATTCTGGTAGGGAATTGCTTTCTTTTCAGCAGGTAAGAGAAAAACAACCCAGGGAGTGGACAGGATATGCACTCATTAGAGCGGCCACCAGAGCCTGACTTTTTGACAAGAGAGTTCATCTTTCAGGATAAATGTTAGAGGTAGTTTTAAAAGGGCTTTTGCTTCAGGAAGAATGATGTGGTCTGGGTGAGTCAGTGACACATTCAAAGGCCTTATCCATATTGCAGCTTGGAGCCACATTTGAACCCATTTTTCAATCACATTAAACTCAAACAGTGCGGAATACTTAACACCTCTGGTAGGGGTGTCTTGGATCTGTCTACTTACTACTGAAGGTTATTTGGGACTAGGCCCTGACTTTCCCGTGGTTTCTGTGTTCACCACATTTTAAAATGTTCACTTACCATAAATGCAACATGTTTGATTCACCCTGTGCATAGAATAAAAACACTTAAAACAAAGTGAAAAAGAGTGCTTGATAGGGGACAGAGAGATGTGAGAGGTGGGAACATGAGGTTAAGTGAATAACTCTGCCAACTGGGCCCATTGTACTAACCCCCACATGTTCTCTTTCCCAAGAAGCAATTTACCTGCAGTCCTGCCTGGCTTAAGTGGACTGAATATGTCACATTCCTCAGCAAACTACCTGTCAGTAGGAGAAACACAAGCTTGAAATAATCCTGATAAGAGGAACACAAATTTCCTTGAAGCAGAAGATTTTTTGACTCTTTTCACAGATCCTGGAACTCAGGGAGATTAGAAAAATTCCTCCTAACCATAAAAATCTGTAAGAATTTATGGATGTACAATAAGTCAAAATGCATTCTGCTGTCATGTATAACTAATTAGAAAGGAGTGGGGGGGAGGGAGGGAGGGAGAGAGAGAGAGAGGGAG
>JAJEJO010004017.1:0-77696 GCA_020662805.1 Glaucomys volans
AATGCAGGAAAGATTTCAGACACAGGTCACACCCCATTACACAAGGTGCATAGCTCTCATTCCACAGCATTCACTAAGCTGCATACATTTGGCAAGTGTTGTAGAGTTTTTTTACTATACTACTCTGCTTGCATCCACTGCAAACTCACACTGGAGAGAAGCCACAGGGTATTGAGCGTGGCAGTCTTTAGGGCAAGCTCCCAACTCTTGCTTTATCAGCACACTTACTGCAGGAAAGCCTCCTCAGGTGGTGAGTGTGGGAAGCCAGGAGTCAGTGTCATGTCACGGCCCATCAGTATTCATCATGGGAAGAAACTTTTGGGAGGCCAGAGGTGTGGAAACCTTCAGCCATAACTGAAATCTCAGGACCCATCAAAGAATTGGTGCAGTAGGGAAACTCCAGAACATCACCAGGATAGGAAAGCCTCTAGGAAGAATATCGCCCTCAGGAATCATCAATGCTGTGCTCTGGGGAGAAGCCCTGGGAGGAGCAAAGACAGATTGTTAAGGACTTGGAGACCTTCCTTAACATGGTAGAATTCACACAATCTCAAACCCTATGAGTATGATGAATGGGAAAGCAGGAAAAGCTCACACCTTCCTCAGAACTCATGTAGAAATGAGATTGTACGGGGGCTGGGGATATAGCTCAGTTGGTAGAGTGCTTTCTTCGCAAGCACAAGGCCCCGGGTTCAATTCCCAGCACCACAAAAAAAAAAAAAAAAAAAGAAAAGAAAAGAGACTGTACAAGTACACCAAGGAGTCAGGTGGGTGGCATACCCCTGGAATCCCAACTCGGAGGCCAAGGCAGGAGGATCGAAAATTCAAAGCCAGTCTGGGAAACTTAGGGGGACGCTAAGAGCCAGGAGTAGTGGCACACACCTGTAATCCCAGCAACTCGGGAGGGTTACAAGTTCAAGGCCAGCCTCGGCAATTTAGCAAGGCCCTAAACAATTTAGTGAAACCCTGACTCAAAAATAAAGAATAAAAATAAAAAGAGCTGGGGATTTCGCTCAGTGGTAAAGATTGCCCCTGGGATCAATTCCAGTACAAAAAAAAAAAATAAGTAAATAAATAAGAAATAAACACAACCAAGGTGAGGAAAGCTTCCCTTGTAGCCAATTTACTCCAAGCAGTGATTGCAAACTCTTTAGGTACAAAGCAGAGAAGAAATACATCAGGCTATGTGAGCCTTTCGTCGCATTGCACCTGCTCAACTCTGCCTTTAACACACAAAAGCAGACAGAGACGACCTAGATGGGAAGAGCATGGCTGGGTTCCAGTAATGCCTTCTTCACAAACAGGTGGCTGGCCAGATTTGGCCCATAGATCCCACTGGTTTGAGGGGGGAATAAGGCCTAAATTCTGCTTTCAAGTAGCTGAAGGTCTAAAATCCAGTTACTCAAAGGCCATGGGCTTCTATAAGAAGAGCAAGAAAATATACAGGCTTGCGCTTGGTAAATGTATATCTGGTGGTGATTTATGTGAAAAGATTCGCTCTCTCTTCTAATAGTTGCTGTTGAGCTCTGTGCGCATTTCCTGCCAGAGTTGAGTTCATGAGCCTCACTCAGCCTGTGACTGGTGGCTAGAGTTGTGAGGCTGCATGGTTTCACCCAGGAGATTCACCAAAGTTGAGTAAGGCCTCCAACATGTGTTTATTTTTAATCATGGTGGCAGCACACTCCTGTAATCCCAGCAACTCGAAAGGCTGAGGTAGGAGAATCGAAAGTTCAAAGCCAGCCTCAGCAAATTAGTAAGGCCCTAAGCAATTTAGTGAGACCCTGTCTCTAAAAAGGGCTGGGGATGTTGCTCAGTGGTTAAGCACCACTGTGTTCAATCCCTGTTACCAAAAAAAAAAATTTTTTAAAAGACTTAATTAATTTACACATGCCTTTATTAAAAAGGCTTTCCTTGATATATACCCCCTAAGTAACTTGGGTCCCCTACTTTTCCATCATACTGTGGTCCATCATCACCCTCTGAGGGCAGCTCCATGAGAGTGTCACAGGAAAGTAGGGAGCTGAACTCCAGAAGTTGGCCCTTATGTTCTGATGAAAGCAAATTTAAAGTCAGACACCAAAAGCCATGCAAGAGAGCTTTATTATAAGTGAAAGTAAAGTAAAAGCAAAGTGAGGCTCCAGCAGAAATCACTCTCGAGAGAGAGGGGGGGCCATCTCCAAGCAGAGAATGACAAAGGAAACAATGCTGTCTCCAAATTTATACTGTTTGATGTCTACCGGGAGAGCTGGGGACCACTTTCTATACTCTCTGCCACTCAGGTGTCCAACTCCTCCTTCATGTTGGGCGGTGGAGTTTTTGACCTTAGTTGGTCCTTTCCAGGACTGTCATGGTGACCATCCTATTTAGAGGGGCTTCATCTACAAGTCAGTCCCATGTTCATGTGGGCGCCGGGGTCAATATCTGGTTAGAAGTTACCTTAGTGCGCCTGCGCTGCCAAAGGAATCTTCCTTCCCAAACAAAGACACCTATAGCCAGCCATACTTCCTAGCTTCACGCCAGCATCAGTGGACCCTGTCAAGAGGTAGTGCCATTAATCCTTTTCTTTAGAGGTATTTCCTTTGCTTTTGTTTATTTTATTTTATTAAAAAAATATTTTTTAGTTGTAAATAGACACAATACCTTTATTTATTTATTTGTTTGTTTATTTATTTATTTATTTATTTATTTATATGGTGCTGAGGATGGAACCCAGTGCCTCACATGTGCCAGGTAAGCTCTCCACTACTGAGCCCCAGTCCCAGCCCAACTTTTATTTTTTACAAATTAATTACCACACTTTGCTTTCTTGTCTACTTTGGAAGTAATTTTTTTTTTTTTTTTTTGTGCTAGGAATTGAACCCAGGGGCACTCAACCACTGAGCCACATCCCCAGCCCTATTTTCTTTCATTTAGAGACAGGGTCTCACTGAGTTGCTTAGGGCCTCACTAAGTTGCTGAGGCTGGCTTTGAATTCGACATCCTCCTGCCTCAGCCTCCCAAGTGCTAGGATTACAGGCATGCGCCACCATGCCAGACTTGGAAGTAATTTAAAGAAGATCCTAAATTAATTTAAAGAACACTTGTCACCCTACCATGTGTTTCACTGCTCATTGCTAGCTACGACCTAGCAAGAGTAGGACTGGCCCAGCATCTCTGCCTGATGCATGGCTGCCAATGAATGAGCCGTGGGGGAAAGGTGGGGAGAAATAATTAGTAGACTTCTGAATCTCAGGCCTGCATCCTCTGACCTTGGCCAAAAACATTTGGCCTTTGGTTTTTTGGGATTGGCTATTTCAGTTTGCTATCTGTGTCCCTCAGCAGTTTTACCAGGTTCTCCTCCTGTCCTGAAAGGGTGCCTATGTTCCACGCCTGCAGGAGCCCTTTAGTCAACCCTGCCCCCATGCACTACACTAGGGTGGGGACACAGGGTAGCCCACTGTGCCCACCTGGAATCTCCCGAGGATGCAAGGTGTGCCTTATGATTACTTCTCCATAGGTTTGCCTCCAGGGCCTCTCTTCCCCTTCCCTTTTCCTTCCCTCTTTTAGCCAACCCTAGCTGAAAAGCTACAGGGGCTGGCAGTGCGCCAACACCAGCATAAGCCCATCCAACCCACTCTGTCCTCCTACCAGTAGGAGAACTTTAAACCATCTGATGGAAGCAAACATTTTTACTTACCCATGTAACCACCTCTTCCTTAGAGAGCGTTTACGCGCAAGTATTTCTCTGTGGATAAGATGGGCCAGGATGTTTCTCAGGTTTTTTTGGAGATGGGATTACTGAAGAGGTCCCCTTTCTATGCCATTACCTCTCCAGTTTGACCTTTCTTTTTTTTTTATTTTTTATTTTTTTATTTTTCAGACTGCATTTCGATTCATTGTACACAAATGGGATACAATTTTCATTTCTATGGTTGTACACAATGTAGATTCACACCATTCGTGTAATCATACATGCATATAGGGTAATGATGTCTCTCATTCCACCATCTTTTGTTGTACCCAAAGAAAATAAAATCATCCAACCGGATCAGGTAAAGCCAAAAGAAACCTTTATTTTAGCTGGCCAGCGACGACCTCCCTTACGCCTAAAAGCGGGGTGCTGGGAAATCGCTGGTTAATTCTGTTGTTGCCAACTTTTATAGGGGGCAGGAGGGATTAGGGTTGGGCTACAGGGAGCAGGGGGATTAGGGTGGGGCTGACTCTCTCCTGATGGCACTGGAGAATCTTTTTGGGAAGTATAACACTTTCATACCCCCACGCCCTCCCCTGTCTCATTTCCCTCTACATAATCTAAAGTTCCTCCGTTCTCTTACCCCCAACCCTCCACCCCCATTATGTATCATCATCCATTTATCAGGGAAAACATTTGGCCTTTGGTTTTTTGGGATTGGCTATTTCAGTTTGACCTTTCTTAAATAAACTTTTGTAATTGGAAAAATATTGAAAAAGACACGAGCTTTGTTTGCTAATCAATAGTTACCAGTTTTTTGTAAGTTGAGTTTTCAGGATTAAGGCTTTGCTCAGCTGATGTTTCCATGGTCTATTTCCCTTGAAATTTGAGTTTGACACATTAAAAGTAAAAGTCCATGTGGGCCAGGCATGGTGGCAAATGTCTGTAATCTTAGCCACTCTGGAGGTTGAGGGAGGAGGATTGCAAGTTCAAGGCTAGCTTGGGCAATTTAGCCAAACCCTGTCTCTAAACAAAAAATTAAAAGGATTGGGGAAGTTACTGAAAGCTTGTTCCTTATCCCTGATGTTTATCCAATAACAAGGACATGATTTTGAGAAAAAGGAGAAAAGTTTTATTGCTTTGCTAATAAAGGAGAAATACAGGGAACACCATCCCAGAGGCTATGGTTCTGCCCATCAAGAGCAGCAGGGGTTTTTAATTTTATTTATTTATTTATGGTACTGGGGATTTAACCCAGGCGTCCTTAACCACCAAGTCCCATCCCCAGACTTTTTAAATATTTTATTTAGGGACAAGGTCTCACTGAGTTGCTTAGGGCCTTGCTAATTGCTGAGCCTGATTTTGAACTGGCAGTCCACCTGCCTCAGCCTCTGGGATTACAGGTGTAGCAGGGGGTATTTAAAAAGATGATTCAAAAGCCTGGCGTGGTGGCGCTCGCCTGTAATCCAAGCGAGCGACTCGGGAGGCTGAGGTAGGAGGATTGCGAGTTCAAAGCCAGCCTCAGCAACTTAGCGAGGCCCTAAGCAACTCAGTGAGACCCTGTCTCTAAATAAAAATACAAAATAGAGCTGGGGATGTGGCTCAGTGCCCAAGTGTCCCTGAGTTCAATCCCTGGTCCCCCCCCCCCAAAAAAAAGGTGATTCAAAGGCTGCATTCCATGTGTTCTCTGTCTGGAGTTGTAATTCACTTGTTAATTTGGGAGACAGTCATTTCTGAAATCTTCTGATGCCATTCCCAAAGTCTGAATTACTTTGTTCCTGTGGTGGTGTGTGCTCAAGGACAGATAACTGTTACCTGTCCAGGACGGGGAAGAAGGGTAATCCTGTTTCTCCATTGATGAGGGAGGAAGAAGGAGAAAGGAAGAGAAAGAAACCTCATTTTAAAAATGAGTTCCAGTGGCAGAGCAGCAAAGGCTATATATTCAAAGCACACAGTGGATCACTGTTACAAACAAGGGTGCAGGTCAGTGGTAAAGCACTTCTGGGTTTAATCCCTAGTGTGTGTGTGTGTGTGGAGAGAGAGAGGGAGGGAGATGTCTACATGGTTTTGAAAAGCACAGATTAAAAACCTTTTTTTCTTTTTTTGCTGGGCATAATGTGCACACCTGCAGTCCCATCCTGAGGCAGGAGGATGGCAAATGAAAAGCCCGCCTCAGCAATTTAGGGAGGCCCTAACTAATTTGAAGAGACCCTGTCTCAGAATAAAACATTAAAAGGGCTGGGAATGTGTCTCAGTGATTAAGAGCCCCTGGGTTCAGTCCCTCCCCCAGTACCAAGAAAATAGAAAGAAAAATCATTTCTTTCTAATCAGCGCCCCCCCCCTTCTTTTGTGTGCTACCAGGGACTGAACCGAGGGCCTCACTCATGCCAATCACTGAGCTACACACCCGCCCTCAGGTAGGCTTTAAAAAATTGAAGCCTAGTTGTAATGGGAACACTGAAAAGGGTATATATCCTTAGACTATTTAAGAAGTGTCCGCCTTATTTTCAACGGTGTATCAATTGCAAAGTTTTTTCTCCTGAGTGATGTGTATTTGCTATTTCTTACAGGGGGCGTGTCCCACAGTCATTCACCTGGGGACTTGTTTCCAGAAGGGGAGTGGAGATGCCCGGGTCTGTGAAGAGACGACCTCTGCTGAGCGATGCGGCCTTCTGGGGACCTGGCAGTTGGATGCTTCTGTACCCTGTCGCCCTAGGCACACAGGGTTCAGGACAACGAGTATGTAAATAAAAACGAAACGGTGCCCTGTATTTGTAGGCAATTTAAAAGAAGGGAAACCCTTGAAATGAGAACAAACTTTTTCTGAAAACAAACTTTGTTTCATCCTTCACATTTCTCTGATCCTGGTTTGATCCCCGGCTCTCTCAACTCTTTTACACATTGAATTTCAATTGTATTGTTAAGGTAGGTAACGTCCACTGTTTGTTCCTTATAAGGTTCTCCCTGCCACCCTTGCCTGCGGCTCCATAGGGACATTTTTGCAGCGGTGGGATTCGGGACGTCACTGGACGTTTCTTAGCTTGGTAGAGACAGCACTTGCTGTGAAAGAATGACTGAATGAAGATGGAGTGACCGACGCCTGCTGTCTTCTCGTGGCCATAAAGCAGCCCAGCCGGGTCGGTCCGCCCAGCCCTTTCCTTGGGCGGGGAGTGATCCCGAGGGCGCACGCAGCCCGGCGGCCCCAAATGCCGGAGAACCCAAGGTCTGCGCACCCGCCCTGAGAGCGTGGGGGCGGCCGGGGCACACTGGTACCCCACCGCCCAGGAGCTACCGCCTCGGAGCAGCGCAGGGAGGAAGGGAAAAAGTTTGGGCTGAGGCGAGGGAAAGCAAGACACTGGCCACGTTGAGGGCAGGCGGGAAGGTTTTCTTAGCAAATAGGAGGGAAGCCTCCTATTTGTACAGTGAATCGAACCCAGGGGCGCTTTACCACTGAGCCACATCCCCAGCCCTTTGTTATTTTTTGACAGAGTCTCACTAAATTGCTGAGGGCTTCGCTAATTTGCCGAGGCTGGCTTTGAACTTTCGATCCTCCTGTCTCAGCCTCCACCGTTGCTCAGATTACAGATGCTTGGTCCGCGCGGGCTGGGAAGCCTGATTTATAAACAAAACCATTCCCGCATCCTCAAAAAACCAAAGGGCCTCGGGGACTAGGGATGGGAGGTGAGGGAGCCCATCCCTGACAGCAGAGGGCGGGCTGGGCGGCGCAGAGCGGTTCCTCCGCCTCAAAACTGCAGGCAACAAAGGCTTAGAGACTCGGGAGAAAAGCAGGTTGATGTGCTTTGAAACTCTCTGGGGTGTGAGAGATAATATCCATAAAATCCAGAATTGCTAGAAAGGCATAGACGTGCTTCTCCAAATTGCTGAAAATAGAAAGTCGGAAGTGAAATTAATAGCGCTGGGAATGTGAGAAATAGGGCCACGTGAGCATGTCTTTAAAACTAGAAAATAATAACCACATCTGAACACCTCACACTCCAGGTGCTGAACTAAGCGATTTGTACTTATTATTTCATTTTATGCTCATAAAAACCTACAGAGATGGGTATTATAGTATTACACAGTATTACAATCTTGTTTTATCAGTGAGGAATCTTTTTTTCCAGTGCTGGGGATTGAACCTAGGAGCTGGCACTCTACCACTGAGCTACATTGCCAGGCCAGTTCTTTCTCTTTGATTTTAAGACAGGATGTCACTAAAATTGCTGAGGCTGGCCTGGAACTTGCCTTAGAGTCTCTGGGATTGTAGATGGGCGCCCACCTCAGGTGAGGAAATCTCCTTAATGTCTTTGTAACAAGTGGTCGATTTTATGCTTTGAATGCAGCCCTTGCTGCTCTGCCACTGCAACTCATTTTTGAAATGAGCTTTCTTTCTCTTCCTCTCTCCTTCCTCCTCCCAAATCTCTCCCCCTCCCTAATCTCTGGAGAAGCTGAATTACCTTTCTTCCCCATCCTGGGCAGAGTTATCTGTCCCTGAGCACATACCCACCACAGGAACAAAGTATTTCAGACTTTGGGGCTGGCACCAAAGATCTAAGATCTAAGAAATGACTATCTCCCAAATTAAGGACATTACAACCCTGACAGAGAACTTGTAGAATGTAGTCTTTGAATCACCTCCAAAGGACCACAGTCTCTGGAACAGGTGGAATCCCCTGAGCTTCTCCTTTTCTAGCAAAGCAATAAACCTTTTTCCTTTTTCTCAAAACCGTGTTCTCATTATTGAATTGGCACCAGGGACAAGGACTGAGCTTTTGGTAACAGCTTGTCCAGTCTCCTGGCTGAACCCAGCTCTAGCTGACTCAAGAGTGTACGGAGTTAATCACTAGGCCAGTTCCCATCAAACTTTATTTATTTATTTTTTTTGCCAGGAGGAGGGGGACCTGGAATTTAACACAGGGGCAATGTACCATTGAGCTACGTCCCCAGCCCTTTTTATTTTTTATCTTGAGACAAGGTCTCCCTAAGTTGCTTAGGTTGTCCCTAAATTGCTTAGGGCCTCTCTGAGTTGCTGAGACTGGCCTGAAATGAGATCCTCCAGCCTCATCTTCCTAAATCACTGGGATTACAGGCATGTGCCACCACACCTGGCAACATCAAACTTTTTTGACTAAGATCCACAGTAAGAGATACATTTAGATAATAACCCATTGCTTGCACACACACACACACACACGCACACGCGCACACATGCACACACGCATACATAATTTACAATGGAAAATTTCATGAAACAACATATACCCCTACTACCAGATTGTGTGTGAGTGTGTGTGTGTGTGTGTGTGTGTGTGTCTGTTCTGGGGATTAAACCCAGGGCCTGGCACACCCTAGGCATGAACTTTATCACTCCACTCAGCCATACCCCCAGCCCTCTTTTATTTAAAAAGAAGTGCTGGTCATGACCCACGAAGTTCTGGGACCAGACTCCCCAGGTGCAGAAACACTACACTCTGCTTATCACCTCTAGTCCTGGAGGCCGAGGATGGGGACTCAGAGAGCATCACCCAGCTCCCCTGAACTGCTGAGCTTGAAGGGCAAATACTGCCTCCCATTAACAGTAAGGGCTCTCAGAGCACCCTGGATCCCCTGGTCCTGATGAACTGTATCCCAGTACAGTGAGAATTTACCTTGGAGATCTTCGGAGAAGTGCAACAAGAAAAACTGGCAATGAGCTGGGCGCGGTGGTGCACACCTGTAATCCCAGTACTTGGGAGGCTGAGGCAGGAGGATCGCAAGTTCAAACCCAGCCTCAGCAACTTAGTGAGGGCCTAAGCAACTTAGTGAGACCCTGTCTCTAAATCAAATACAAAATAGGGCTGGGGATGTGGCTCAGTGGTGGAGTGCGTCTGGGTTCAATCCCCAGTACCAAAAAAAAAAAAGAAAAAAAAAACTGGCAATGACTTGTGCACAGAGTGTTAATAAGCTGCCAGAGAAGGGAACCGTGTGCATTCACGAGGAACAATCAGCGCCAGATTGACTTCTTTCCTGTTTGAAGTACTTCTACTAGTACATAGACACACACCCCTGAATTTCAGCAAAGCATTGGACTAATTTCCTCATTATAGCCCTAAGGGCAACTTGGGAATGTGGGGAGGCTTGTGGTTAAGGGCCCTCGTCCCTGATTGACTGCCTGACCCAAACAGGTCTCAAGAGAGACAATCCATGAGGGCATGCTCTGTACACAAATGCCCTCACAAGTGGGACTTACAATTTTTTCTTTTTTTTTTTTTTGCTCATTTGTTAATGGACATCTAGGCTGGTCCCACAATTTGGCTGTTTTGAATTGTGCTATTATAAACATGGGTGTGCATGTATCTCTAAAGTGTGTTGTTGGGGTTGTGGCTCAGTGGTTGTGCACTCACCCAGCATGCATGAGGTCCTGGGTTCGATCCTCAGTACCACATTTTAAAAAAAGGTATTGTGTCCTAAAGTATGTTGACTTTAATTCTTTAGGATAAATATGAAGCAATATAGTTGGGTCACATGGTGGTTCCATTTGTAGTCTTTTGAAGAATCTCCATGTTGACTTCCATGGTGATTGTACTAAGTTACAATCCCACCAACAATGCTTGAGTGTACCTTTTCCCCTATACCCTCACCAGCATTTATTGTTATTAGTATTCTTGATGAGTGTCATTCTAACTATAATTATTTTCAATAGTTTTGTGTTTAATCCTTTTTACTAGAGCTATATTCGATTTGCACATATCATTACAGCATTATTTTGAGTTTGACCATATATTAGTTATTACCAGAGAGTCTTTTCCTTCCATATATTTTCATGTTACTAATTAGTTTTCTTTTATTTCAGGTTGGGGAATTCCTTTTAGTATTTCATGTAGGGTCGGTCTACTGGTAATGACCTCCTTCAGCTTTTGATTATCTAGGAAATTCATTCTTTCTACCACATTTATGAAGGGAAGCTTTTCTAGGTAAGGTATTCTTGGTTGGTAGGGACTTTTTTTTCTTTCCATGCTTTGAGTGTATTATCCCACTCTCTCCTAGCTTGCAGGATTTCTTCTTAGAAATCAAATAGTAGCCTTATTGGTCTTCCATTTTCTGTGATATGTTTCGTTTCTCTTGTTGGTTTCAAAATTCTCTTTGTCTTTGATTTTTACATTCTTTTTTTTCCTCCTCTTATTTGATGATTGTAAAATGATCTGTCTTTGAATTCACTTATTTTTCTTCTGTTCAGTACTGTGTGCTGTTGAAACTCTATTTCATTCTTTAGTTGTCACTGTAGTCTTCAACTGCAAAGTTTGTTTTTTTTTGTTTTCTATCAGGGACTTATGATTTATATGGTGTGGTTTCTGCATCTGTCTCCTCCAGCAGACTCTGACCCCTCTGAGGGTAGAAACTCATTTCCTTTGCCACCTTTGTATTCCCAGCACTTAGCCCAGGGTCAGGCATTTAGATGCTCTAGAAGATATCTTGGAGGAATGTTATCGTGAATTAATCACATTTGCATGGTAGAGGACTCCCAGAACCTCTAAGTCGGCCTTGGTGCTCTCATGTTCTGCAGTCTTACCAGTTACTTGAACATGGAAATGGATGACATATTTATCAGAGTTTCAGGTGGCAGAAAACTGGGACAGCCAAAGTACTGGATGACAGAATCAGGGTCCAAAAATAACTTAGCAGCCTGGAATGGTGGGCTGAACCAAGATGAAAAATGATGGAGATCCTTTCTGCCTTTCAGCCTAAAACAACTTCCGATGCACGGGATGAGGGGAATATGATTTAAGAGCAATATGAGTGAGGGACTTGGGGGTTTTATTGGAAGTCAATGACTAAGACAGCAGTGTGGTGAGCTCACCAGCACTGCAGACTGAGGCTGAAAATACATACTCACTGAACAAAAGAGGGAGGTCAGAGTCTCCCTACTTTAATGCAGGCCAAATGACATTGTAAGAACTAAGTGGCTGTGCACCACCCTATCAAAAACTTGCACTTTTTAGAGGAGAGCAGTGTATAGAATTTGCCTGAATCAAAATTAAGAATTTCTGTTCAGTAAAGGACACCAGAGTATTTAAGGAACACTGGAAAAATGAAACAGAGAAAGGTAGGAAACCAGGAGAGGAAGGGCACAGGGGATGAGCAGACATTTCGCAGAAGAGGAACTTGAATGGCTACCAACAGAAGAAGAGATGCTGGGATTCACAGGTAACCAAAGAAATGCAAATTAAAACAACAGGACTTCCTTTTTCTGGTGATAACTGTTGCAAGCACCGTTCCTGCTGAATACAACTAAATAAGCTGAATAAAATGTTGAAGGGGCTGGGGATATAGCTCAGTTGGTGGAGTGCTTGCCTTGCGTGCACAAGGCCCTGGGTTCAATCCCCAGCACCAAAAAAAAAAAAAAAAAAACCATCCTCTGTAAAGAACTGACAAGGTGGGGAGAGAAACTTGGGAGGAAGAGCAACCAAGGGAGGGAGGAGCCCAGAGCTGCTCTCAAACAAGGCCCTTTGCCCACTATGGGAGGACTGCACCTCCTTTTGATGGCCCCTGGAGGTGAACGGGTCTGCAGGGCACACAGCCGAGGTCTTCCCCAGGTGGGAAGTCTGATAGGACATCCCCATTCCCCCTGTAAACTCAAGATAAGTATAAACAAGTGGACCACCTGCCTGACTTACAGCCAGGATCTATGCCTGAGTTACCCAGGAAACCCCAAGCCTTGACTTTGGATAACCCAGTGCTCCCAAATTCCTCATCAATGTAAATACAAATTCTCTATGAAGGAAATTATTCATCTGGGCCCTCAAATTTTATATATATATATATATATATAAAATTTATGTGTATATATATAATATATATATATACACATTAAAATATATATATATATATATTTTAATATAATGACCAGTGTATAGTCAAAGATAACTAGAAGCCAGGTGTGGTGGCGCACGCCTGTAATCCAAGCGATTTGGGAGGCTGAGTCAGGAGGATTGTGAGTTCAAAGCCAGCCTCAGCAACTTAGCGAGACCCTGTCTCTAAATAAAATACAAAATGGGGCTGGGGATGTGGCTCAGTGGCGGAGTGTCCCTGAGTTCAATCCCTGGTTCCGAAAAAAAAAAAAAGATAACTAGAGGTACAAGGGAATTAGGCCCAGGTCACTGCCCTATAATCCCAGTTTCTGTAACTGCTGGACTCTAAATCTGACACCTGGTGCTGTGGTGGCACAAGACTGTGTGGCCACTGGGAGCTTTGTGCCCCAGGATCCAGGGTTTGCATGAGTGGGTGAGAATGTGGTTACACCTGTGTGCTACCAGAGTGCTTGCAGAGCTAATCCGATTTTGGAATAATATTCTGTTTCAAAAGGTATAGTTAAAGTGGGGCCAATTCTTCTTTTTTTCTTTTTTTATAGTTTCCTAAACTGGCCTCAAACTTGTGATACTCCTGCCTCCATCTCTTGAGTCTCTGGGATTATAGGTGTGCACCACCATACCTGGCAAAAGGGCCACTTTTTCTAATTTGCATAAAGGCATTCTATGACTTGGTGGTAGTCCCATGTAAATATTTGGAACTACCTGATATGGACTGTAAAATAACTAGGTCTATTATTTTAAAGAAATAAATTGAGAGCTGGGTACGGTGCCACAGCACAGGGCACATGCCTATAATCCCAGTAATTTGGGAGGCTAAGGCAGGAGGATCACAAGTTCAAGGCCAGTCTCAGCAATTTAGTAAGACACTATCTCAAAATAAGAAACAAAGGCTGGAGTTGTGGCTCAGTGGTAGAGGGTTTGCCTGACATGTGCAAAGCACTGGGTTCAATTCTTCGCACCACATATAAATAAATAAAATAAAGGTCCATCAACAACATATATATATATATGTATGTATATATATATATATATATACATATATATATAGTTATAGTTATAAAGTTTAAAAAAATTTTAAAAATGGACTGGGGATGTAGCTCAGTGATATAGTGCTTCTGGCTTCAATCCCTAGTACCTACCCCACCAAAAGGTGTTTTACTTATATTGCTTTTGTAGTATTAAAATAATTTGTTTGATTCAAGTCCAGACCTATTTGTTATAGAAGAAATTATTCAGATTATACAATATGGCTGTTTTAGAAAAATAAAAACCTTTTATAATGTCTTTTTTTTTTTTTTTTTTTGCAAAGGTGGTTGGTCTTCTCAGAGTCACAGCCAAAATATAAAACTGACCAATCAGTGGAGTGAGTTCATTTCCCAGTGACTCTGATGATTTGTATCATCTATTTTTGCTAAATACATTAACAAAATAATTTTTCCATGTTTGGATATATTTGAAAAATTAATGGTTATCTTTATTTAGTTACTTACTTAATGGCATTAAAATGTTTTTAAGGGTCATGCTGATGTAATCCCAGATTACTAAGTAAAGGCAGGAAGGTGGAAAGTTCCAGGCCAGCTTTTGCAATTTTTTTTTTTTTTCTCTCTGAGACA
This sequence comes from Glaucomys volans, assembly GCA_020662805.1. NCBI lineage: Eukaryota > Metazoa > Chordata > Mammalia > Rodentia > Sciuridae > Glaucomys > Glaucomys volans. Next base: position 14,133 of record JAJEJO010004017.1, read on the forward strand.
TAGAGTCTGGCTAAATTGCCACAACTGGGCTTAAACTTGCAATCCTCCTGCCTCAGCCTCCTGAGTCACTGGGATTACGGGTGTGTGCCACCACACCCAGGCTAGCCTTGGCAATTTAGTGAAACCCTGACTCAAAATTTGGGGGCTGGGGATATAGTTCAGATGGTAAAGTCCTTGCCTCACATACACAAGGCCTGGGTTCAACCTCCAGCACCATGAAAAAAATTAAAAATAAAATTAAAAAGGACTAGGGATGTAGCTCAGTAGTATAGCACCTCTGGGTTCAATCCCTAATACAAAAAAAAAAAATTTTTTTTTCAGTCCATACAATAAAATGTTGCCTGTTGCCAAATCTGAGATTCAGAGATCACATATTAAATTTATATCAAATAACAAGCACTCAATTTTGCAGGGGGGAGTGAGTGGAAGGTTGGGATGGTGGGGATGGAAGGATGGTAGAATGAGACAGATATTATTACCCTATATACATGTAAGAAAAAAATTAAAAAATTTTAAAAAATAACAAGCACTCACTTTTTAATGCATCATGAGATCCGTACCAGTACTATACTCTACATTCATACCTACATTTTATATAGTGAATTAAATTTATCTTTTTAAAAATGGATCCCTTGCTGGGTGCAGTGGTGCACGCCTGTAATCCCAGCGGCTTGGGAGACTGAGGCAGGAGGATGGCGAGTTCAAAGCCAGTCTCAGCAACTTAGTGAGGCCCTAAGCAACTCAGTGAGACCCTGTCTCTAAATAAAATACAAAATAGGGCTAGGGATGTGGCTCGGTGGTGAAGGGCCCCTGGGTCCAATCCCTCATACACACCCCCCGCAAAAAAAAAAATCTTGACCTAAAAATGGATCCCTTAACTCCAAATACTAGATGCAATTTATACTGATAATATGTAGAACAGTTTTCAATTCCTGAACATCTCTACCTTGTCCCTGGAAAATGATCATTGGAAGAAGAGCTCCACAGGTTAGGGGGATCCGCCCAAAAACTCACAACCCAAGTGGACCCATCCAGAAGCCTGTCTGGGGCTGCATTACAAAAGAGTGCCTGCTGAAGTGCACTGCCACAAAGCAGCTGGCTTTAATGTTTTCTGATTTGTTGGTGTAAAATTATTTATGTTGAGGCCACATTTACAAACTCCTTACTTATTAAGGGATTAAAATTACACTGGCTTGCTTTGTTGCATTTGGAATGCTCAGCTCAGATACATTTTTATTAGATTCTGGAAGCTCTGGGGGTTTCTCATAAGTATGCTGCTTGTTAATTGCCTTTTTTGTACATAAACAAAATCCCAAATTGGAAAAATGAAAGAAAATAGAGAACTAAAATTTCTCTACTTAAAATGAAATTCTTCTCTAGTTTTATGTATCCTTTTTCCCTTTCCATTAAGTATTTAACACATTTTTATGATGCATGGGGGTAATTGACTGATTTAAAATTAAAACTGGGAAAAAACATGTATGTGGTCCAAATGAAGGCTTCCTCCCTGCTGTCCAATAGTTCTGAGGGATAGTGGGATCATGGACTTTACAATCATTCAGACCTGGGTTTTAAATGGGGTATATCAATTAGTTATAATTAATGACCTTCTTGCCCTTTGTGCTATGTAAAATGGGAATTTCACTTCCCTTGCGGTTGTTAAGAAGAGTAAAGATAACATGAGTAACTGGGTGTGTGGCACACATCTGTATAATCCCAGGGGTTTGGGAGGCCAAAGCAGGATAATTGCAAGTTCAAAGCCAGCCTCAGCAATTTGGTGAGACCCTGTTTTAAAATAAAAAATAAAAAGGACTTGCAATGTAGCTCAGTATTAGAGCACCCCTGGGTTCAATCCCAGTACAAAAGAAAGAAAATTCGTTCAAGGCCAGCCTGAAAGGGCTGGGGAAGGGGCTGGGGCCGTAGCTCAGTGGCAGAGAGCTTGCATGTGTGAGGCACAGGGTTTGATCCTAGCACCACATAAAAATAAACATAAAAATAAAGTCATGCTGTCCATCTACAAAACAATTTTTTTTAAATTAAAGGGATAGCAGGAGGGTCTGGAGATGTAGCTCAGTTGGTAGAGTGCTTGCCTTGCACGCACAAGACTCTGGATTTAATCCCCAGCACCACTTAAAAAAAAATAGGTAAAAGGGCTGGGGGATGCATATAGCTCAGTGGCAGAGTGCCCCCCCGGTTTCAATTCTCAGTACCCGAGGAAGGGGGAGATAACATAGGTAAAGAGCCTGGCATAAATATTCCCTATGTGCGGGGCATGGTGGTGCACACCTGTAATCCAAGCGACTTGGGAGGCTGAGTCAGGAGGATCAAGAGTTCAAAGCCAGCCTCAGCAACTTAGCGAGGCCCTAAGCAACTCAGTGAGACCCTGTCTCTAAATAAAATACAAAATAGGGCTGGGGATGTGGCTCAGTGGCCGAGTGTGCCTGAGTTCAATCCCTGGTTCTAAAAAATAAATAAATAAATAAATAAATAAATATTCCCTATGTGTTTTGTGTGTGGTACTGGGAATTGAACCGGGGCACTCTGTAACTGAGCTAAATAACCAGCCCTTTTTATTTTTAAGTCTTTTGGGGGAGGGCACAATACCTTTATCTTATTTATTTATTTTTATGTGGTACTGAGGATCGAACCCAGTGCCTAGCTCATGCTAGGTGAGCACTCTGCTGCTGAGCCACACCCCAGACCCATTTGTTTTTATTTTTATTTTTTTAATTTTCTTTTTTTTTTTATTTTTTGGAACCAGGGATTGAACTCAAGGACACTCAGCCACTGAGTCAAATCCCCAGTCCTATTTTGTATTTTTATTTTATTTATTTATTTATTTATTTATTTATTTATTTATTTATTTTTTGGAACCAGGGATTGAACTCAGGGACACTCGGCCACTGAGCCACATCCCCAGCCCTACTTTGTATTTTATTTAGAGACAGGGTCTCGCTGAGTTGCTGAGGCTGGCTTTGAACTCTTGATCCTCCTGACTCAGCCTCCCAAATCACTTGGATTACAGGCGTGCTCCACCACGCCCGGCTGTATTTTTATTTTAGAGACAGGGTCTCGCTGAGTTGCTGAGGCTGGCTTTGAACTCGCGATTCTCCTGACTCAGCCTCCCAAGTCACTTGGATTATAGGCGTGCGCCATATTTTTATTTTATTTATTTATTTATTTTTTTTGGAGAACTACGGATTGAACCCAGGAGCACTCCACCACTGAGCCACATTCCCAGCCCTATTTTGTATTTTATTTAGAGACAGGGTCTCACTGAGTTGCTTAGGGCCTCGCTAAGTTGCTGAGGCTGGCTTTGAACTTGCGATCCTCCTGCCTCAGCCTCCCAAGTGCTGGGATTACAGGCGTGTGCCACCGCGCCTGGCCCATTTGTTTTTAATTTCGAGGGTCTCACTAAGTTGCGGAGTCTGGCCTGCAACTTGTAATTGCCCCACCTCAGACTTCCAAGTAGCTAAGATTGAAGGCATGTGCCACCCCATCCTACTTCCATGAGTGGTTCTTGCCAGGGTTTAACAGATTAAACATGACACTCTTGTGGGCGTTTATGTTTCTTTTTACACAAAGAATGACCTGGTGAGCTGTTCTTTCCCTTCTGTAAATTCTTTTTACTGTGATTTCATTTCCCCATGGATTTCAGATATAACTTCATAGGAATTAATTCATTGAGTCCTCACAACAACTCATACAATTTTGTCTCCAGGCCATCTAAATGAGCTCACAATCCAAAATTAGAAAGTTTGAGGAGGGTTCAGTGAAACACTCCTACAATTCCAGCAACCCAGTAGGCTGAGGCAGCCTCAGCATTTCAGTGAGACCCTGTCTCAAAAAAAAAAAAAAAAAAAAAAAGAAAGAAAAGAAAAAAAGAAAAAAGAAAAAGTCAAAGGGCTGTTGATGTAGCTCAGTGGCAGAGTGTTCTTGGGTTTAATCCCCTGTACCACTCACAAAAGACAAAATTCAGAATGAAATAACACATCATGGTTTAGATTGCCCATGCAACCAATAGCAAAATTAGACCCTAAAGTCCTTCAGAAAATGGAATAAGATTCAGACTGTAGGTATGTTAAAAATTATTCAAGTCCTCAAACAAGGAATCTGCATGAGAAATAAGCAGATTGCTATGAGAAGATTAAACAGGTGTCATTTTATAAATGATTATTATAAACTCAGTGGGTGGGTTAAAGATCAGAGAAGTAGCTGAGGGCAAAATTGGGCACAGGAAGATAAATCGGACAAAATTATCTAAAATGTAGCACAGAAGATTCAAGATGAAACGTGTAAAAGAGAAGGATGGTGGATAGAAGGAGATGTTCCAACTAATGTCTGAAAAAAAGTCTGAGCAGGAGAATTATAGAGAAAATGAGGAGGAGTGGAAAAAATGCTCATTTACAAATTCATTCAACAACTATTTATAAGCACCTAATGTGTGCCAGGCACTATTCTAGGCTCTTAAAACAGATAATGAGATAATGAGAAGAGATTATGGCTGATCATCCTGCAGAACTGATTTGGGACAAGAATTCTCAGTCTCAGTAAATGAGTCCCAAGATAGATTAAATCCTCACCCTGACACATCAGGGAGAAACTGGAGAACTCAAAGATGGGAGAGGGGGTTAGAAGAAAACACATGTTTCCTACAGAGCAACAATGTTTGGACAGATGGCAAATTTCTCAACAGTAACTATAGAAACTAGAAGACAAGGGTTTGTTTGTTTTTGCAGTGCTGTGATCGAATCCAGGACTTGGAATGTGCTAGTTGATGCTCTACCACTGAGCTACACCCCCAGCCCTTCACAGTTCTTAGAGGAAGTATCTGGCAAAATAGACTATTACACACAACTAATTCATCATTCAGGATTGGAGATGATAAACACATCACCAGAACACAGTCAACTCCTATTTAGATTTACCTAAATCCCTACCAGTTGGAGAAATACAAATATAGATAGTGTATTACCTGGCATAAGGAGTTATTGTTATTTTTTAGTAACATAATATTGTGGTTAAGTAAATGTCCTTAATTTCATAAGATGAATATTCAAGAATATTGGGTATGAGCCAGGTGATAGTCCCAGCTACTTGGGAGACGTTGGCAGGAAGAATGCTTGAACTGAAGTTTGAGGACAGCCTGCACAACAGAACAAGAACCCAGCTTAAACGAAAAAAAGAAAAAGAAAAAAAGAATATTGGTAAAATGTCACAATGTTGGAATAATTATTTTATTTGTTTTTGTTTTTGTTTTTGTTTGGTACTGGGGATTGAACCCAGGGGCACTCCACCACTGAGCCACATCCCCAGCCCTATTTTGCATTTTCTTTATAGACAGGGTCTCACTGAGTTGCTTAGTGCCTCGCTAAGTTGCTGAGGCTGGTTTTGAACTCACAAAGATCCTCCTGACTCAGCCTCCCAAGTCACTTGGATTACAGGCGTGCGCCACCGCGCCTGGCTTGGAATAATTATTTTAAAAGCCACAATAACGACACAAATATCCCCAGCACCTAACAAAACAAAACAAAAACAAAAATTAAAAAAAAAAAAACCAGGAGGCTGAGAATATGGCTCAGTGGTAGAGCACTTGCCTAGCATATGTGAAGCCCTGGGTTCAATCCCCAGTTCCTCAAAAAAACAAAAAAGAAACACATGTATATATTTGTGAGTGTATATGTATATACACATATATGTGTATTTATGTACATATCCATGTGTATGTATATATATATATACAAAAAAAGATTCTATATAAGCAAAACTAGAATAAACCTAAAAATTAGCTGTAATCCCAGCACTCTGGAGGCTGAGGCAGTAGGATTGCAACTTCAAAGTCAGCTTCAGCCATTTAGTGAGACCCTGTCTCGATATAAAAAATTAAAAAGGACTGGGATATATCACAGTGGTAGAGTGCTTGTCTAGCATGTGTAAGGGCCTGAGTTCAATCTCCAATACCAAATAAAAAAGGAAAAACCCATGATGAGATATTATTTCACGTAATCATTGGTAAAGAAGTCTGAAAATAACAAGTGTTGGGGCAAAGAAATGCCCCAGTGCTGCTTATGGAGGTGCAAATTGGCTAACTCTAATTGGCATTACGTGGTAAAGGTGAAAATGCAATATCCTTCTACTCAGCAATTCTGCTTTTTAAATTTATAGGCAAGAAAAATTCTCTTACATATGCAAAGACAGGTTCCAACTGGTCCCAACGCATGCTAATTAGAGGTTAGATACATATGACCCTCTATTTTCAGCATGCATTTCTCCACCGTATTTCTAATCTCCTGTTTATTGTACTTGCCAGTACAATAAAATCCCGACCTAGAAAAAACCTGGAATAAACCATTCACAAAGGATACAATCTTACCATAGAATTTTGTGTAAAAAAGCTTATGTTACAAGTGGATCAATAAGATATTACAGTATTGCCTTTTTTACTTATTTTTGCTGTTGGGAATTGGTATTGTATTGTCTTCTGTGTGAATATTGCATTGCCCATAATGTGATCTAGCCCATGGTGTTTGATTTGACTCCAATCAAAATTAATTCTGAATCTAATTTACATTTTATAGGAAATGCACAAGGAAGTAATAAGACCCAGATGATGGAATATTCTACAGGACCTCAGGTCTTCTCCTCAGCTAATCAGTGCAATGAAAAAAGGGACTGTTCCAAGTTAAAAGAGACATAAAAACCCGGGTACAAATTGGCATAGCATAAAGACCTGTAGACTGGAGTGATGGCTGCGGAAATGAGATCAGTCCCTGTGAGCGTCAGTTTCGTGTTGCCTGCACTGTTCCTCTGGTTAACTGTTTTATCTGTGATTTCTTTAGTTTAGTCAACATCTTCTTGGGTGAACTTGATTTGAACTAAAATTTTCATAAATGAACTGGATTCTCTTACAATGTTAAAGTTTATATAAAAGTTTGAAATTGATTTGAATAGAAAGAAGATTGTTTTAAAGTTGAATTTGTATTTTTCTTTTATGTGCACAATAAAATGTGCTAGATTTGAAAAAAAATAAAAATAAAAAAAATAAAAGAGACATAAGGACAAGGCATGTGGCGCATGCCTGTAATCCCAGCAGTTCAGGAGGCTGAGGCAGGAGAATCTTGATTTCAAAGCCAGCCTCAGCAACTTAGCAAGGTCCTGAGCAACTTGGCAAGACCCTGTCCCAAAATAAAATATAAAAAGGGCTGGGGATGTGTCTCAGTGGTTAAGCATCCCTGGGTTCACTCCCTGGTACCAAAAAAGAAAAAAAAAAAAAAGAAAAAAGACATAAGGGAAATAATAAACTCACACCTTATGTGGTTCTGGATTGGATCTGAACTGGAAAAGCAGACACTATTGGGATGACTGGAAAACTTTGAATTCAGAATGGATATTAGATGATATAAGAAACTGTTAGTTTTAGCAGGGCATGGTGGTACATGCCTGCAATCCTAATGGCTCTGGAGGCCAAGGCAGGAGGATTGCAAGTTCAAAGCCAGCTTTAGCAATGTAGCTAGTCCCTAAGCGATTTAGTGAGACCCTGTCTCAAAATAAAAATAAAACAAGCTGAGGATGTGGCTCAATGGTTAAGAACCACTGGTTCAATCCCTGGTATCAAAAAAAAATTGTTTATTTTGTCAGGTGTGTTAGTGTTAATTTGGTAAAGGAAAGGTTCTCAGTATTTCTCTCTTTCTCTCTCTCTCTTTCTCTCTGGTTCTGGGGAGTGAATCCAGGGGCATTTCACCATGAGCTACATCCTCAGTCCATTTAATTTTTTAATTTGATTTAGTGTCTTGCTAAACTGCTGAGAATTTCACTAAATTGTGGAGGCTGGCCTTGAACTTGTGATCTTCCTGCCTCAGCCTCCTAAACTGCTGGATTATAGGTGTTGAGCAATCGTGCCCTGTGGAAAAGTTCTCTTTTAATGTAAATTCAAAATTTATATTTAAAGTTGAAGTATAAAGTAAATTAAAAAAAAAAAGACACCTACATTTCTGAAACTAGGTGTGGTGGCACATGACTGTAATCCAGCTACTCAAGAGGCTGCAGCAGTAGTATCACAAGTTCAAGGCAAGCATGGAGATTTTAGCAAGGTACTGTATAAAAATAAAACAAAAATTTAAAAAAATGTGCTAGGGATATAGTTCAGTGGTAGAGTGCTTGCCTAGCTTGCATGAGGCCCCGGGTTCAATCCCCAATACCACTGGAAAAAAAAGGAGACAGGAGGATTGCAAGTTCAAGGCCAGCCTCAGCAATTTAGCAAGGCCCTAAGCAACTTAGTGAGACCCTGTCTCAAAATTAAAAAAAACAAAAAGGGTTGGGGATGTGGCTCAGTGGTAAGTGCTCTGGGTTTAAAAAAAAATTTGAGTCATCTAAATTCTGGAGTTTTGTGGGGCTGGGGATGTAGCTCAGTTGTAGAGCACTTGCCTAACATACATGAGACCCCGGGTTCAATCCCTAACACATCAAAAAGGAAAAAAATCTGGATTTTTAAAAGTATGAAGTAAATTGTAAAATGTGTTAAACAAGATTTTCTTTCTTTCCCAAAGAAAATCTTGGAGTTTTATCACCTACCCAACCTCAACGACGATTCCTAAGGGCTATATTTCAGGATAAAGGAAACAAGCACTGAGATTCAAGAGAGAAAAGTAATCAAATAAATTGGTAAGGACTTGAGGTCATTTAAACAGCTGTTGACTATATAAAGTAATAATAACATCAATTTGGGGCATATAAATTAAGATAAAATGGAATGCCAGACATAGTAACACACCAGATGGGAGGTGGGGTGGTCAGTCTGGTAACAATCAGAGGCTCCTCTATTCTGAAAGAAGGTAAAAAGTCAACCAACTTTAGACTTTTTCAAGTAGGCATGTTAAAATATTAAAGATATTTAGCAGAAGAATAGAAATACAAATTATAACTTCAAACCACAAAAAGGAAATAAGAGGAAAAAGAAAACAAAATCATTCCAATAAATTTGTGTGTGTGTGTGTGATTGAACCCAGGGGTGTTCTGTCTCTGAGCTACATCCCCATCCAGCCCCACTCCCACCTTTTTTAAAATTCCGAGTTAGGGTCTTGCTAAGTTGTCCAGACTGCTCCTGAACTTCTGGGCTCAAGTGATCCTCCTGCCTCAACCTCCTGAGCAGCTGGGACTACAGACTTGGGCCACTATGCCTGCCTGGATTATTTTTAAATAGCAAGCTATAGGATATTTAATTTGTTTTAAAACAAAGAGGTTATTTTCAGGAAAGCTGAAAATAAATGGATGGAAAAAGATATACCAGACAAATGCTAACCAAAAGAAAGCATTAATAGAATGAAGAGGATTTTTACATAATCATAGAAGATATAATTCACATGGAGGATTTAAAAAGTATTTTTAAATTTTTTTATTTGTTCTAGTTAGTTATAGCAAGTCTTAAGTTTTTATGGACAAAATAATATATTAACATGAGGCAAAAACTGACCAAAGTATAAGAATTTATACAATTCCCAGTGATTGTGGGATATTTTAATGTACAGCTCAAATTTTTCTTTTTTCTTTTCTTTTCTTTTCTTTTCTATTCTTTTTCTTTCCTTTTCTTTCCTTTTCTTTTCTTTTCTTTTCTTTTCTTTTCTTTTCTTTTTTCTTTTTTCTTTTCTTTTCTTTTCTTTCGTACTGGGGATTGAACCCAGGGGCACTTGACCAATGAGCTATATCCCCAGCCCTTTTCATTTTTAAAAAAATTTGAGACTAGGTCTTGCTAAGTTGCTGAAGCTAGCCTCGAATTTGCTATCCTCCCACCTCAGCTCTCCAAGTTGCTGGGATTACAGGTGTGTACCACTGCACCCAGCCTCTGGAAAGGTATGCTGGTCCCCAGGCCCTTCCTAGGTTTCATTCACTCTTTCTCAGCTTCCATGAGGTTAGCAGCTCTGCTCCATCACACTCTCTCTGCCACTGGCGACTGGCCTAAAAGCAATGAATTCAGTTGACTACGATTGAAACCTCTGAAACGGTGAACCAAAACAAACCTTTCCTCCTTTAAATTGCTTTTCTTTGGTATTTTGTCACAGTAATGGGAAGCTGACCAACACCCTCGGGTCACAATGCAATTGTTAAAAAATCAACTTTAAAATAAAAATTTAAAGCTTCATAGGTCTGTAAACTTAAAAAACACATACAGAAGCTGGACATAGTGGCCCACACCTGCAATTCCAGCAGCTCTGGAGGCTGAGGCAGGAGGATCTCAAGTTCAAAGCTAGCCTCAGCAAAAGCGAGGCCCTAAGCGACTCAGTGAGACCCTGTCTCTAAATAAAGTACAAAATAGGGCTGGGGATATGGCTCAGTGGTCGAGTGTCCCTGAGTTCAATCCCCAGTGCCAAAACAAAACAAACAGAAAACAGAACAAAAAAAAAAAAAACACATACAGAGCTGGGCATAATGCACACTACCTATAATCCCAGTTACTCAGGAAACTGAGGTAGGAGGATTGCAAATTCTAGACCAGCCTGGGTAACTTAGCAAGACCCTGTCTTCTTAAATAATGAAAAGGGCTGGGGATGTAGTTTAATGGTAGAGCACTTAGCATGTTTGAGCCCCTGGGTGTTCAGACACTAGTAATGAAGGAACACATGCACACATACAGGGGCAAGAGGTATACTCAGTGGTAGAATGCTTGTCTAGAATGTGCAAGACCTTGGGTTTGATCCCCAGGACTGCAATAAAAAAACCACATAGAGTGTTTAGATGGTTCATAGGTCTAGTAAAATGAGACTACATCTGGAATATTAGTGGCAGTCTGAGTCACCACCAGATTAAGTTTACAATAACCACAGTCATTTCCTAAAATCCACATGACTTTCACAGAAACCAAACTGGTGAATTTTCAAATGGAAGGGAGAAACACCACCACCTTAGATTCTTTCAAAACTCTGATAGAAGCATTAATGCCTGTATTTTTCCCAGGATGCAGTACTGCTTCTGATTTACTATTTTGGCAGGGGTGGAGGTGCCATTGGCTTCTACTTAGCCCTGTCTACCACCATGATCCCATAATAATCTGGTGAATCAGAGCCAATACGAGGATTCTTCCAATTGTCAAATATATCTGTTCCATTATACATTCCAGAACCAGAGAAATGTGGACCTACTGATCCCTTTGTGAGTCAGACTTTAATGAAACTTCATCTATCACCTAACTACCATATACCCTTACTTTGAATGGTAAACCACAGTGACAATGGAGTCCTGAGGGACTTGCATCAATCCAGAGCCAGTGTCTAAATAATCCCTGAAAAGGCCTGGGTATTTCCTTTTCTCCAGTGCAAACTCTAGTAAATTGCTGCAGGTTCCTTTAGGGAACACCTGGAAGAAGATGAATGTGTTTTCTTGCAGCAGTGATTATACATTCTTTCTCAGGGGAATCTGACTTCCTTCTCCATCAAAGGGCTCTGGGTATATGAACTGACTTACACTTGGAATCAGGTGTGAGGACATTGTTCTCTATTCTGATGACTCAAGTCAAGATTTTGGTATGTTTGTTTTTGCAGTGCTGGGGATCAAACCCCAGGCAAGTACTCTACCATTAGATACATCCCTAGCCCCGCTCAAGTCAAGTTTCTGACAACCAGACCCAGAGTTTTCACTGCAATGCATGTAGATCAAGCAATATTCTAGTAGACTGATTATCTATTTAGTTCCTAGAAACACCATGATCAATTAGCTCCCACTAAAGATGTCTGCAGGTGAAAGCGTTCTGATTAAAGAAACATCTGTGATGCCATTTTTGGTTGCTGTGCCACCTTGTCTTCAATAGTTAAGTGCTTCACCTGGCCTCTCTACAATGCAATACAGTCATTCCCATTGAAGTCAGGGGTCCCTCTTAAAGATGGGATTCCTGCCTGGCATGGTGGTGCACACCTGTAATTCCAGCTACTTGGGAGGATGAGGCAAGAGTTTCACGAGTTCAAAGCCAGCCTCAGCAACTTAGTGAGGCCTTAAGCAACTCAGGGAGACCCTGTCCCTAATAAAATATTTTAAAAGGGCTGGGGATGTGGCTTGGTGGTTAAATGCCCAGGTTTAATACCTGATACCAAGAAAATAAAAAATAAAAAAAATTGACATTCCCTACCTAAAGCCCAACATATGCATGCACCCTGAGTGACACTTCTAGCCTCAAATGCATTTTCCAATGCCTTTGTAAAGGGAGTACGGTCTTGGGCCTGCACAGAGAATCTGGTTAGGGAATAAGTTACACATCATAAAAACCCAATCCAGCCTGCTCTCTCTCTGCACCTTTGGATTTCCTCTTCTACATGCCAGGGAAGCTCTGGCATCCTAACCTCATTAAGTTAGACCTCATTAAATTCTAATTTTGAGTTTATGTTTCATTCAACAAATCAAATAAGCAGTTAGACCCACATTCGGCTAAAAAGGAAACACATTACATTCAGAATTTAGTAAGCACACTCATATAAAAGAATGTAGGACCAGATGTGATGGTGCACACTTGTATTCTCAGCTACTTAGTAGACTGAGACAGGAGGATTGTGAGTTTGAAGCCAGCCTGGGAACTTAGCAAGACCTGTCTCAAAATTAAAAAGGAAGGCTGGAGATATAGCTTAGTTGGTAGAGTGCCTGCCTCGCAAGCACAAGGCCTTGGGTTCAATCCCCTGCACCAGCAAGAAAAAAAAATAAGAATTTGCCTGACAAAGTGTTATATTTTGACCTCCTTGATCCATCAACCAGCTAAGGTTAACCAGTGTCCTACAGGTCCATGTGTTAAATAGAGACTTGGGCCAGGTGCGGTGATGCATGCCTGTAATCCCAGCAGCTCAGGAGGCTGAGTCAGGAGGATCATGCGTTCAAAGCCAGTCTCAGCAAAATAGGGCTGGGGAATGTGACTCAGTATTTGAGTGCCTCTGAGTTCAATCCTCCTGCAAAAAAAAAAAAAAAAAATAGAGACTTGGTCCCTAGCCCATGGCACTATAAGGAGGTGGTAAAATTGTTAAGAGGTGGGTCCTATTGGGAGGAAGTTAGGTTATTGGGTGCATGACCTGGAAGGGAATCATGGGATACCAGTGTTTTGCTCTTTCTCTCTTTGCCACCCTGAGGTGAGGACCAGGCTCCCCACTGTGATGTGCTGCCTCACCACAGACCCAAAAACAACAGGGCCAAGTGATAAGGGACTGAACCCTCAAAAATTGTGAGCCAATTTCCTCTTTATATGTTGATTATCTCAGACATTTGTTATAGTAACAGTAAGCTAACAGAACCTCAGAATCTATTCCCATACATATTCCCCTTGTTGCTACTGGTACATATTAGCAGAGTGCTACAATTCTTTTGGTATCCAAGCTACTATTTCCTCCTGAATCATGGTGTACCCCTCCTCCTCTGTAGCATTCTAAGATTTTTTTTTTTTTTTTGAAACTGGGAATTGAACTCAGGGACATTCGGCCCCTGAGCCACATCCCCCGCCCTATTTTGTCTTTCATTTAGAGACAAGGTCTCACTGAGTTGCTTAGGGCTTCACTAAGTTGCTGAGGCTGGCTTTGAACTCGTGATCCTCCTGCCTCAGCCTCCCTAGTAGCTGGGATTACAGGTGTGCGCCACCGCGCCCGCACATTCTAAGATTTGATTGTACTTATGGGCCTGGTGGCAACAGGGTATGGCTATGGTGGGTCTTGAAGAGAATACACATCCCTTTTCAAAGCATCTGCCTCAGTGAGGTTGTCACAAGTTCTAAAGCAGAAGAAAGCTAGTATCCTTAGACACCACAGGACAAGTTACTTCTGCTGGTGAGGAGCTCAGGATGACCTTGGAGTTCAAGACTATCAGTTTCATTCAAATGTCTTAATTCATTTGAGATGCCACAATTTCAAAGTTCATCATCCCCTTCTTTCCTGATCAGTGTCTTATCTCTCATATGAGAAATGTGGCAGGACTATGAATTCAACTGTCATTATAATTCAGCAACCTGCAGAATTAAATTTTATTTTTTATCTTCAGCAATATCAGCACTGGAGCAACAAGAAACAAGACATTCTTTTAGGATTATCATGGAAGCTCTCTGGTTCTCATTCCATCACTTGAACTGAGAATTAACAAACCTGAATTTATTTTTTCCTTGTAAGCTCTCAAGTATATTCAGATGAACCCCTCCCACACCCAGTCCTCAGAGTCATTTTTACCTGCATAACAGTGAAGTGCTCCCTAGGCATGTGCTTTAGTTGGCACTTCACCAAAATCAACCATAGACCCTAGCCTGATTATTTCTGATGCCGCTATGTGCTATGGGTTACTAGTAGCCCATTTCTCATTGACAAGAAGTCAACACCACGCTCAGTTCAAGAACACAACAAACCAATGCCAAAATCTCAACCTTTATGAATTTATTTTCTGGGACCACTCCTGGTACCAATTCTTTAACAGTCTGTGTACAATTAAGGGGAGGGGGGAGATTGACCATGTAGTAATTTAAATCAGGTAATTTAATACAAAGAATTATTACATGTTGATAGGGTAGTAACTGTAGTTTTTTTATTTTTTATTGTTGTAGTACTGGGGATTGAACCCAGGGGTGCTTAGCCACTGAACCACATCCCCATCCCCTTTTTATTTTTTGTTTTGATTCAGGGTCTAAGTTGCCATGGCTGGCCTCAAACTTCAATCCTCCTGCTTCAGCCTCTCCAGTCACTAGGACTACAGGTGTGTGCCACCACACCAGCAGATAGGATAGTAAATGTAGAGAGATGAAGAAAACTCTAAAGGGCATCCTAGAGCAGAGGGAGAATACTCCCAAGGTCACAATTTAGACTTTATTGGAGAAGGTGTGCTTGCAGGTCACTGGACAGCAGAAGTTTGCTGGGTTATCTGCAAGCCAAGGAGAGAGAGAGACTTTAGGAGAAACCAAACCTGCTGGTACCTTTGTCTTGGAGTTCCAGCCTCTTGAGCTGTGAGGAAATAAATATCTACTGTTTAAGGCACTCAGTTTGTGGTGTTTTGTTATGGGTAGCCCTAGCCACTAATACTTAACAATAAGTCTTAAAGGAGAATTTCACATCACAGAGACAGAATGATCACTGTTTGCTTGCAAGAGATCACAATCATGATGAGAGCAGAAAAGTCATGTTCAAAAAATGCATTCTTAGCAGGGCATGATGGTGCATATCTGTAATCTCAGCAACTCAGGTGTCTGAGGCAGGAGGATTGCAAGTTCAAGACCAGCCTCAGCAACTCAGTGAGACCCTGTCTCAAAATAAAAAATAAAAAAAGATCTGGAGATGTGGCTCAGTGGTAGAGTGCCCCTGGCTTCAATCCCCAGTACCACAAAAACCAAAATATTTCTCCTCCTTGATTCCATCATCTCAGTTTCTTTCTCCTTGTTTCAGTTCCCCCTCCTCTGCCCACCCACCTCATTCCCCAAGGCTTACCCCTCCCCCACTTTCTTCCAATTTCTTTTTCTTTTTTTTCAGTACTGGGGATTGTACTCAGGGATCCTCCACCTTCTTTTTTACTTTGAGATAGGGCTCACTAAATTGCTGAGCCTTGCCTTAAACTTTCAATCCTTCTGCCTCAGCCTCCTGAGGAGCTGGGATTACAGGCATGCACCACTGCATCAAGCTGTATCATTATTCTATCCATTTAAAATAATGACACGTGAACTCCCATTATCTAAAAATTCACTATCCAACATGTTTTTAGGAATGGATTAAACTTCTGAGGGATGCCTGAATTAGGGTACAAAGCACTGAGAAGGATGGAATCATGTGGTCATCAAATTGAAGGACAATTAATGTGGCAATCCAATAGAACACACATGATCAACCATTTTAGTGATGCTAAGATTGCCACCTAGATTTGGCTGGTGACAGTATGATTACTTCATTTACAGTTAATGCTTTCTCTCTTGAGACTGAAAAGTAATCTATGTAACGTTGCTTTGGCCATATATGATCATTATAACCATCAACCACTATTGATTTTTGTGGTTTATTTGGTACTGGGGATTGAGCCCAAGGACTCTTAAATGCTAATCTACCACCGAGCTACATAGTCATCCATTAGTTAGCACCAAATGATAATCTTTCCCTAAATCAATACTTTCATTAAGTTTCCAAAATTGTTTTCCTAATTCTTCTATTTCCTTCACATTTATGAACTAGAATTCTGTGAAGGTTTTGCTCATCAACTAGGACTATTTGCTTATCCAAAAATAACATTTTTCTTTTCTTAAATTTTATTTTAAAAATAGTAGTAGTAGTACCCGGGATTGACCCACAGGTTCTTATCCACTGAACCACATCCCCAGCCCTTTTTTAATTTTTATTTTGAGACAGGGTCTCGCTAAATTGCTCAGGGCCTTACTAAGTTACTGAGGTTGGCTTTGAACCTGTGATCCTCCTGCCTCAGCCTCCCAAACCACTGGGAATGCAGGTGTGCACCATCAGGCCCAGCTTATTCTTTTTCTAATTGCTCAGATTGTCGCAACTTTTGCTTAGTAGGAACACCTTTGTATGGGCTCCTGAGTCCTCCTGACATGACATTGTCTTCTAAAGCTTTCAAGCTTAACATGAAAAGGAGTCCTAGATTCACCTGGAAAAGAGCCTGCCCTGGATCGAGAGTCAGCACACTTTGCTGTAATGCAGATGGCATTGGAGGTCACAACACGAACACCAGAGGTTCACACAGCTTCTGGTCCACTTCAGTGGCAGGACCAGAAAATACATATGTAAAAGCAATGAACTCATGTTGATTTTCAATTTAATTCAGTTTTATTGTTTGCAGTGCTGGGGATGAAACGCAAGGTCTCAGGCATGCTCTACCACTAAGCTACATTCCCATTGTTTCAATTCTATTTCTATCGTATCATGTTTTTACTTCGTTTCTTTGATTAAATAATTGCATATTGCTTTTCTTATACTAAAAGTATCCATTCTTATATTAATATAATTACTTTAAAAGAAATCCTTTTTTTTTTTGGCACTGGGGATTGATCCCAGGGGTACTCCACCACTGAGCCACATCCCCAGCCCTATTTTGTATTTATTTAGAGACAGGGTCTCACTGAGTTGCTTAGGGCCTCGCTAAGTTGCTGAGGCTGGCTTTGAACTCCCGATTCTCCTGCCTCAGCCTCCCAAGTGCTGGGATTACAGGCGTGCACCACCATGCCCAGCTTAAAAGAAATCCTTTATGAGAAAATAATGTATTTCAAAATTTGATGATACTAAAAACAATATTACTTCTAAGAAAAGCTTAAAATTCAAGAGTTTAATATATGAGTTTAAAATATGATTTGTGTGTTGGTGTGTATGTGTGGATCTGGGGATTGAACTCATGGGTGCTCTACCACTGAGCTACCTTTCCAACCTTATTTATTTATTTATTTATTTATTTATTTTTGAGACAGGGTCTGGCTAAGTTGCTGACACTGGCAACTTGGGATTCTCCTGTCTCAGCCTCCTGAGCTGTTGAGATCAAAGGCATGTGCTACAGAATTCAGCTAGGAATTCTTAAATTTTTACTTTTGGATTAGGTAATGAAATTACATTACTCAAATCATATATGATAAATATATACATAGAGGATTCTTTTTTGGGGGGAGGGTACAGGGGATTGAACCCAGGGGCTCTTTACCACTCAGCTACATCCCCAGCACTTTGTTACATTTTATTTAGACACAGGGTCTCACTGAGTTGCTTAGTACCTCACTGTTGCTGGCTTTGAACTCTCCATTCTCCTGCCTTAGTCTCCCAAGCTGCTATGATTACAAACCAAAATTTTAATAATTCCTTAGTATCATTAAATGTTCAGTTAGTGGTTGAGCCTCCAGTTGTCTCATAAGTGCCATGCCTTTTAAAACATTTTTTTAAAAACTATGATCTAAATAAGTCTACACATTATGATTGGTTATTATACGTTTTAATTTATTTGCAATCCATCTCTTTTCTTCCCCTTGCCATATTTTTTCTGGCAAAGATGAGTTGTTGGTCCTTTAGAGTTCCTTACATTCTCAATTTTGCTGATTGCATCACTGTGTGGTTTAACATGTTTCCCTGCCCTCTGCATTTTCTGTAAATTGGTAGTTAGATCTTGAGGCTTCATCAAATTCTAGTTTGATATTTTTGGCAAGAGGAATTTTCCATAAGAGGGACATAACGTCTGGTTATGATGTTCGCAGCCGCTAATGTTCAAGCCCTTAATGCTTCATTTTTCTATTGTGGTTAAATGTACTTTGCCACTTTAGCCATTTAAATGTACAGTTCTGTGGCTTTAAGTCCATCCATCCACACTGTCGTGCAGCCATCATCACCATCCACCTCCAGAACTTTGTTCCTCTTCCCAAACTGAAGCTCTGCACGTTAAACTCCCCACACTCTTCCTTCCCCAACTCCTGGAACACACCATTCTGTGCTGTCTTTATGAATATGACACTGTGAGTCCCTCACATACGTGGAATTGTACACATTTAATCAAACACATTTGTGATTCAGCCAATCGCAAGGGTGGAATCATTCATCTTTTTGAAGTCGGCTTATTCCACTTGCATGACATCTTCATGGTTCACAGTATTATAGCATGTGCCAGAATCTCCTTCCCATTTGAAGCTGAATAATATCCCATTGTGTATATGTCACGGTCAGGTGCTATATGATATTTCAGCCAACAACAGACTGCATATTCAACAGCGCATACCAAATAGCTGAGGTGAACAATAGTCTACAAGTGCTAAGTGATGCATGTCCCCAGTGCTAAGTGATGCATGATGGTACACAGACAGAATATAGATAAAACACATCTGGCTACTGTGAATAATAATACTATGATCATAGGTATATAAATATCTGCTGGAGCCCCAGGTTTCAATTCTTTGGAGTATACCCCCAAAAGTGGAATTGCTGGATATATAGTAATTCGGTTCAGTTGCGGGGGACCCTCTGTGGCTGCACCATTTTACATTCTCACCTAGCAAGTGCAGGGTCCTGGGGACGGCAAAAACAAAAACAAAGCAAAACACAAAAAGAAATAATCCCTTTTAGGTCTCTTTTCTTTCTTTTTTCTTTTTCTTTTTGGTGGGGATAGGGATAGAATCTAAACCTGGTAGGCAAGTACTCTATCTCTGAGCTTCATCCAGCCCTCAAGTAAAAAATTTTTTTAAAATTTTTTTTAGTTGTAGATGGACACAATACCTTTGTTTTGTTTATTTTTTATGTGGTGCTGAGGATCGAACCCAGTACCTCACATGTGAGGGTCAAGTGCCTCTACCACTGAGCTACAATCCCAGCCCAAGTAAAATTTTAAAACATATATTCAACATGTTTTTAATGCATGGACTAAAAATAACTAATGCAATTTAATACTATCATTTGAAAACTTGATACCACTCTTTAAAAATTATCTGTTTTTAATTTTTATTATTGTTTCCTTATTTCTCATGCATTTTTTAATTAGATACGAATTTAACCATATATTCTCAAAGTTCTTTTTGTTCTGTTTGTTTTGGTATGAGGTCTTGCTATATATTCTCCAGGCTGGTCCTGAACTCCTGAGCTCAAGCTCTTCTTACCTCCATCTCCCAGGTAGCTGGGCGCTCTAGCTCTCTCTCTCTCTCTCTCTCTCTCTTCCTTGAGTTAGAGCTCTCAGGAATGAGAGTACACTGGGTGTGGTGGTGCCCACTTATAATTTCAGCTACTCAGGAGACTGAGGCAGGATGATGGCAAATTCAAAGCCAGCCTCAGCAATTTAGCATGACCCTGTGTCAAAATAAGAAATAAAAAGATTGGTCATATAGCTTGAGGAGTAAGTGCCACTGGGTGCAATCCCCAGTACTCGGGGAAAAAAAGGAATGAGATTATTGTCCTTAGAAAGACATGAGAGATATCGCTTCTCTCTGCTCTCCACCATGTGAAGTGAGATAGCAGATCTGCTGGCACCTTGATCTCGGACTTCCCAGACTCTGGAACTGTAAACCACCTTGACTATGGTAATTTGTTATAGCAACCTGAATGAAAACAATTAGTTTTTGACAGAAATAGAAGCAGAACATCCTGACTTGTCCTACCAATGTTCAATAGCCCAAGAGTAATAATTTATTGAGATTTTAATGAGCTCAGGATGGAGACTAAGGTTTTTCTGAACATACCCTCAATGGGTTGAGAGCTTGTTTGGAGGTTCTAGTAGGGGAGTGCAACTACTTGGTATAACCTTGATCAAAGAATGATCTTCCTCTATTGGGGAAGGTCATCCTCTTCAACCAAGTGTGCAGCTTCAGGAGGGACACATGTGGAGTGGTCAAAGAAGAAGGGGACACCCAGCTAGTCAGTCAGATCAGCTGAATCAACCCTGGTGATCAATGGGCCCTCACATCCCCCTCATCCACTTTTAATGGTTGAGCTTCATGTGTCAACTTGGGACAAGTTATCATACCCAGTTGTTTGGTCAAACACTAGTCCAGATATTTCTCTAAAGGAATATTGTAGATGTGGTTAACATGTACAATCAAGTTGACTTTAAGATTATCCTCAATGACAGTAGTGAGTCTCATTCAGTTAGTCAAAGGTCTTAAGAGCACAGACTGAGATTTCCTGGAAAGGAAGGAATTTTGCCTCAAAACTGTAACAGAGAACACTTGCTTGGGTTTCCAGCCTGCTGGCCTACCCTATAAATTTCAGCCTTGCCAGCCCTCACAATTACAAGACTGAATTCCTCAAAATAAATATCTTAAGCGGGCATGGGGGCACACGCCTGTAATCCCAGCGACTCGGGAGGCTGAGGCAGGAGGATCACGAGTTCAAAGCCAGTCTCAGTCACTTAGCGAAGCCCTCAGCAACTCAGTGAGACCTTGTCTCTAAATAAAATACAAAATAGGGCTGGGGATGTGACTCAGTGGCTGAGTGTCCCTGAGTTCAATCCCTGGTTCCAAAAAAAATAAAAAATAATAAATAAATAAATATCTTAATATTTGTATCTATATATACATTTATATCTATATATACATTTGTATCTATATATACATTGGTTACATTTCTCTGGAGAACCTTGATACAACCACTATTATCAAACACTGAATGACTCCTGGATTTTGTCAGTTAAGGCTGTAAGGAAGCCGTTGGGTATAATGAAGATTTTAGGAGGGAAGGGTTTTATTTCAGCCTTCTAGATGTTTTCCTCTCACTTATAAATGATGAGAATCACTGTTTTGAGATGATTTCTCACTTGCTTTGATACCTTGCAGGACCTAAAGGTGCTAAAAGTGAACATTTCTTGGGATATGGTTGTAATTATTGGTCTGAGATCAGTTTTAAATAAAAATTGTATGTTAATAATGATAAACTAGTCAGGATGATCAGGTCACCTGACCTTTGGATTTTTCCTATGAAGGACAGTAAGTATACTATCAGGAGTCACTGTTTATGAAAGTAGTTGGTTAGGGCTTCTTTTTCCCTCAGGGAGCTAATGCTCTGAAAAGAGCTCTGGACACAACAGTTTCAATCCATACATGGAAGCACAGTTTTATTTATTTATTTATTTTTATTTTTATTTTTTTTATTTTTATTTTTTTTGAACCAGGGATTGAACTCAGGGACACTCGGCCACTGAGCCACATCCCCAGCCCTATTTTGTATTTTATTTAGAGACAGGGTCTCACTGAGTTGCTTAGGGCCTCACTAAGTTGCTGAGGCTGGCTTTGAACTCGCAATCCTCCTGACTCAGCCTCCCAAGTCACTTGGATTACAGGCGTGCGCCACCATGCCCGGCTCAGTTTTATTTTTATATAACAACTAACAATTAAGATTGTTGGTGGTCTGGTCTGGGTAGCAAAGATGAAGACAGCTATTCCTGAACTAAACAAGAAGTGTCAGATTAAGACAATGAAAACTTTAAGAATGTTGCAGTGCACCATTTCAGAGTTCACAGTGTAGTTTAGGAACTGAGAAACTTGGGAGTAGCGATGGAGGATGAACCTAAATTACACAGATTTCATGTTGCCAGCTTTCAACTCAAGTAAATGGATTCAACCTGCATACCATAAAAATGCCAAACTGTTGCATCTGTAAATGGAAGGGGGGGGGGGCGATATCTGCTTTACTTTCCTTGTTTATCCACCATGCCCTGTAATGAAGATGGAATAAATTGTAATATTAAAAAAAATAGCTGGACATGGTAGCATACACTTGTAATCCCAGTGGCTCAGGAGGCTGAGGCATGAGGATCAAAAGTTCAAGACCAGCCTCACCAATGTAGTGAGGCCATAAGCAACTTAT
Organism: Glaucomys volans; assembly: GCA_020662805.1. Taxonomy (NCBI): domain Eukaryota; kingdom Metazoa; phylum Chordata; class Mammalia; order Rodentia; family Sciuridae; genus Glaucomys; species Glaucomys volans. Next base: position 36,380 of record JAJEJO010004017.1, read on the forward strand.
TGAGACCATCTCAAGAAAAAGTGGGGGGGGATAGGGACATGGCTTAGTGGCAAAGCACCTCTGGGTTTAATCCCAGTACCAAAAAATTTAAAAAAAAAAAAAACATAAACTCTTGGATTGGTGTTCGTATTTGACAGTACCTATCTGTGTATACTTTTTCAAAAATGAAAGGTGTTGGGGCTGGAGTTGTGGCTCAGTGGTAGAATGCTTGTCTACCATGTGTGAGGCCCTAGGTTCAATTCTCAGCACCACATATAAATAAATAAAAATAAAGGTCTATTGACAACTGAAAAAGTAAAAGAAAAATTAAAGGTATAAAATTTTATTATAGATTAGCATTAACAGATAAACATTTACAATTGATTTTTAAGTTTTTTTGTAGTTGTAGATGGACAGAATGTCCTTATTTATTTTTATGTGGTGCTGAGGGTCAAACCCTATGCTTCACACGATAGGAAAGCACTCTGCCACTGAGCTACAGCTACAGCCCCTGCAATTAATTTTAACTTTGAATCCCAATAAGCAGAATTATAAAAAATTGTACTCAATTATTGTATTTTGAAAAATTTATGGAAATTAATTTTATTATTTAAGTGCATATATAATATCCTTGATTATTTTTTAAAATTAGGGATTGAACCCAGGGGCACTTTCCCACTGAGCCACATCCCCAGCCCTTTTCCTTATTTTTTATTTTGAGACAATTTCTTGCTATATTGCTCAGAATCTCACTAAGTTGCTGAGGCTGGCTTCGAATTTTCAATCCTCCTGTCTCAGCCTCCTGAGCTACTGGGATTACAGGTGTATGCCACCATGCCCAGCTTGATTTTGCTTCTTGGCAGGCAAAAAAACCCTAAATATGTACTCTCTGACATTTTATAGAATAAACTTGTCAATCCCTACTCTAAAACAATACTTGACAACTTGAAACAGTTTATGTTATGTTATGTTATTTATTTGGTGGTACAGGGATTGAACTGAGGGCCTCAAGCATGCTAGGCAAGTGCTCTACCACCGAGCTACATCCATAGCCCTTTTTTGTTTTTAGTTTTGAGACAGTCTTGCTAAATTGTTGAGGCTGGCCTTGAACTTGGAATCCTCCTGCCTTGGCCTCCCTAATCACTGGAATTATAGGCATGTGCCTAGCTAAAGGAACTTTTTGATATAATCCCAAGTCCTTATATTCCCATCTTCTCCTCATCAAATGACCTCTTATGCAGCTGCTCAAGTCAGAACTCTAGAGATCTTTTTTAGTATTTTGATTTTCCCACCATCTATTAATTCATTAGAATGTCCTATCGGTCTTTCCTCCATATGTAATAGCTTTAATTCATCTACTTTTCTGCATATCTGCTGCCTCTACCCACCTCGTCTACACTAACGAAATAGTCTACTTAGTCTCCCTGCTTCTTTCTACCCTTGCTCCCTAATGATCCAGTGTTCACTCTGTAGAGCAATCTTTTAAAATTGTTAAGAGATCATTACCCCCTACTTAAAACTCTTTACAGCTTTCCCATTACACTTCCAAATCCAAATTTCTTTTCATGATCTGAAAGGTTCTGTATGACCCAGCCCCAGTCTACCTCTCCCATCATATCTCATTCCTTTCGCCCTGTAGCTCCAGTTCCACTGGTCTCCTTGTTGAACAAGCCAATGCATTCTTTCCTGGCCTTTGCATCTGCTGAACACTTTACTAGAACCATTTTCCCCCTCTTTTGTTTATTAGATCAATGCTTATGATATGACCTCCTTTTCTGTTACTCTCCACCTCACCTGGTTTATTTCCTTTATTGCACCGAAAGATAAGCGTGGGAGGGCAGGAACTGTCCACTGCACCAGGCCCTGGGAAACTGGCAAATAATGATTGAATAAAGGAAATTGAAAGATAAAGGTTAGTAAGTGTTACTAGAGCCACACAGCAGAGGACCTACCCTGGCCTAATGGTCAGGGAGATTTCTAGGTGAAATAATGTTTAAACTGAAATCCCATAACAGTTGGGATTATTTCCTTGAGCGATGGGCACAAGGAGCAGAAGCAGAGGCCTAGGAGAGACATAATGAACAATGAGATGGTAATAATGGAACCAGATCCTTTGGGCTTCATGAATGAGCAAGAGAAAGCCAACGAAAGGTTTAAACTGGAGAGTGGTGCAACAGTATCTTTTGCTTCAGAAAGCTCACTCTGGCCATACTGCATACAGTAAAATAAGAATGGAAGCAAGACAGAAGACAACCGACAGTCAAGAGGTTGCAGTGGTAACAAAGATGAAGGAAGCTGTGCGCGGTGGCACACGCCTGTAATCCCAGCACTTGGGAGGTTGAGGCAGGAGGATCGAGAGTTCAAAGCCAGCCTTAGCAACTTAGAGAGGCCCTAAGCAACTCAGTGAGACCCTGTCTCTAAATAAAATACAAAATAGGGTTGGGATGTGGCTAAGTGGTCAACTGTCCCTGGGTTCAATCCCCAGTACCAAAAAAAAATAAAAAAAAAAAAAAAAAAAAAAAAGAAAAAGAAAAAGATGAAGGAATGCATCCAGGAATTGGAATATTTAGAAGAAGGAATAGGTAGGACAAATATAGGAAGTGAGAGAGAGAGGGGTGAAGGGATCCTCCCAGGTTTTAACCTCAAGCATTTGTGTAGATGGTGGAACCACTGCCAAAGCTGGAAACAACAGAGGAGCAGCTGGTTACAGGTGAGGTAGAACATTCTAGACACATTGAGCTTGAGATGTCTACAATGCATCTACATAGCTGGTTTAAACATCTGTCTCTTAAAGAGATAATCCAGGGTTCAAGTCCCTATAGTACTTTCTGCTCTTCACATCAGTACCTGGTACACAGCTGACACTGCTGAAGGAAAAAAATCCAGATGGGTTTGGGGTTCAGGAAAACCAGATATAAAGATATCACTATTTAAATGGTGGAACTCAAAAAAGAATGGATAAAACCACTCAGGAGTGTATAAAGTTAGAAGAGAGTATAAAGAACCCTGGAATCCAGCATTGATGAGCTAGGTAAGAACAATGATTTCTAATCCTTACGGAGTATAGAATGCCTAATTTCCAACTTAGTTGAAAGTATTTTTCCTTCTATACACAATCCCTCCTTAGGAGAACTGATTTGAGTTAAAGTTGTGGGGAACTGATAACTATTGGTCTTATTACTATAGCTAACAGATACTGAGTGGTTAGTGTGTACAAGCACTGTTCTAAGTATTTTACATGCATTCATTAATTCTCATAATCCCATGAGCATGGTTAAATACTGTAAGCAACTACAGAGACAGAGAGGGTACAGACACAGAAAAGTGGATAATTAAAAGAATGGGGGAATAGGACTGGTGCTAGCTTTGGGCAGCAAGAGGGCATCTCTTTCACTATCAGGAGAAAAGGACAGAGGCAGAGAGAACACAAGTATGTTTAATATGTTTAAAGCAAAATTTATCATGGAATTTGTTTTCTGAATAATATCTAAAAACTTAAAAGATGCTATCAAGGTATTTTAATTGGTTTGATAAAAGTTAATAACAAAGTGTTATAGGGATTAGAGGAAGGAAGTAGTTCTGCCTTAAATTCGGCAGACAGAGGTAGAAGGAAGTTGTGTAAGGTGGTTTTTTGCCTTTCTTTTGGTACCAGGGATTTAAACCAAAGGTGCTTAACCACTGAGCACATCCCCAGCCCTTTTTATTTTTTAATTTGAGATAAGGTCTAAGTTGCTTGGGGTCTAACTTGCTGAGGTTGGCTTTGAATTTATAAGCCTCCTGACATAGCCCACCCCCACCAGCCAGTGGGATTACAGTGCCTGGCTCCAGTTTAACATTTCTTGAACACCCACTAAGTACCAGGTTTATCTGAGGCTTTCAGGATCTCCAGATGGGTAACGAATGATATTACCTGGGGTATGCCTCTGCTGTACCCATTCTTCACTCTTCTGTCCCAGGATTTCTGATTCCCTTTGAATATTCCATGCCTACTTTGCTGCCATATTGATGGGGACATACCATCAGGGTGCTCTGGCCAGAGGGAGGATATAAGGCTCAAAGTTCTCTGCTGGGAATTTTTATCTTGAGATAAGTGACACAAGAAACAAAAATCAGGGTTGGGGGGTATAACTCAGTGGTAGAGCACATGCTTAGTATGCACAGGCCTTAGGTTCAATCTAAGTACCAAAAACAAACAAAAAACCAAGAATGGGTCATGGCCCCAAAATATGTGCCCAGGAATTCTTGCTCGATGGACCTCTGAGGCTAACCCAAGTCTTGTCCTTAATTTTTATTTATTTTTTAATTTTTTCGTGTCTCGTCCTTTCAAAGGCTGGTCTTTCGGCCCTTCCTTCCATGCCAGGAGCCACCCCGAATCTTCCCACAAATTCCCATTTTTATAAGGTTAGCCAGAGCCAGTATCATTGCTCACAATCAAAGGGTTCTGATGGCCACAGGATATAGCCACTTAAAGAATTTGTGCTGGGGTGGGGATATAGCTCAGTTGGTAGAGTGCTTGCCTGTCAAGCACAAGGCCCTGGGTTCAATCTCCAGCACCACAAAAAGAATGTGTGCCAAGAATGGCAGGCAGGTGGGATTGTAGTTGATCCAAGATAGGGTAGACTCTCTCCCTGGCCCCTTTCCTGGTTTGTTCATGTCCTTACCACAGGAATGGGACAATGGCCTGGATCTGACAAATTTGGGAGAATTCACCTTCTCAGTCATAAAGTTTCATCTTTCATGCCCTCCTTTCTTAGGGAGGAGTGGGTAGTGAATCCAGCTCAACCTGCCAACATGCTGGGATTACAGGTGTGTGCTACTTTGCCCAGCTTTCATTTCCCTTTTTTTTTTTTTTTTTTTGGTACCAGGGATTGAACTCAGGGGCACTGGATCACTGAGCCATATCCCAGCCCTATTCTGTATTTCATTTAAAGACAGGGTCTCACTGAGTTGCTTAGTGCCTCGTTTTTGCTGAGGCTGGCTTTGAACTCCAGATCTTCCTGCCTCAGCCTCCCCAGCTGCTGGGATTACAGGTGTGTCCCACTGAACCTGGCTTTCATTCCTTCTGAGTGCCATAACTAATAACTTTGTTTTTTTGGTACTGGAGTTAAAACCCAAGGGTGCTTTACCACAGAGCTACATCCCTAGCCCTTTCTTTTGTTTTTTTATTTTGAGATAGGGTCTCACCAAGTTGCTTAGGGCCTTGCTAAATTGCTGAGGCTGGTCTTGAGCTTGTGATCCTCCTGCCTCAGCCTCTCATTATACAGTAATTATTTGTCTAGCTTGGTAGTTGTAAACTCTTTGAGGGCACAGTATTATTCACGGTCTAGCACAGTGCATTGCACTGTTTGTAGAATGAACCAAATATTACATATAATACAGGAAGCTGGGGGATATCATAGGTAAAAATCATGTGAGCCAGGCATAGTGGTGGACACTGGTAATCCCAGTGAGTAAGGAAGCTGAGGCATGAGGATCACAAATTCAAGGTCAGCCTTGGCAACTCAGAACCTGTCTCAAAATAATAAATAAAAAGGGCTGGGGATGGAGCTTAGTGATAAAATGCCCCTGGGTTCAATTCCCAGTATTGTAAAAGATAAATAAATAAATATAAATAACAGTGAGTCTACCCCTTTAAAAAACAAATGAGACAAAGAGCACTAAGTAACAACTGGAGTATAATTCTGAAAGGTAACTTACTCAAAGTTGTTCAGTGGCAGATCAGAGCCTAAGTCCAGGACAGTGTTCTCTATGAACTACCTGTGAAACCATTCTGTTCTTCCTCCATTACTTAGCTGCAAAAAACCACACTTGTCCCTGCAGCTCTATTCTCATATCTCTTCCACACAAATGACTCAATCCAGTCCACTATCACTTTAGATTTCAGGGCAAAGTTTATTAGAAGAAATTAGGTAACTGTTAAATCTTCCTCCACCCTATTCCAATATTCATGCCTCCATCTCTCAACAGAGAGCTGTCTCAGATGTGGGTGGAATGAAGCGAAGGTGGTGTGCTTCCCCTTGCACAGTTCTCTTTAGTCTTCGGTGTGCAGTCATGCCCCTGAGTCCCTCTGACCATGGCAATTTGTTCAGAGTGGTGCTACTCTGAGAGCATTTTAGATCAGTTGCCATCTCCTAAGTTCACCGCCACATTTGTCACCTGTGATCAATATACAAATTATCGGTGGTCAAAGGCAAACAAGAGGCACAGGGGGCTGGGGGATTTTCCTCTAATCAGGAGTGTTCTAGGAATGACACCTGGAATGCTCAACTGGTTGAAGTGTTCACCTACATTAAGAAAAGACGTTGGGAAGGTGACCACTGGTGAGAAAGCAAGGTACAATCTGAGAGGATTCTGGAAGGGGACAATAAAAAAGTACATAGGAGCTGGGGGTATAGCTCAGTGGTAGAGCACTGCTCTAGCATGTGGAACGACCAAGGTTTCATCCCAGCACTGTGGGTAGGACAGGGGGAGTACATAAAAAGAACTCTGCTCACATCATTCTAGCAATGACAAGGGAAAGGGAAGCTTAGGGCTGCATCTCTGAATTACTAGCATTCCAAATCAAACACACCCTTCATTGGAGACCAGCTCCTTTACCTCCTCATGGAAACTACAGAAAACATTTATCATTGTTTCATTTTGCTCTAACTCATCTCTCACTAAATATTCTTCTAATCTGAAATCTGGTTTCCTCAACGGTATCAACATTACAAAAAGAAAGTCCATGATGGGCAAATGATAAGTGGCCTATAGACCACTTTTCTATAGTGATTAATAAAAATCTGGGGTGAGAAATCTGAGCTTCCACATCTGCCAGGTTGAGGTCTATACTCGATAATAAGGAGTCCATAATATATCTAATCTCTTGGCATGATTACAAGATCCAGAACTAAGGTAGGGAGGGTAAGTATGCATCAGCAGCAGTGGCTATCTTGTTCTACAATTTAGTGCACAGCCTCAGCAGTCACTTGTAAGTCCAGTGGGCAGTGGCCCAGCCCTGACCCTTGCACAAGTCTCGGTGGCGAAGGAAACAGGCATGGACACGGAACCGACGGCCACAATGGGGACAGGCATGCAGGGCTCCAGCATGGGTCTTCATGTGCTCGGTCAGATGGTGCTTCAACTTGAAGCGCTTGTTGCAGATGCCACAGCCAAAAGGCCGAAGGCTGAAGGTCAGCATGATGTGCCTGTCACGTTTTGGCTTTACTGCAAACCGCTTCCCACACAAGCAACCAAAGCGTTTTCCATCAGCAGGGGGTGCGCCCCCTAGCTTCACAGGCCCATGTACAGCCTGCCCTGCTCCCCCAGGTCCTCCACCCCCTGACAGGATTTCATTTCCATGAAGATCCACTGGCTTCCAGGATGGACTCCCTCCCCCAGATGTTGCCCCTGCTCCTGAGGGCAATAAGAATCTCAGCTCCCCATTCCCTTCAGTGTCTCCTCCAGGAAACACTTTGGTCTCCTCCTTTGTTCCTCCAGACTGAGTCCCACTTCCTGATATCTCCTCTTTAGGCTCAAAGGGTTCCTGCTTGATATAGAAGATTTTGGGGGGCAGTGCAGTAGGTGGGGCAGGAGGTTCAAGTGATGCACTCTCACCCTCCGGAAGCCTACGGGGAGTAGCAGTTATGGGTACTGGGTGGGATCCACGAGCACGGGGAAAACCTCCTGACACTCTCTGTGGTTGAGAAGCCTGAGAGAGTGTAGCTGCTGATCCCTGATCCTCCTCTTCCTCCTCTTCCTCCTCTTCTTCCTCCTCCTCCTCCTCTTCCTCCACCTGAATTTGTAATACCTCTCCAAGTTCACTCTCCTCCCCTCCCACTGGACTCTCAGTAGAAGCAGGACTCTCAGTAGAAGCAGAGGACTGCACTGGGGTCTGGAAAGGGGAAGAGCGAATGCACCAGCCTCCAGTAGAGGACGTGGTGGAAAGAAGTGCATGGTAGGAGGCTGCTCCACGAGCTGAAATTCCACCACTTGAACTTTCTAGTTCTCTAAGAATCTCTGAGCACTGATCCACTACTTGCCACATCTGAAGGCCACTGGCTACAAGGAGATGGGCAGGAAGAGCATCCAGGGGCAGGCGAAGGCGACCTGAATAAATGAGCTGAAGCAGCCCCTCAAAGGCATCAGCTTCAATGACACTTGGCAGGGTGAGACGAGGTGCATCCCCCAGAAGCAGCTTGTCATGGAAGTAAGGAGAAGCAGCGGCCAACACTGCTTTGTGAGCCCTAAGTTCCCGGCCCTGCACTAGGAGGGACACATCACAGAATTTTCCCTCTAGCCTGTGGCGGTTCAGGGATTCCAGCAAGGATGAACTATGCTGAGGAAACTCGATCTGGATTGTCCGTGGGGTTGGGTTGCAGATCAGGGAGGTGGGTGCGGGAGGTAAAGATGTGGAGGTATCCATGAACTCCTCGGAAAAATCCCAGAGGGTTAGGAAGAGATGGGAATTGGGGGGCAGACTCTACGAACGGCCGGAGCTGTGAAAAAAAGAGGCAAGGGGGTCACAGAAACCCTGGACAAAGTTCCCCTTGTCTCCTCAAACAACTGCCCCCAACTAACGCTTGGAAACTTCAGTAAGTGACACTTTCTGCAGATCAGTCCCGCTCACCCGGGAGTAAAGAAAAAAAAAAAACACACCAACCGGGTTTTAACTTCCAGGCCCCGTGGGAGATGAGGAGGTAATCCTTCAGCCAAGCCTGACCTCACCAGCCCCGGGCGGCTCCTGCCCCGCCGCTCCGTTCCGTTTCAGGGCGCGCGCAGAAGTAGGCTCGCGGCAAGCCTCAGCCACCCGAGACCACGAATCTGGACCGGGTAGCCTCCCCCGCCGACACGCCCCCACCGTTAAACACGCGGACCAGATTTCGGACCTTTTCAGCTACCGCGTCGTTCGGAGCCGGAAGCCACCGCCTCTCCGTCGGACATCGCCGCCGCGTGCGTAGGGCGGACTTAGAACGTGAGCCAATAGGAGAGCGGCACCCTACAAACCTCGTGACGATTGGTTGTGCTGGCGAGAAGGGCGGGGCTGGTAGGAGGCCGCTGATCCGCAGACGTTGGCTGTTGGGGTGTGACAGGTGCTGTAGAAGTCCCAGCAGCCGCGGGGGCCCGGGTACTGGTGCTCAATAGAGTGCAGCCCTTCGGTCGCCCCGGAAAGCTGCGTATCCTGGTGATTAAGAGTAGCGCTCGCCACCCCCCCCCGGTGGGTGCTGAGAGGGGCAAGATTAATTGGGCACCTATTGTATGGGCTGAGCACTCGTCCCCATTATTTCGTTTCCTCTCACCAACCATGCGAGGTAGGTGTTGCCATCCTGTTTCCATGCAGGGAATTGGAGGCTGGCAAGTGGAGGGTGTGGAACCCGGATTTGCGGAGGAACCAGTTTGGGTTTTGGTAGGAGGCTCGCACCTAAGAATTTTAACCAACTATCAAACAAACCTTATTTCTAGGTAATTTCTTTTAAAGGATATACGTAGATTTATTCTGGGACTCTCATCAAATACCATCCCTGCTCCGTAGAGCTAAGTGAAGCAGTGGGTGAGAGAAGAGCTAGACCCCTGCTCTAAAACAAAAAATCTCGTTGAGTGGGAGGGTGATAGTAGACAATGAGACCATGGCATCAAAGCAGATATATGGCTTGGTTCCGGGTTTACTACCCAGCATCGCAATAAAAAGTAATTCCTGTCACCTGCTGGTCAATCTAGAGATCCCAGGCCAATAAAGTCAGTGCAGCGATAAAAGAACAATCTCTGTTTATTAAACATGATTTTTCTGTTTCACCACACACTCCAGAAAAAAAGGAAATGGGGCTGGGAGTGGAGAAATAGGGGTAGTGGTTGGGGATAGAGGAGACTGGGAGTGGGGCGGGGAGAGTGAACGAGAAAACAAAATAAAACAGGTAGGAAGAGCATCTCCCTACCCTGAAGGGGGTGGGTGAGAGGGAAGGGGAGGGTCGGGGGGGAGGGGGCCAGGAAGCTCTGTACAGAGGGATCGCCCCCCAGCCCACACACACACACCCCGGATATGTACAGTACAAACCCCAGATAATTACAACAGCCAAAGAGAGGAGAGGGCTCAGGGGTAGGGCCTGAGGTGGGGAAAGCAGAGGAAAGGGCACAAGGATAAAATTTCACATATTTACAACTTTTATATAAGTATAAATTTGGCCCCGGCTGGGTGTATGTGTGTAGTGGGATGGGACTGAAGGGGAACTGTCCATACAAAAGAAAGAAGGGTGGAGTCTGGGCAGAGTCTCAATACCAAACGCAAGAAGGGATGAGGGGGCAAGGCTGAGTAGGGGACAGCAGTCAGGGAGGAGGGGGTGCCAGGGAGGGGCTTCTCCCCTCCCACAGCCTACCCACCCCAAACCCCATCCATCCTACCTCCCCTATCCCGCCAGAGAGCTATGTACAGAGAAACACCGAAAAATTGTGGAGCTGGCGGGAGGGAGGGAGGTGAAAGGAGATTGGGGCAGGGGGGAGGATGAGAGGGAAGCCCAGCCCTGTCCTACCTCCCCAGGGGGACAGAGTCATGGAAGGGGGCCCCCAACACCCCTCCTCCAACACAGGTCCCCCCACCCTGGGGGAGAGAGACATGGCTTTTCCTAGAGTAAGTTCCCCCCTCCCCCTGGGAGTAGAGACCAAGAGAGGGGAGGGGCAGGGGATTGTGTGTGTCAGGGTAGGGCAGATGAATCAGTCTGTCCTCCCCAACACACACAGCCTCCTAAACCCTAACCCCTCACCCTAACCTCAATTCCACCCCACCCCAACACACTGGGGGAGGGGGGGGCATAAGCCCCCTCACCCCGCTCTGGGACCAGCCGAGAGCAGATCAGGTGTGGGAAGAAGGGGAGACAGCTCCCATTCCTCCCTTGCCGCCCCCTCCCTGCCCCGGAGGCCCCCTCCACCCCATCTGGGTTCTGGGTGGGGAGGGAATAAATTTAAGAGTGGTAGGAGGAGTAGGAGTTTGTGCGTGCTGAGCCCCCCCAGACGCTCCTGAGAAATCAAGGGGTAACAGGGCCCCCTCACCCGGGGTCCCCTCCCCATAACAAGGGGGGCAGGGGAGGCCAAAAATGGGGCGGTGGAGAGGAGTTAGATTGTCAGCTCTGGTTACTGCTAAAAAATCACCCTGAAGTTGAAAGTTTGGAGGTGCCACACCCCCAGGGTGGGGGTGAGGGTCTGTCCCCCAGTGCTCAGGGGAACGATGAGGCAGAGGATGGGGATAGCACCCCGGAGTGAAGGGGGTCTGTGTGGGTTAGGAGGTGTCCTGGGGCATGGGTCCCTGGGGGTCAAAGAGGGGGCAGCACCCCGACAGGAAGGAAAAGAGGGCGGCTGAGGGTTCCCGCTCTCCCTCCTAGAAATGGTGCAGTAGGGGTGGGGGAGCGGTGACCCCCAAGGAGGCATTCAGGGAGGCAATCCCACTGTCCCTCGGTGACGTCCAGTCCTGGTAGTTGGTGCTGTTCCGGGGTGGGGTGCACAGGGAAGGAGGAGGTCTGTGATGCTGGGTGGGCTAGTGGTCTGCGGTGTTTCGGAACTCGCCGTTCTCCGTGATCTGCAGCCGGGGTGGGGGGGGCGGGGCTGGGGGGGCCAGGCCGTTCCAAGGTGGGGCCAGCGTCACACGCGGGTTTGTTGGACCCAAGGGGGGAAGCTGCCTCTCCTGCAAGATACCAAAGAGGAGAGCGCGGACTTATTGAGACGCTTCGCAGGGGCCTGGATGCCAGACCCCTATCAGTGACCTCCCCACTAGCCAACCCACTTCAAAAGCCATGTCCACCTCCTCCTCCCAGGACAATCCCCACCATCCTCCTGTTTGTTTCTCACCTGTAGGATCCTCTGGGATCAGGGAGAGACTCATTTCCCAGACTCCTAACAGGGGCCTTCAAGCCTTCAACCCAGAGTATCACACCAGGAAACCAGCTCAAAAGCAGCAAGCTCCCACCTCACCCCCAACTTAACCCTACTAGCTTCACCTATATTTCCCCTCCAGCCCACCCTCCTCCTCTTGGACCCCCTCCCAGCCCACCCCCAACCTCAGGTAGGAACTTTGTATGGAGGAACCAAGGGAGGCAGTACAGCAAAACCTCATTAATCCAAACCCCTGTGGATCTGGAATTTTTTCATAAATTGAACAAAAACTGGGCTTGAGTTTTCCTTTATCTGTGAAGAAAGGGTGGGCTAAGCAAATTAGTGGTGGAAATGTGTCTGTGGGAGGGGATATTTAACCTACACCAGCAAACAAACTTCTCATTCCTATCTATTCATTAAGGCATGCTCCCTGAGGGCCTTGTTCACCGAGTTCTACTTACTGTATATATTTTGAAGACATGCATTTCATTAAATAGACACTGTCATTCAGATTTGTCACTTATTCAGAGTGGCCATCTTCTCAAATATAACATCCCAAATTAGAGAGGTTTAACTGTACTGGGGGGAAAGGAAGGGGATTCAGGGAAGTGATGTGGGAAGGGAAAATCTTGTGGGAGGGCTGCCTCTCTCACACACTTGGCGGAAATGACTAGGAGCTTCTGCAGATATGCAGCATGCCCCAATCTCTGCATCCCCAGGAAGCAGTAACTGGCTCCATTCCTTTCCACCCCCACCTTCCTTTCAGTTCTCCCTGGGACCCCAGTTGGAGGGTGAGGGGTGCCTGACCCTACTCCCACCCAGGTCCTGTTCTCATCACCTCCTATTGCTCCTGGACCAACTCCTGGTTCCTGCCCTCAGCCCGACCTTCTGTTCCTCTGCTGGGAGAGAAGAGAAAAGCCACCTGAATTCCCCCGCACCTCTGGTTTGGCTTTTTAAAATTTGTGCTCAAAACTGGCTGATTTGCAGAGGGACCAATACCTACAAGTGGTTTAGAAAAATTATCCATGTTACTTTCTGGGCCACAGGACATTTAGGCTGGCAACATAGCTATGTCTGACCAAACCTCCAAAGGATACAAGTAGAGAGTTCCAGATCAGCTTTCCCTTCCATCCAAGGATCCAGGACTCACCTCTCAGGTCACCCAAACCCCAGTCTTTCACAAAGCTTCCCTCTTACATCAGTGGTATCTCACAGTGCCAGTCAGTGGGGGAGGAAATTTCATGTGGTAGGGTAGCTTGAGTATGGCGGGAGAACAGGGGAAGGAATCCTCAGATTTCCTTCCCTCTGCTTGTCTGCTGGTGACAGCACATGGGCAAGCCCCTTACACCCCCATGGACCCAAATTTAGAAAGGAGATAAATTAGGGTGCCATTATTCATTTTACAAAAGAATTCACTGCAGGAGTCCTTTAAATGGCAAGGTCCCCTGGTGCCTTTTAGCATCTGTTTACAGATCACTAACTACTTTGACAGTAGGCTGGGCAAGCAGAGAGTTAAAATTACAATGTGAGGAGCCAATGCCCACTGCAGATCAATCCCACAAAAATAAAGCATCTCAGAAATGATGTCTATGGTTGACAGGTTCCCATTTACTGGCTTTTTAGGTAGGATTGTGTGTCCGGTAGGCTACTGGGTGGCGGGAGATGGGGGGAGTGAGTGGCATTAGCAACCCAGGATGTGAGCTCTGACAGGAATAGAGGTTATTTAATATGCTGTTCCTATCATCTCTGCCTGGGAAAGAACATGGCCTCTAAGCCCATGATGTGATCTAAGACGTCTCCCTCTCCTAACTCCCAGGCCACAAGGGCAGTCCCCATCCTAACATCTGTCCAAGGTTCCTTGCTCCTTCTTCCACCCACCCTGCCTACTATCAGGATGCCTCAACAGTCTTTTCCAGGACCCCTCAAAGTTCCCCTGAGTTAAGTGCCCACTCCCAAGTCCCACCCAGTTGGGGACTAACATAAACCCCAAATGCCTTCTACCTCACCAGGTATAAGGGAGGAAGAGAGTGAGAGGAGAGGAGTGGGAAGAAGGAATGGGGTAGAGAACCAGGGTTAGGGAAGGAAGAGGAAATCCCAACCTACCTGCTGCAATCGGCACAGCCCCAATAGCCAAGGTCCCCCAACCCAGCATCACCTCCACCCCATTAATAAAGCCCAACCCCCAAGGACGCTCTGGTGAAATGGGGGGTGACAGACATACACTGGAGAGGTAGAGGAAGAGGAGGGTGCAGAGTTAGGAGGAGGCTGGGAAAAGTGGATCTGAAGGGAAAGGGTGTGACCTGTGAATGTGCTGGGTCTATGGAGGGTCAAACTATTGCTAAGGCCTCCTGGGGTAGTTGCAGGGAGGTGTCAGCATGTGGTCTCTGAGTGGTATACCTTGGGAAATGGGTCTGTGCAGAGGTGTCAGGAGGGTGGTCTGTGGAGGTTCTCTGGGGGTGAAGGGCAGCAGTGAAGGGGAGAGGCACTGGAGAGTGGAGGGGTAGGCTTCACGACCAACCTGCAGTGGTCCGGAGTCACCTCCCCCTGTGTCCTCCGCCAGTGGTCAAAGCGGAACCAGGAGAATTACCTGATGAGGAGCTGCAGGGGGAGAGAGTGGGGTCATGGGGTCAGGAGCCTTGGTGGTAGGGGTGGAGAGGCCTGGTGGTCAGAGCAGAGGAAGGAGTAGTATGGGTAGGAAAGAGCAGAATTTTGGAAAAGCAATGGGTAAGGTGTGGAAGGGAACCTCAGGCTCACCATGACTGGTGAGCAAAGGGTGATGGCAGGGAGCTGGAGGGTGAGTTAGGCATGAGGCCCAAGTGGGAGGAAGGCCAAAGGGAAGCTGGACTTGAAACACTGAGGGACTAGGGTGGGGTGGGGGTTTCTAGGGAGGCCTTCAAGATCTGAAAAGCCAGGAAGAGGCAGCTTTGTAGAAGTTGCCAAGAAGTCAGAATGGGGAACCAGGAGAACAAAAGTGTTAGGGACCCCAAGTCTCCAGGGCACCCCTCAGGGCCCTGTGCTCCATTCTAGCAAAGAGCAACTTCTAGCCCTTTCTGCCGAAGGAGAGTTCAGAGGAACATGAACTCCTGCCTTCAACGGGGCAAACAATGAGCAGGGTTTCTAGGAACTGGGAGGGGTCTAGGGGCAGAAAGGGTGAAGATCTAGCAGAAGGTCCTGAGCTGCAGACAGGAGTGGGAAGATGGGACAGGAAGGTACAGGGGTGGGGCTGACACTGCCAGGAGTGACAAAGGCATAGACGATGAGATGAAGATGGATCACTCAGGGGCTGAGTAGAGTGGCCAGTAGACAAACAGAGGACAATGAGAGACAAATGGCGATGGGACTGGGGTGGCTGGTGCAGTGAGAGCACAAAGGACAGTGGGATGGATGGGGATGGGACACGGAGAAGATAAATGACATTGTAATTTCCACCTGAGCGTCGAGCAGCCTCTTCTTGGGTTCAGGCAGCGGCTCAGCCATGGCGGGGTGGTCCCGGCGCAGCTCCTCCTCCACCAGCATCAGCCTGAAGGGACGGGCTTCAGTGGGGTTAGTGGCGGGCACGGGCTTGGAGCCTGTCCATGGAACTCTTGATCCTGGGAAATGCCTGCAGCTCTCTGGAAAAGCCTCGGGCATCCTTCTCCCCTTCTTAAAATCCCTCCATTGTCATGAATCAAAAGATTCCCTGTCACTCAGGGTGCTACTCTCTGCCTTCCTCTCAAGGACCCTCATATCTCTGTGGTGAGAGTAGCTTTCTGTGCGTTCAAAGACCTCTAGCACCCAGACACCCTCAGCCCCCTTCCCAACAGGAACAGCAATATCCCTCCCTTAGAACCTTGTGACTGAAGACCAGGTTTCTGTGACCCCCATGTCACCTCAATGAACCTAGGCCACCTCAGTGGCAGTCCATGGAGTACCCCCCAGCCCGGGAGGAGTCTCTACAATCCTTATCATTCCCAGCATCTCCCTGCCTCTCTTTCTCATAAATGGTATCAACTAGAACAGTGATTTCAAAAAATGTTTCAGTCAAGAAGCTCTTTTATTCCAGTTTCTTCTGTCTTATGCAGAAATACATTTGCAGTGGGCTGGGGCTATAGCTCAATGGCAGAGTGCTTGCCTAACACCTCTAAGGCACTAGGTTCAATCTGACCACATAAAAATAAATAAATAAAATAAAGGCATTCTGCCCATCTATAAAAATTTTTTTAAATTAAAAAAGAAATACATTTGTAATGGATCAAAATGGAGCTGGCTCTGGTTGGAATGGGGTTTGGGGTCCTCACCCCTGATTTTCAAGATAACTGATCTCCTTGCTGAGACACCTCTTTTGGAGTCCAGGGCTTGGTGAAGCAGTTAGAAACATGCGCAGACTAAATGGCCCTTTATGAGGGCTTACCTTACCAAGGCTAGAAAGGGAAGCTGTGCCCAAGATGGGGGGCTCAGGGGCTCCTCTGGCTAGGGATTCCTGCTCAGCTTTGGGGTGAACCTCACAGGCTGGGTTGAAAATAACGAATCAGGGAGTCCTGACCCAGGCTCTGTCCAAACACAGTGATGGTTGGACAGTAACTGCCATATTTTCCAAGGGCTTCAAAAGTTACTCTACCGGAAGAAATGTCAGAGTTTAGCAAAGAAACATTTAATGCCCTAAGCAGGGATGAGTGGGTTGTTTCCCTGGGAAAAGTGTGGTAGGCTGTTCTGGTGGTCTCCTGAGTTGGGCACGGGGTTGGGGGGTGGGTGGAGGAGTGGCTCACTCTCGCTCCCTTCAGCCTCAGGCTCTCCCTTGCTACCCCTCCCCGGGCCGCCCCTCACCTGCCAATGATGCTCTTGATCTGTGAATCCTTCTCCACCTGCTGCTGCCTCAGCCTCTTCTCACTCTGTTCTAGTCGGGCCTGATACTGCATCAGGATTTTGCTGGTCTGTTCTTCCTGGGACAGCAGCCTCCGCTCATACTCTTCCAGCTTCCGGTTGGACATGTGCAGCCGCTCCTTCAGTGAATGGATCTCTTCCTCATACTCCTTTACCTGCCCGCCGGGCACAAGACCCCGCACTGTGAGGAGCCCTGCCCCATCTAACCACCAGCCCCCATCCCTGTCTGCCCAGCACAGCCATCACACAGGGAAGGACATCCAACCCTTTCCCTGCCTGTGGATTACACTCACTCAGGCCTGCTTTTGAGAGTGCCCTGCCATGATGCAAAGCTCCTTTAAGATGGAGCAAGGTCACAGACCTACACCTTGAGAAGTGTGCCCACTGTAACACGCCTCACAGAGCAACCTAGACAGACTCGCAGGCATACCTTAAATAAACATACCTTTACTAAAAAGTGAATCATCAGGACCGAGCACACAGGAGAAACGAGACACTGGGTGTGGGAGGCGCAGGTACTGTCCTACACTCCCTTCGCTCTGTCCTGAGGATAACAGTACTCAGGGAATCTCAGGCTAAGAATTTAGGAATGCTTTTCTGCTAATCTGATCCTGGAATTTTGGTAACAGGGAACTTAGAAGAATTATTTTATCTACCCTACTGGCTCTGGAGTCTAAAGCTATGCTAATATGATAGACCCACGCCTCACACAGCTATCTATCTATCTATCTATCTATCTATCTATCTATCTATCTATCTATCTATCTATTTTTTTGAACCAGGGATTGAACTCAGGGACACTTGGTCACTGAGCCACATCCCCAGCCCTATTTTGTATTTTATTTAGAGACAGGGTCTCACTGAGTTGCTTAGGGCCTCGCTAAGTTGCTGAGGCTGGCTTTGAACTTGCAATCCTCCTGACTCAGCCTCCCAAGTTGCTTGGATTACAGGCATGCGCCACCACGCCCGGCTACAGCTATTTATTTTATTTTTATTTTTATAGTGCTAGGGATCAAACCTAGGGCCTAACACAAACTAGGCACAAACTACTACTCAGTTACCTCCTTAGCCCATATGTAGCTACTTAAAAGTTAACTGACACTAAAATTAAGTTCTGGATCACAAAAAGTCACATGTCTAATACAGTAGCCACTAGCCACGTGTAGGTACCACATCAAATACTGCAGATTACAAAATATTTTCATCACTTCAGAATGTTTTGGATAGTGCTAGTCTGGACCCTTTCTCAAGGATTCTGCATGTGAAGCCCAGCACAGGAAAGACAATTTAAAAGACCCCTGTCCGTCAAGCCTTTGCCCCCTATGGAAGTAACTAGACAATCCAGACATCACTTGTACAACTGCTGTCCCCTTCGCCTCAGCCCAACTGAGTAGCTCCCACTGCTAGAGAAGTAACTTCCTTTCCTGAGCAGGGCTTTGGTCCCCCCTGAGGAAGAACATGGCAGCAAGCCTAGAATAGAATGTGTTTCTCCCTGGATGGTCTACAGTGTGGCTGAATTGGCTTTTAAGCAGACTGATTGTGCCTGGTTCTCAAAAGGGATAAGTTTTTGTCTTTTCTTTCTACTATAACTGCCTGAACCTAGCTGTTTCCTTTGGGAGTGACTATAGGTCTCTCCTGTGGGTGAAAGGAAGAACTGAGACTTTGGGTGGCAGGTACCAGCATACCCTATCTAGTCGGCTCTCATCCATCGATTTTGAGTACTCCTTGAGCTTGTACTCTTCCCGCTCAATGTGGGCACTCTCGATGTCAGCCGACAGGTGAGGCATATTGGAGACCCAGGCCACAGTCCGCTCAGAGGCTGGCATTGTGGGGTTCAGCGTGGATGGCGTCTGAGAATGCTGGGACAAGGCAAGGTGGAGGCAAACAGCAGAAAAGGCAGGGCGCATTCAGAGGGAGAGAACACAGCCAATGGACATGACAGTCCCATGCCTGTTCCCCTGCTCTAGCCAGTATCCCCAGTCCACACCCCACCCCCAGGATTCGAAAAGCAATTGATCATGTCTTCTCTCTGGAGTGAGAGTGCTATCAGGGCAAGCACTTACTTCTGTTCCCCACCATCTATCTCTATAGTGCCAACAGCACATGTCACACTGCAGTCCCTTAACACGCAATTGTTTAATTCATGAAAGGTGGTGAGAAAATCAAAACCTCAGGGCAGACTGCTCCACCTCCACTGCTGCCTTCGCCCACCCTGCCTTCCTCTTCCCTCACCTACCTGCTTGGTGATGGAGGGCTTGAGCCCCCCACCCCCTCCGCCACCACTGCCACCGCTGCCCCCAATGCTGCCCTCCTTGCTGAGGCTCTGTTGTCGTGGACGGGCGGGGCCATAACTTGGCTCTGGAGACTGCAATAGGTTCCCGCTGGATGGCCGGGGTTTCTGGGCAGCACTGACTGTCA
Source organism: Glaucomys volans (assembly GCA_020662805.1). NCBI lineage: Eukaryota > Metazoa > Chordata > Mammalia > Rodentia > Sciuridae > Glaucomys > Glaucomys volans. The sequence goes on from JAJEJO010004017.1 coordinate 55,472, forward strand.
ACTGCTGAGACTTGCCCCTCTGCAACGGAGGTGGCTGCCCCCCACCACCCCCACCACTGCCCCCACCGCTCCCACCTCCGGGCCCTGAGGGGGCTGGCCTCTGGGGACCAATGGTGATCTGGGGAGGGGACAGCATGTGCTGCAGGTTGTCCTGGAGTGAGAGCTGCCGACGGGTGAAGTCAGTGCCAGAGGGTCCAAATTCATCACTGTAGCTGTGGCTGTGAAGGATGGAGGCTGCAGGGGGCTTGGGGACCCCTGAGGAGAGGTCCTCACTCTTGCTATAGCCATGGAATGGGGCAAAGGTGTCCCCTGGGGGCTCTCCACCTCGGTGGTGATGATGGTGGTGGTGGTGGTGATGGGAAGAGGGTGGGCCATGGCCACCACTCCCTCCATGGCCTGCTGGGGGCCCCGGCCCATCAGCAGCCATGTGGAAGAGAGGGTTCTGGAAGGAGAGGGGGATGCGCAGTTGCTGGGCAGGGACACCGTCCGTGGTGACACCCATCTGGCTGAGGCGCATGCCTGCCGCTGTGATGGATGACCCACTCCCCTGTGAGAGGCGTCCAGCAGGAGCAGGCCGCAGCCCTAAGGCTGCTGTCAGTGAGGCCTGGCTTGAATGCAGCAGGTCCCCGACAGCTGCCAGGTTGGAAACACTACTGCTGTTGAGGCGGCCACCAGGCCCATCACCCTGCAGATCCAGCATGGACACACTCTTGTTGACACTCAGCATCTTCTGCTCTGGTTCCGTGATGTCTGAGCTGCTCGTGCAGTATGCTGGGGAGGACCTGGCCAGTGGTGGTCGGCTCACATAGAACAGATCTTTACCGCCTCCAGGGGGTGGTGGGGGTGGCTTTTCCTTAGTTGGGGAGGGGAGGCGAGCCATATCCATAGAGCTGTTGAAGGAAAGGGGACACACAAGCAGAGGGTAAAGCCAGGCTACAGGCAACTGAGCCCCCGGGACTGTACAGATGAAAACTGGGACCCACAGGGAAAGGCTGAGAGCCAGTGGTGACAGCCCTGAAGAGGTAGGCAGGGAGGATGGGAGGGAAAAGGTGGGAAAAGGGAAAGGACAAGGCCCCTCTGGGAAAGGGGTGAGGCCTAGAGGAGGGGAGATGGGGGAAGCAAGAGGAGGAATGAGGGCAGGTCTGGGAAGATATGAAGGAGATGAGGTGCACTGAGGAGAGGAGAGGAGTTGGGTGAAGGTCAGAGGAGGGGGAGAGGGAGCTGATAGGAAAGGAGAGGAGGGCTGGGGAGGGGAGAGCCCCTCACCTGTTGAGGCCTCGAGCCATGAAGGACTGAAGGTCGATGGAGCTGGAGAGAGATGTAAAGAGGGGCAAGCACAGACAGAGAGAAGGAGCAAGGCATGGATGGATGGGAGGAGCAGTGCGAATAGTAAATGGGTATGGCGTCACAGAGGGAAAGACATGGGCAGAGAACAGCAGGGTGATCATCAAATAAGGCTGGGGGCCTGCCCCATCAGAACAAATGCTGAGGCTCCAGAACAGGCTCTGGGGGCTGCTAGGCTTCCAGCTGCTGCTTCTCTAAGTGCTGGATCTTGGGGAGGTCTGCGGGGTTCTGGTGGTAGGCCGGAGAGGGGGTCCTTATTTTCTGAGTCATACAGAGATATTTGATTATTTTGACACCCCGTGGCTGAACCAATGTGCACTGGCTCAACCTCAGCCTGGAGATAAGCATGGGTGGGCAGAGGAACAAAGCAAATAGAGCCTGCAGTGGGGATCCCCTTGGCTTAAAACTAAGCTGCGAGCTGGAGGAGCCGTGGCACTTCTGGGGCTCTGTGTTCCTTGTTCCCTCTGACTTTGAAGGGCTCCCACTGCCTGTACCTATCTCCTTACCATTTTCCCCTGAGAACTTGCTGCTTTGTCCCTTTCTTTCAAGCCCTAGAGAGATGCGCATGGGCCCAGTGAGAATATCCAGAGTAGAATAGATGGGGCTCCTAGGACACAGGGGTAGGGGCCCCCTGGGCGCTCACCTGTTGAGGTCCCGCATCATGTAGCCCTGCATCTCAGCTGACGGCCCCCGCAGCACCACAGGCTGCGGCCTGGGCCGCTCACTCTGGCGGCTTGGCTGCCTTTGGATGTTGGGGTTCCTTAGGGCTGTGCTGATGTCGTTGAGGAGCCGGGGTAGTGGGCCCAGCTTCAGAAGGGCTTCCTGGAAGGGCAAGGCTGTTACCGGTGGGCTCTAAGAGGGCCTTAGAGGGCACAGGTGGAGGATGTCTGGGTTGGAGTAGTGGCAGTAACATCGCAGGGGAGGAAAAAATCTGCAGGGGGTAGTTTCTCAGGCCTCAGGTGCCTCTGGAAACATCTGGGGATGGGACAGAGGGAGCACCTGCTGACCTTGCTGAGCTGGGGCAGCACCTCCCAGAGTAGGGCATGCAGTGTGGAGAGCTCTCGGCCCAAGTCGATGTAGCCCTCAAAGCTACTGCTGTTGGTCAGTGTGTCCAGGTTGGAGATCTCGTACAGGAACTGCTGCATGGAACCCCACTCCAGCTCCAGAAATTCATTCATGAAACCCAGAAAGTCCTCCTTTGAGGTAAACCTGGCCCAGGGGTCCAGAAGGTAGAGGTCACACTTGTATAGAAGGCCTTACACCTACCCGTCTCAGGGTCTCCGGGGAACTCAGAAGACCCTTTCTGCCCACCCAAGAGCCCGCTCCACCCAAGACTGAGGTAACCCTCACTTGGAAAAGTTGGCCAGGTTCTGGATGACCTTGGCAATGAGGGTGAGGGTTCGTGAGGTCTGTTCATCCGGGTACTCCTGCATGAGCCCAAAAAGACTGGGCGACATAATGGCTGGGCAGAGGAAGCGCAGGAAGAGTGAGGCGCTGATCAGCCTGTCTGCGATGTCCTCCCGGCCCCGCTCTGCGCAGCGCAGCCGCCAAGATGCAAACACCTCCTTCAGCTCCCTCGGGAACACGCTGGGGGGAAGGGGTGGGGAGACAGAGAGAGAGAGAAAGAAAGAGAGAGACCGGGACTGAGCCCCAGAGACCCTCAGCTTCCAGGGAACATGCTGAGGGGGTGGTAGGAGGTGAGGATGTGGAAACAGAGGTAAGAGAGACAGGGAGGGAGGGACTGAAGGAGGAAGACAGGAGGCTGCTGGAAGAAGAGGGCCATGTAGAGGGAACAGACAGATTTGGGAGAGAGAAATGGAGGGGGAGAGAAGGTGAGGGGAGAGAGACACATGGGAGAGAGATGGAGGGGCATGTGAGAGAGACAAGGAGAGGAGGAGAAGAAAAACAGACACCAGGGAGAGACAGAGATGGGAGAGAGATGGAGGGTCACTTGAGGTACAGGGAGCTCGGACCCCCCAACTCTTCTGGATTCCAGGGAAATGGGGATGGACGTGCCCCAGGCATGATCCCCAGTCCCTGGAATGGTAAGAGCTCACTCTTCCCACCTCCCAGTTTCATTTCAATGTCCTACTGACACCTTAAACTTGACTAGTGTAAAACAGAGCTCACCATCGCCCCCACACTTCAACTGGCTCCTCCTCCTGACTTTCCTGGTTGTCAATGAGGCCACCAGTCTCCCAACCACAGCCTCATGGCCTCTTGAGTCATCTTTGACTCCCCACAGACAGGGCCCCTTCTTTGCAATCAGTTGACAACTCCTCTGATCCTTCCCTCAGAGGGTCCTTACAGTGTGGCCCCTTCCTAAGTTTCCTATCACTGTCCTGATTTAAGATCTGATCCTCGTTCCTAACCCATTCACAATAGCCCGCAATATCCTGAACTTAACCCTCCCTACTCTGGTCACCCCCTACACTCTGCTCTACTAATCCTCTCAATCATGAAAGTTCCTGGTGCCAACACTTTTTTTTTTTTTTTTTTTTTTTGCGGTGCTGGGGATTGAACCCAGGGCCTTGTGCTTGACAAGCAAGCACTCTACCAACTGAGCTATATCCCCAGCCCTGGTGCCAACACTTTTAATAGCATCTTATGACCTAATGATGAACTCAAACTCCTTAACCTGAGGTCTTCTAGATCTAACTCTAATCCCACGTCCACATATTTTTCCTACTACCTCCGTTATTAAGCCTGTTATAGTTACTGTCCCTGAAAGCTCCTGGGCCTTCTCACCCTCCCACATGTGCCTGTCCCTCAGCCTTCTGAAATGTCTCTTTCCCACCATGTGCAAACATCAGCACCTAACCCAATCTTCAAAGCCCAGCACCAGGCAGCTCTTTGGTGCTTATCTCAATAAAAGTTCTACCTTCTCTGACCTGATGTTGCAGTGGGGTGTAGGGGGGGCTCTTACTCAGCATTTCACATATACAAGGGTTCTGTGACTTTCTGTGCATCTCATTTGTCTCTACTCATTCTGGTGGAGGGCCTCTGAGGGCAAGGACCAGGCACATTCAGCTCTGTACTATAGCACCCAGGATAATGCTTTGCCCATAACTGGTGCTCAGTCCTCTTTTAGGATGGACAGATGGATGAACAGATGAACACACAACTGCCCCAACCCTGGCCCCCCAGCCCAGCGTTCCCAGTCTCACCAATGGGAGTTGACCACCTTGCACAGGGCCAACTCACAGCACATTCGCAGGTTGGCCTGGTGCTCTGCCAGACTGGATGCCGTGCACTTGATGGGGTCTACCTCACAGTTCTCCTCAGATTCATACAGAGCACGAATGAACTCCCCTGAGGAATAGGGGCACAAGAGGGAGTTGTCACTCTTTCCAAGGGCAGGGGTAGGGAGCTGCCTGGGTTGGAGGAATCACAAAACTAGGTGGTTGGAGGCTGGGATCCAGGACTCTGGACTTGAGATCTGGGGTAGCCCCATTTAGGGTTGGGGTAGGCATCTGGTAGATTTAGGAAGAGGGCCTGAGGGTGAACCATACCAATGGCATCCTTGAGGTATTTCTGACCAATCAATCTCATATACTCTTCTATGGCTTTAGTGGCGAGCGTGTTCTCGCGGAATATGAGGTGCTCCCGTTCCATGAACCGGTCTACCTCTGACATGGCCATGTCTGAAAGGAAGTCCTGGGGCCCAAGAAAATTCAAGGGTCAGCCTCAATTCTGCAAGTGTGCCCTGTCCTCACTGCCCTCCAAGCCAGTGCCCATTCCCAAGCCCCTTTTCCCTGAGGGCTGAGCACATACCTTGGCCTTTCCCGTACTCTGCAGGATGTGAACCAGTGCACTGGCAACCTCTTCCTTGCCCTTGACATTCAAGGCAGGTTCCAATACTGCACACAGCATCCGATAATGGTTGGTGACATATTCTGCAAACTCTTTATACAGTTCCATGGGCAGGATACTCATTGTCTGGTAACGTGCCTTCAGCCGCACAGCTGGGCAACCTCCTTTGCCCTTGCCCCCTGAGCCACCCCCCGAGCCTCCTCCCCCTCCCGAACCCATTCCCCCGGACCCTCCACTGCCTGTTGGCAGGGTCACAGGGTACCACTGCTCTGTGAAGTGGCGTCCAGCCAGGGTGGCCACCGGCACAGTCACCAGGCCGACATAGCCTGCCTTGTCCTTCTTGCGCTTTTTGTCTGAGTCACGGTACAGATGCAGCCGCAGGGCACGGACAGCCGGCAGGTTGTTAAACTCGAAGTGCTCGCCCCAGAAGACAGTGTCCCCAGAAGCTGAGCGGGGCTTGGAGGTGGTACGCGCATACAGCATGTCATCCAGGCAGAGCTCGCAGTAGTACCGCTTCTTAGGGGGCAGTTCCCGTGCCTCTATGATCCACAATTTCAGCACATTATCCACCCGGCGGCTGTTGTCCTGACATGGGCGTGGAGGGTAGGGTGGATAAAACGGAAGGGACAATGAGCCAGAGACACCAAAAGAGAAGACAGTGGGCTGGGGTTGTGGCTCAGTGGTACACCCCTTGCCTAGCACCTGTGAGGCACTGGGTTTGATCCTCAGCACCACATAAATAAAATAAAGGTATTGTGTCCATCTACAACTTAAAAAAAAAAAAAAAGACAGTAGGAAGTGGGATCCAGACAACAATGGTAAGGCTGAGAAGTTGTGCTGGGTTGAAGAGTCCCTCCCAAATTCATGTCTATCTAGAACTTGTGAATATGATCCTATATGCAAATATGGTCCTTACACATACAATCAAATTAAGATAAGGACATACAGGATTAGGGTGGACCCTTAATACAATGCTTAGTTTTTCTGTTATACAGAGAGATTTGGAGGCATGGAAACAAGTGGAACTGGCCATGTGAAGATGAAGGCAAAAGCTAGATGGATGCAGCTGCAAGCCACGGACTGCCAGCAACCTCCAGGAGCTATAAGGAAGCAAGGAAAGGGTATTCTTTGTGCTTCAGAGGAAATATGACCCTGCTAATTTTGATTTTAAATTTCTGGCATCCTGAATTGTGAAAGAATACATTTATGTTACTTTAAGTGACACCGTTTGTGGTAATTTTTTCCCCCAGTACGTCCTACCACTGAACTACATCCTCAGTTCTTTCTACTTTTTATTTTGAGATAGGGTCTCACTAAGTTGCCCAGACTGGCCTTAAATTTGGGGTCCTCCTCCTGCTTCAGCCTCCAGAGTTACTGGGATTACAGGCATCGGCTATCAGACCAGGCTTAATCTGTGGTAATCTTTTATAGCAGCTCTAAGAAACTAACATAGAAGGGTGTTCTTACACTAGTCAGTACTGGGAGGAAATGTTGGAATAACAAACCAAATATATTAAGGCAGAATCTGAAGAGGAAAATGGAAAAGTCCTATAGAGATCATCAGAAATTTAAAAAAAAATTAATTGTATTAATATAGGATGAGTGAGGTTTGATGGCTGGCATGAGAATGTCTGGGGGATACAACAGTGCAAGCTCACAATGAGGTCCAGATGATGTTGTAATGTGTTGAAAAACAGCATAGTGTTTGGACTCTGCATGGCTTGGATTTGGTACAGCAACTTGGGTTGAATTCTTATGGACATTGAGAAACAAGTTTCCCCAGAAGAGAGTGACTAGAACTGTGAGCTTGCTAGAAACTGCAATACAGAGCCTACATGATAGAACTGGGAACACTTCTCCTGGGAAATATAAGTCTTGGGAAGAACACAGACTTGTAGAACCTCTGTGCCAGAAGGACCTTAGAGATTATCTGGTCCAACCCATTCCCACTAATGTCACAGAGAGGAAACCAAGGCACAGAGATCTGACTAACTGAATTTTGTGTTCTGCAAAAATGCTATAAAAGCCGGGAGCAGTGGCACACGTCTGTAATCCCAGTGACTCGGGAGGCTGAGGCAGGAGGATTGCGAGTTCAAAGCCAGCATCAGCAACTTAGCGAGGCCCTAAGTAACTCAGTGAGACCCTGCCTCTAAATAAAACACAAAATAGGGCTGGGGATGTGGCTCAGTGGCTGAGAGCCCCTGAGTTCAATCCCCGGTTTAAAAAAAAAAAAAAAAAGCTATAAGTAGGGGCTGAGTGACCACCTGCTGGGATGTCAGTGAGGCATTCCTGTCTGACAGGAAGCTGCACCAGAGAACTTCCAGAACCCCATCAAACTCTGTGATTTCTATGGTAGAGAAATAGATCATGAAGTAGGGTAGCAGTATGGAAAGAAAGGGAAAAGAAATGGGGTTAGAAATAACCCTACACAGCTCTCTCCTCCCCCCCAAGCCTCCTCCCCCTTGGCTAGGCTCCCTATGGACATGCCATGCATGTCCCCTTTACTCCTCAGTACCTTGTTGGGTTTTACTGCCCGCTGTAGATTCTCGATCCATTTGTCCCTTTCGGCTGCAGACCGACAGGCAAAACATTTTGTTCCTGATGATGTTGTTACCTAGAGAAGGTGTGGAGTTGAGGATGGGACTCCAGAGGGAGCTTGCTCCTAAGAACTCGAGATTCCCCACCATCTCTTCCTCCCTGGTCTATCCTAGCCCCAAGAGGTTTCTGACATCCTCTTGATATCCCCACCTGTGCCAATTCCTCTAGGCCTTTCTGTCCCTACCCTCCAGCATCCCTGCCCTTTGGTCCTTAGCCCACTAGACCCAATACCTCAAAACAGAACTCCTGGCCCAGGATGGAGCTGTGCACTGGCTTGATAATGGAATCTTCATCCAAGTTGAGCTCCAAAGCCTCAGCTGCACTGCTAGGACTCAGCAAGGACTCATGGGAGTGCGACTCCTTAAAGCTTTGCATCAGCCGGGCCCTGGTAGGCAGGAGGTTCAGGAGAGAGAGTCAGGACCCCCCAACTCTTTTTACAGACTCAGGGGCCCAGCCTCATCAATCTGATTCTAGAATGGAGACTTGGAGAAAAGGCCTCCTGAACCACTCAGCACACACACAAGTTCACAGAATGCAACCCAGCCTCCCCTAAGGAAGGACATGAGGGGTGTAAGAGACACCAGCAAGCTTAAAGGAACTCTCCCCCTCTATTCATACCTAAGGGACTGTGAGGAATGGGAACACCTAAAAATACCTAAATGGAGAAATAAACCTGGCAGAAGAAAGAGAGAAAACCAAGGTGGGCCTGGGACACTTTGAGGAAGGACCTCCAGGTGACCCCAAAACGAAAGCCTCAACATAAGGGTGGGGTGGGGAGTTACACAGAAAATCCATGTCTGGCCTGGACCTGGCACACAGCTAGTTAGTCTTCAATAAACATTTCATGATTCAAAGTATGAATAAATGAATAAGAGAACAAGTTATAGCAGAATCAGGAGAAAGAATGAGAAAAAGTGTAAGAAATAAGAGAAAGGAGCAGAATGAAGGTTAAACACTGCAGATGGGGACTGAGAGGAAAAGGAGGCAAGACAAGAAGTAGAAGAAGCAAAGGTATGTGCAGAAAGGATGCAAGAGGTTGAGGGGCAGCTGGAGAGAAGGGTGGAGGAACAGAGATGGGACTGAAAAGCAAAAAGTCACTGTAGGGGTGAAAAAAGGGGGGCTAGGGGCACTGAATGAGGAGGGATAGGATGGCAGGCAGCATGGAGATGGGTAGGGGATGAAGAGTAGAGAGCAGTAGGAAAGCGGGAGGGGGAGCTCGGGTGTGGGAGCCTCCATGAAGTTATTTATAGCAGCCCCGTCATCACAGGCTCTAGCTGCCGTCAGCGCGCCACGCTCCCCCGGCCCCCCCGCCCCCGCGGCCAGGAATACCATGCCCTCACCCCCTGCCGGCCCCAAATCCAGCTCTGGTGACATGGGAAGGGGGCAGGGAAAGGTTTGACTCACCTTATCCCAACCTCCCTACCTGCCCAATTCCGGGGGTGGCCAGACAGAGGGGAAAGGGAGGACAGGGTTCGCTGCAGGGGGTGACTGGGTAAAGGGGATATCCAGAGAGGGACCCCAAGAAGCAGACAACAGAGACAAACACCAAAAGGTCTCCTTCAGTCCTGCCTCAGGGACTTCTGGATTTCTCTGAGGGCTGCTTCTTCATGGCTCAGTCCATGAGTTAACCCTGCCGTAGCCTCTGCTTCCCATTCTGTCACCCTGCACACTGGTCTGGGTCTTCCCTTTCTTTGCCATGCTCTACACTGTTCTTTCCCTCACGATGAGCGCCACCTTGTACCCGTTAACATCAGCCACCCCAAGCACTACTGCAACCTGCTGCTCCTGTACCACCCCACCTTCCCTTGGGCAGTTCCACCCAGCTCTCACTGCAGCCCACTTCCTAGGATTCCTTCAGTGTTCTTTATGGACAGCTTTGTGGATCTTCTCTGTAAATCCGTACAGCTCCTCTGATCCTGGGCTGGGCCCACCCACTCCTCTCCCAGGTTGAGGACACCCTCCTTGGCTTTGCCTTCACCTCTTGCCTGCATCTGTCCTCTCCCTGCATCCCACTGCTCTTCTACTGCCTGGAGCCCTATCCTACCTCTTCTCTGTTCTCTCCTTTCTACCCTAACACCCCTCAACCAACATGAGCCCTTTAACCTTTGCCCTCAGATAACCCCTCCCTTCCCACTCCACAAGAGGTCCCCCATATTGCACACATCTCAACCCGCATGCTCCAACCCCTGTACCGGTCATGGTCAGCACTTCGGAAGCGAGGCAGGATCTGGCGAAAGCTGCTGGTCCGGTCAAGTTTGGGTTGTGACTTCGTGCGTTTGATGGAGCTTTTAAGCCTCCGGCTCAGGAAGCCTTGCTGGGGGCGGAAATGGGGATAGGAGTGGGCTGGGGCAGGGTCAGTCCTACCTACTTACCCCTCAGCTGTATAGAGTCCCTAAATAAGGTGGGGAGGGGAAAAAGTCCCTAGAGGTGAGGAAAGGGGAACAGGAGCTCTGATACCAGCTTGTCTTTCTTGCTCCCACCGGCACAGTACAAGGAAATACACACATACACACACACACACCAGCATGGAATAGATGGGAGGGCTAGTCCAAGAAGCAGGGGGGCAGAGCCAAGAAGAGGGACACCAAAGAAGTGGGGACACACACACACACACACACACACACACACACACACACAGAGTCTCAGCTCCCTCCAGTCCCCTTTCTCAGAATCCTAGGGCTCCAGCTGGGACGGGAGGGGGGGGGACCCAGCTGAGCCACATCTGGCTATCGCTTGCTTCCATTCACTCACCGAGGGCCGGAAGGGCGCAGCGGGGGCGGCCTCCATGCTGTACTGCTTCCCCCCTGGGACACTCTTCCTCCTCGAGCGACCCAAGTGGTATTCTGGAGAGGAGGAAAGGGCCCGAAGGGAAGCTGGGGAAGGGGCTGTCAACCCAGGTTTCCACCCCTGGCCCTACTACATTCCCCCACCGCCCTCTGCCCCTCAGCTCCGGCCTCACCTACCCCCCGGAAAACAGCAGGAAGAGCAGCGGCTGCGGAGAGGCTGGCGGTGGGAAGGAGGGGGCAAGGAACCCGAGCCTGAGCCCCCAGAGGGGGACGGAGTGGGAGGCCTTAAGCCCATGACTAGTGTTGGCAGTCAGCAGGGGTGCATGGCCAAGAGGGTCAGTAAAACCCCAGTAATGAAGGACACAGAAGATCCAGGGAAGCTAGCTGGTGCCCCCCCCCGCCCAGAAGGGGCTAGCTGGGGGGGAAAGATGGGTTAAAGGTCATTGCCCGTAGGCTGGCTTTCCCCTTCTCTCTGGGGACATCTTCTACCTGCCCTGCACCTCCCAGACCTGTGTTTGTCTGGAGGGCCAGGGCTGCCTCCCATGACCCCCTCCCTGGATTGGAGGGGGAAGTCTTAGAAGGGACCTGTGAGGAGTGGCTGGGGGAGAAGCTAAGGAGAGAAAATCTAAGAGGCAGATGGGGGGGCTGGGGAGAAGGAGCCGGTTCCACGTGCACTGCAGTGGCAGGGACTTAGAAGGAAAGGGGGAAGAAGAAAAGAGAAGAATGCATGGGAGTGGGCAGGAGTGGAGAGGATGGGCAGCAGGGGGTGGGGGTGCTGGGGACTCCCAACTAAGGTTTAGGAGAGGAGGAGGAGGGGAGGTGAATGCGGATGAAGCTTAGCCTGCCAAGAGCCTAGAGGGATGGCAGCTCCAAAGAGGGAAGCTGAGGCTATGCTGCCAGGGAATTTAGAGGGGCCAAGGGGCTGGAGGAGAATGAAAGTAGGGGGGATGCCAAGCTCCGGCTTCAGCTCCAGAATGGCTGCCCAGGCCTGGGCTCCCCCCTCAGCCCCACAGTCACCACTGCAGCCAATGGGGGGGCAGGTGCTGCATCAGGGGCGGGGCCACCATCTCCACGGCAACAAGAAGCTACAGGCTTGTGGGGGGTGGACCGGAAGAGCTGCCTGTTAACCCTCTAGGTTCCGGAACGAAACAAGGAGGGCCATACTACACTTTCACTGTCTGCTTCCAGAACTGCAAATTGCCCCAACATTGCCCTAGAATCAGTCCCTAGATTTCCTTTACCTAAAAACCAGGCATCAGAAGGTTTGCACACAAACATCTGGACCCCATGATACAAGGACCCTATCGGTCTCTCAGGAACATGTGTAGAGCACAGAAACAGACGCTGAGCTGTAGTGGTACGTATATATCAGAACCACAATACAAAAATAAATAAGGAACTATGTGCTTATGAGACATACGGACAACTGTGAGCACAGGTCCATATTCTCAGACCTTGAGGCCCACACGCCCTCCATGCTTACACATATGTGAACACTGTATCAGTGGAGTACATACTTGAACCCAGACACCCACGAGAGACACTGATGTACGTTTTGTGGCCTGAGTGTCCTGGGCAATCATGCAAGTAGCACACTACAGAAATGGACATGTAACCTGAAGACATACACATTGTCTCCCACACAGGAAAATGTCACTTTAACCCCTGGGATACATACTTGAGTACACCATGGTCCTATATTCCATCTTTGTACAATATATACACCACAATCCCAAACACATAAAGTTTCTCTATACCCCAAAAGACAAAATGCTTCGCTTAGGGGCTGGGGTTGTGGCTCAGAGGTAGAGCACTTGCCTGGCATGTGTGAGGCCCTGGGTTTGATTCTCAGCACCACGTATAAATAAATTAATAAAATAAAGGTCTATTGACAACTAAATATGTGTTTTTAAAAAATCCTTCATTCACATGAAAAGCTCAATCACATCTACTCTATCTCAGGACAAACTCCTCCTCTTCCCCAGTTCTTCCCTGCCTTCAACACCAGCATCCATGATTACTACTAAGGAGCAAATTATCTTTCTGTTGTACACTGTACAGTGCATCCCAGAGTCCAGAATATCTTCCTCCTAGTCACATTTCTGATTTTTTCAGGTACAGCTGCCTCATTTTCATTTCGGGGAACCAGGCTCAGCCATTATTTTCACACAAGAGCTCCTCTAATAAAGGCATAAAGTCTAACTTTAAATGCACTAAAATTTTACTTTGGAACTAAGGCATTAACAGAGGAAAAAGAATTTGGTAACTGGTTTGCTTGGTTCTTGGAGATAAAATAACCTTACACATATCACCAGGAGCTAAGACCTATGAACTCACACTTATGTCACATGTACTTGAAGGCCACATAGACATAGGCTAACAAACCCTCTCACTGCTGCAAAGAAAAAAATAGTAGAAACACAGAGGAAAGGCAGGCAGAGTGACAGAAACACAGGACATCCTGTTATTAGTGCTGCCTGCAGCGACATGTACAGAGAACACAGAACACAGTCATGGGCATTCACAGAGCAAACCTGAAAAGCATACACTGAGATGCTGGCTCTCCATCCCCTGCATGATGTATACACGTATGCACACACATCACAACCACCTACACAGACCCGTAACACAGGCATTGTGCACACACCCACACATGTACACACCCTGTATACACACAATTGCATGCACACGCACACACACAGCAAGGGCTTAGATTCCTGCTTCTCCAATGTCTCTGATCTTGCCATCCTCCACAGAATTTGCCCCTGTCCTCCAATCTCCCAAATCCCGAACTTTCCCTTTGGCCTTTCTTCTCCACAGCCAACTGGCAGCTTTCAAGGGGAACCAGGGCAGAAATGTTGCCACAGAAGGATGAGGAACACTATTGGAGAGCTGAGAAATAGAGGACAGTGCTCTTGTACTGGGGACACAAACCTCTAAGAACCTCTAAAACAGTCCCTGCCATGACAGGCCTCATTATGAGCCACCTTCTATACTTGAATAGCCTTACCTGATCCAACCAAACCTGATCCTATAGGGCCTGCATGAATCCAGTGCCCTCTCCTATCTCCCCTCCCTTCTTCTCTCAGAGAATACTTTACAAAACGGCCTTTCTCCTCTCCTTGCTCCCCCAACTCTGAGGTCCCTTCTCCCACCATCTCCATCCCTCTTCCCTTTTTGAAATCTGGCTGAGTTCTCTTCCATATTCCCATTCTCCAGCTATCCCTTCTCCCTGGCTCACAGTCTGCTCTTGAAACCTTTCTTATTCCTTCCATTTTCGCCTTTTCTCCCCACTTTTCCTCCTTATCCCACTCCTTCCCTTTTGAGCTTTTCTATTCCCACTCTGGATCAGGCAGGGGCTCAAAGGTGTTTTATACACAGCAGGATTCGAAGGAGCACACAGTCACACACTTTCTCCCTCCACCACTCACACATCACCCACTTCCAGACACGCCCTGGACACCAATATTGGAATTGACACTGTTACTCAGGCCAAAGCTAGAACACATGCAAAGACACACACTTGCCACCAGGGACACAGAAAATCCTGCTCATGCAGTCACACATTCCTACACACAGGTGACTGATGAGAAGTGAGCACCAACAGAGAGACATGCAAGCTCAGGGTCAGAGGTAACATGGTTACAGATTGCCCCACAAGATAGTGGCTGGCCCAATAGACCTCTGGGCAGGAAGAAGCAGCACAAGATAGGACACGCTTTGCACATGGCTGGCTGCACATGTGTGCACGAGGAACTGGCCCCTCGTGCACATGGCACCAACACACAGGGGACATGAGCAAAGACACGAACGCACACGCAAACACACGGGCTGCCCCTCCAGCAGGGGCTCCAAGAAACCCCCCCCCCCCCCCCCCCCCCGCGCCCGGGGGCCCCCCCCCCCCCACGCGCGCTCCTCGCCCGCCCGGCCCCGCCCTTACCTCGCACCGCCCCCTGGGGGGGTCGGGGGTGTCCCCAGTGGGGGAAGGGCCCCGCCCCTGCGCGGGGGAGGGGTGGGGTGCGGGAGGGGAGAGGGGGCGGCGCGGCCCGACTCGCGCCGCCCGGCGCAATGGGGGCGGCGGCGGGGCCCGGGACGGCCCGGACGGCCGCGCGGTGACGGCCGCGGGAACGGCTCCCTCCGCCGCCGCTCCCGCCGCTGCCGCCGTTGCCCGGGCCCCGCCGCCGTTGCTAGGCGACCGCTGCTGCCGTGGCCGCCTCTGTCACGAGCCCCGTCGCCCGGAGACAGCGCGAGAGAGACGGGGGAGGGGGGCAAAGGGACCCCCCAAACCATCCAGGCCTCCCACCATCCCCTCTTGAGCTGGACCCCCCTCCCCCAAAAAATCGCGGAGGAAAGAGGGTTCGCGGCTCCACCCAGCAGAGGAGGAGCCCTGGATTCCAATGCCCCTCAAAGGTCCGGCGACCTCTCCAGGGCTGAGAGTCCACAGCCTCAGCAAACACCTTCGCAGACCTAAGCCCCCAAGACTTCAACGACCCTTATGTCCCCTACAAATTCTCCATGTCCTCTATACATTCCATGTCCCTCTGAAGACCCCAGTCACCAGTTATCAAACTTTAAACCCTCTCCCCGAATATATCACCCTGGAGCCCCTCCCAGTCCCTACTGAAGTCACATACAGCAACCTCCACATGCCACCCCAACTTCAAACACACACCGTGCCCCCATCCAAGACACACCAGACCCATGCTAGAGACCCCCAAGTTCTAAGGACTCAGGGTAAGCAGAATAATATGTGAGCAGAGCAGCCAACCACAGGACATTTGATAAACATGCTCTGTGAGCATGTGACCATTCTGGCCTGGGCACACAGGTATACACACATGCAGAGAAACACATGCACCAGATATGGACATTACATACACATAGACACAGATATGAGAAACATCACACACATTCTTTGTACACACTTCACAACTACCACCTGCATTTGCCTCAGAGATGTGCTACCTACACACACCCTGGTCAAAGGTTTCCATAACAATGACACACATCCCTGACCATCCACTCAGGGTCCCAGAACAGGCCCCCAAGGGTAGTGAAGTCTGGACCTATCAGAAGGTGGCTGGAGGGAGCCAAAGGATGTGGACAGGCCACTGGCTCTCTGAAGGAGAAACTGAAAGCCTGGATTCCTGAGGGGTGGGAGAGTTGGTAGAAGAAACAGGTCATCTGGGGGTTGGAGGGATGGGGGACCTGAATCCCAAATCCTAGCAGGGAAATGCAGAGGAACGGGGCAATGGCAAGGGGGTTTCCGGGGACTGAGGGCGTTCTCTGCACCTTGGCTGCAGATCTCTGTTCTCTGCCTTCATCTCCCCTCACTGTTCCCATGGAAACCTTTTAAGCGAACTTCTCAGGAAGACAAAAATCTTTTTTTAAATGACTAAAGGGGGGGTGGGGGCAGAAAGGGGGAGGGAGGGGAAGAGACAGATGGAGAGAGGGAGAGAATTGGAGAGACAGACTGAGCAGATATCTCTACAGACAGACAGAAAGAGATGAGAAAGGGGGTCTAATGAATTTCCACTAGGAGCAGAGGGGAGGGACTGGGGAATCAAGAGGGGTACAGAAAATAAAGAGAAATGGGGAGGAAAAAGAAAGTAGGCGATACAGTTGCAAAAAATAAAGCACTTGACGAAAAGAGAAAAAAAGGGGGCAAGAAAGAGGAATGGGCCACAGACCTGAAGGTCTAGAAGTAGAATCCGGAGCAGGGGGTGGGACGGAGGTCTGGGGGAGGGTAGGAACTAGGTCAATCTCTCCAAGATCCCAGACCAAGGGCTGGGAGGGGCAGGACAGGAACACTCGGACAGGAAGCTAAAGATCTAAAGAGACTATTTTTAAAAGCACCGGGAAAACAGTCAAACTCCGCTGCTGGAGAGGAAAAAGGGAGCGAAGCAGAGCAAGGACGCGCTGGGGCTTCTCACCCACAGCCTCGGTCCAGCTCCTCAGCCCAGACGAGGGCGCCGTCTCCTCTCGGGATTCGAGACTGTCTCCGCCTCCTCCCGCCCCTTGCCAGCGCCCTCCGAGCCCGACGCCCCCACGCCGCCGCCAGCCCGTCCACCTCCAGCCCTGTCCCCGCGACTGTCCGGGGCACGCGAGCCTGCTCGGCCGCCGTACCATGCTCGCCGTGGGGCCGCCCCTCCACCGGCACGGAGACTGTGCGTCTCAGCAGTTTGTTGCGGCTGGACTCGCTCCTCCGGTCCCGGATCAGGAGGGGGTGTATCTAGGGGATGCGGGGGTGTGTCAGACCTCACTGGCCCGCGCAGTCCCTCCTTTCCCCGCCCCCTCTACGGAAGACTGGGCCGCTTCCATTCCGCCTGCCACCTTCCGCCCCTGTCCCTGCCCACTCGCCAGGTGTCTCCGGGTGAGGGGATTTTCTTTCCCATCTCTCCCCTGGTCCCTCTCTCTCCCTCTTATCATCCCGTCCCTCCCTTTTCTTTGCTCCCTGCATTTATCTCCCAGCACCCTTCAGAGAATTCTCCCAAGCCCTTCTCAGCTCTCCCCTCAACTCCTCAAGAGTTAGCCACCTCCTGAATCCAGTTTCCCCTTGACCTTCAGTTCGTCCATTCTCCCTTCTTTCTTCCCAGCCTCCCACCTCCCTTACCCCCTTTCTCTCCCTCCGAGCCTGTCACGGGGGTAGCAGAAGCTGCATTTATAATCAGGATCCACAGCTTGTCTCCCTCCCACGGCCAGGCTTGCGGCCAGACTGGGACCCAACCTCCCCTCCCCCCCAGGGGCTCGGTCACCTCCCCCTACCTTTCATCTCCTTCCAACCCAAACTTCGTTTAGTTCCCTTCTTCCCTTAGCAATTACCTTTCCTTAAGCCTCACCTCCAGATCCCCTGGGCATATCTATCCCAGCCTCCAGCCCTACCAGGACTCACAAGATCCTGAGCCCACCCCCACCAACCCCAGCATCAATCCCACAACCCATCCAGTTCCAATTCCAACTGCTCATTACCTAGTTCTGTCCAACTTCTTCCCAGCTTCCCCTCCCATCACCCTCCTACCCCAAATTCTGGCCATTCCTGTTGCCCCTCAGCTGCCTGGCCACTGGTCCTCTTAGTCTGTCCCCATTTCTGTCCTTCCCTCATTGCTCCACCCACTGTTCTCCCTCTTCATCCTTATACCAGTCCCTATTCCTATTGGTTCTAGTTTTCCTAAAGACTCCAAATCCCTGGTCAAGGCTGATGACCACTAGTAAATCACTCAAATGCCTTCTAGTGTCTAACACTTAAGACTCCCCCAAAGAGTCATCATGTCCCCCACTAGACACCTATACTCTACTCTGTGGTCTAGAAACTCTCTACCCAGCTCTCTCTCCACACACTCACCTGCCCCCCAGGACCCTTCACACCTGATTAACCCTAACTGCAATTCTAGCCCTGCCTCACACCATCCTCAGTAGCTTTCAGGCACTACTCTCACCACCTCTTGGTCTTCCAGGCTACCCTAACACTCTAAAGCTTGCCCCTGAAACACCCTCATTGCTGAAATCATACCTATGGGGCATCTACACTTCCTATTTGTATCCTGCTTCCTCTGATGGACACTGACAATGCTGCTCCCAAACTGGAACCTACACAACCCTGGCTCTCAAATCTTACATGGCCACCACCTTCCTTAAGATGCCTCTGTCCATTTCATCTCCTTCATTCTGGCTAGTCCCTGCCTCTACACCTTTAGGCAACACCTATGCTCTCAGTTCCCCTCCTCCACAGGCATCTCCTCCATCATATTCCTTCTTGATGTCCAATCAGTCCCAGCAGACCTCAGGATCTCTCCAAAGCCTAATCTTAGGCAGCTGTCTCTAAACCCTAATCTCAGGGAGCTGTACAGTCCTCATCCCATTCAAACCAAGAACCAGTGATCTCTGTCATCTTTCCCAGTACCCTCCCATTCCCTCCACTATCCTCCACCTTTCCTCTGAATCCTTCAGTTTCCCCTCCCTACACTGTGCTCAAGAGAAAGACTGGTGAGTGATAAGTCTTGCTCACTGGGGAAGAGGAAAGGGGTCCTCAGGATCACTTTGGAGGGAAGAGTCCCATTTCTCCACCCCTTTTCCAAGGCCTTCAATTTCTCCTCCTTATTCTAACCTATCCCACAGTATAGACAAGATAAAAATAGAAGGCACCCCCAAATCTTTAGAACTGTATTTCCTCTCCAACACTGTCTCTGACCTTCAAAGACACCCTGGCCAAGGTGAGCGAATGTCTTTTATCATACTCCAACCCAAATCTCAATGCTACCCTCCTGCCACTGCTTGCAAATGTTTCTCTTTACCTTCTTTTTGTCTCCCCTTCACTAAAAGGGCTCTCTCCATTGTTCTGTCCACATTCTCCCATGTTACCCAGTGGCCTCTTCCCAACCTCCTCACCCTGCTCACCTCGTCCTCATCCAGCATGAGCAGCTGGTTCCCCGAGATGATGCAGAACCGAGGGTTCCAACCAGGACGATCATACGGGGAATGAACGTATTGGGTTCGGTGCATAGGGGGTCCCCGTACATCTAGGGGATGGAGACACACAGAAACAGTAAGGGATGTTCTATGCATTTGGAAGCACAGGCCTAAATGGCAAGAAGTGATTCCACAAAGTGGAAGAAAGGAACCCCACCCGCCTTGAGGAGATCACAGTTGAGGGTGAGGTGCTCAGCAACTTTAAAGGAACAGAAGATAAGCTTTTACATCTGGAGAAAAAAAAGAGGAAGCACATCACAGGAGGCTCTGAAGACTTGCAGAAAGAGTACAGAGGGATGGATCAGGGAGGGAAATGTATTATGATAGAAAGGAGCACAGTTGGGGGCAGGGAAAGGTAAAGGGACTCTCCATCCACTTGGAAAAAATATGAAGGTGAGGTACAATGCAACTAGTAGAAGAAAAACAGGTTGGTGGCAGGTGTCTGGGAAAAGGGAGGACAGTCAAACAACTACATCAGATGAACTTGGAAGGTGGAAGTGCTCATGTGAGAGGGTAAGAAAACTACACAGCTGTGGAAAAGAAGGATGGAGTGTGTGTAAAAGAACATTTGGTCATGAGTTTTTGAGAGCTAAACATCTGGAAAAGAGGAAGTGCAAAGGGGGCATGCCTGTTTACAGAGAGACATGAGAGGACCTCCTCCCCCATTACTCCTTCCTCCTCTCCTAGTTCTACCCTGTTCATCCTTTGGGGAAGGTTCTGGTTCTTCTGGGGGGGAGAGAGAAGATGGCTTTTGTCATCTGGTTATGGAGGGACCAGAGTGAGAGAAGATGGGAAATATGTCCTTTGTTTGGATGAATAGACAAAACTATTTCTTTCTCCATTCCATGCCCAGCAATCAAAGATTCAATACCAATCTCCCCCTCCCCACCTACTGCCCATGGTTGGAATGAGAGCCAGTTCCGGAAGTTAGGAGCCTCCCTAAGGCACAGTAAAGAGTTTAAAGAAAAAAAAAAAAAAAAAGAGTAGAGAAGGGAAAATGGAATATACAGTGACATAGAGATCTCCCAAGTTAAGAGCCGAAGATGAGAACAGACCTACCAGAAGTGAATAACAGCAAGTCAAGGTTGGCCCCATACTCAGATACCCCCCAAGGTACCCTTTCCCCATCTTTGCTATTCTTGCCATGCCCCCTCCCTTCAAAAATCCTCTCCTTCAAATCCCATTGCCACACACCAGCACAGGGACACAGGTGGACCAGACATATGGGGAAATAAGAAGTCAGATTGGTGTCAGCAAAATAGCAGAAATTAGGCTTAAGGTATCAAGATTAGGAAAGGGTTAAGAAGAAGAAAAAATCAAATTCTGTCCCATTTATGGGATAATTAACATGGGCATATTGCAGGAGAACTGATCTTTTAGTTTCACTTCAACAGAATGCCCTGAGTAGGAGTGAAAAGTCCAGCCCCTGTCTGACTACAAACACACCCCTCAAATTTACTCAACCTGCAGATTAGATGAATCCCCAGAACATAAATATCTATAAACCGTAATGCTTTGAAACTTTCACTTTTTTAAGGCCACCTCAGAGACGAAATACTCTCTAGATACAATGATCACTGATACCCAGTTTGAACCGGCAGACATTGCAGTTAATATGCCCACTGAACTCACGACACTTGTTTGACCCAAAGGAAAAATCTGTTGATACACATAACCCTAATTGGAAGGGGTGGTTCAGGCTGCAGTTTAGGGAAGCAAGTTTGACTTCAGGGGGTATCTTTCTCCTGGAAGCAGGAAAGAACATAGGGAACTTAGCTTAGGAGCAACTCTGGAAAAAAAAAAAACACACACACACACACACACACACACACACACACAGAGTCTGGACCTTAAGGAAGAATGATAATGATCTCAGAGGCAAAGAAACATAGCTGAGAAAGAGGTAACATTTACAAGAATGAGAAGTCCTGTAAAGACTTAGTAAGAATCCTTTATAGTCCCTGTTACAACCATCAAAACCCTCAGCATCTTTGCACCTCAAATATCCAATACCAGAGAGTAGAGGAGACAAGAAAAGACGAATGCTGATAAAATTTGTGGTACAAAGGAAAAGTCAGTAGGCACAGACTGTGCTAACAAGGGCTGTGGGGAGTGGGGTTGGAAATAAGAGGATGGGCCAGGGACAAATGACAGGAAGGATCTAAAAGATAAGGATGTAAAAGATAAGATGATGGTAAATGCCTAGGGACAGGGGAATAAACCAAAAGGGCTCAAACCAGACATGGGGCAGAAGAAACAAGGAGAACCCAATAGGAAGATTAGGACATGGAGGTCAAGAAGGAGTGCAGGAGAGATGGTATAGATATAAGGTGGCTACCAGACACAAGAATGAGAGAGAATGGACATCAGAGAGGGAACTGATATAGGGGAAGGACAGAAGGGGGACTCATATAAGGAACGGACACCATATGGGGGGAAAGATATAAGTGATGGACAGCAGAAGAAGGGAGGGGGAATGGAAATAAGGATTGGGGGGAGGGGGCAAAAGTGGTGAGGTGAAGAGAGCGGATAAGCCCCAAGGGTTGCATTTCACTTGTTAAGGACCTTAATGCGGGTCAGAGTGGAAGCAGGATCCTAACCTGGTTCCTAACTCGCATCACTCAATCTTCCTTGTATCTGCCCCCAACAATACACATATAATTTGGCCCTCCCCCTGCCCTGGCCACCCCTCCCCCAACCCTTTCCCTCTCTCCTCTCTTCCCTCCATCTGGACCCTCCATCCCCCCCACTGCCTCCCTCTATCTCCATCTGGCCTCCTCTCTCCTTTCAGCCTCTTCATTTTCTAACCCCTACCATTCTAAGCCCCCCACGGTTCTCCCCTCATCTTCTTGGCTTCTCTTTTCACCCCTATGTTTTCATTTCTCTTTCCTATCTTCTCTCCTAAGACACTGTGCCTCTATTTCCTTGATATTTTCCCCATCCCTCAGCTCCCACCGCCAAATTATTTCTGTAGCTCTTCCCCCAATCCCGTCCTCCTACCTTTCCACCCCTTTCTGGCACTCTCTTTTCCTTTCACCGTTTTTCTCTAAGCCCCCCTTCAAGGCCTGTTTCCTGGCCCCTCCGTCCCTTACCTACCCCTATCCCTCTAGCTTCCAGTCTCTCCTTCCCCACGGCTCCCACCCCAGTCTTCCCGATCCTCCTCTCCCTCCATTTCAGCCGCTCCCTCCCTTCCCTGGCCCCGGCTCTCGCCCGCCCCC
>JAJEJO010004018.1:2771-105598 GCA_020662805.1 Glaucomys volans
TATCTATCTATCTATCTATCTATCTATCTATTATGTATGTATGTATGTATGTATCTATCTATCTACCTACCTACCTATCAATCATCTATCTATCATTATCATCTATCTTCTATTTATTCATCCTTCCATCAAGAGAGTTTAAGGAATTGGCTTGTGTGACTGTGAGATTGGCCAGCTGGCTGGAAATTTCAGTAGGGGCCTATTGATCTCACACTCTTGACTCCAAAGACTGTCAAGAGGAAGAATTTCTTCCTGCTCTGGGAACTCTGTGTTTTATCTTGAAGCCTTCAACTGATAGGATGAGGCCCATCCACAATATGGAGGGTAGTATGTTTACTCAAACTCTACCGAGTTAAATGTTAATCACATCCAAAAAATACCTTCATAGCATCCATACAGAGTTGAGTTTGGCAGAGCATCTGGGCATGACAGCCCAGCCAAGTTGACATATACAATTAATCCTTACAGATACCATACTTCTCAGACCAGTGGGAGGTCATGATGGCAAATTGTTTGTCATTACCAAAGCCAAGAATAGATACAAACCTTTCAGAAACATCACCCCACCAAAGGTTAAAATTAAAAGACATTTTAGATAAATTAAATGAAAAAATTTACAAAAACAACCCCTTTCCATCTCCTCCACCATTCTATAAACACCCCAGCCATTTGGACTTGAGAAAGTATGTCACTGAAGCTGACAGTGCAAATGACCTAGTCTGGATACTTGTTTTCCGAGTCAGACGCAGACCGTAGAGTAGCTAATTAGTTGGAATGAGAACTTTTACAGCCCTTGTGTCCAAGTGTTTGGCCCAGGCAACAGTGTGTGGAGGCGACCCTGCTGTTGGCCAGCCTAACCCCTGCATCCCCCTCTCCAGCCACTTGTCAGACAGGGGTGGTCAGGGTCATGGAACACAGTCATGCATAAAGAGATTTTGTGTGAGTGATGGTTAATTGTATGTGTCAACATGACTGGCTTAAGGACACCTGGAGCACCGGGAAAGTGTTCCTTCTGGCATTTCCAGGAGGTGTTTTTAGAGGAGATTGGGGTGTCAGTTGGTGAGCTAAAGGAGGAAGATCTGTCCTCAGTGTGTGCAGGCACCCGCCAATTGACTGAGGGCCTACATAGAACAAAATTGGAGAGGACCAGATCTCCTCACTCTCTCCTGGATGTGGACACTCTCTTTCCCTTCTGCCCATGGACATTAGAAATCCAGGCTCTCGGGACTTTGGACTCCAGGACCTCCCCAGTGTCTCTGAGTTCTCAGGCTTCAGACTGGACTGAGAGTTACACTGATGACTTCCCTGGTTCTGAGACTTTCTGACCTGGACCAAAGCCATGCTAGTGACATTCCAATGTCTCCAGCTTGGGATTGTCATGGGACTTCTCAGTCAGGCAGCCTTTTGTTCTTTTTCTGCCCAGTGATATTCATTGAGCTGCTTCTGGGGGACACTGTCCTAGTACCAGGGACAGAAAGATGTGCCCAAGCAGATGTAGACTCTGATCTTTCATTCTACTGGGAAGGAAGAAATGAAACGAATATTCCCAAGAACTGGTATATAATTAGTAGCTAAGAATTGTGCAGAGCACTTGTACAGAGCTGGGGGGCTAAAGGAGGCACTTGCTTTAGTTGGGGGTTTGGCAAAACTTATCAGAGGAAGTGGAGGTTCTTATGGGGCCACGTGGTTCTTATTGTTCTGCTGCTCCAAAGTCACTGCTCTGTCCCCCATTTTGTTTAGGGGTCCATGAGTGGATTCTTCCCCTTGCAACTGACCCTAGGAGGACATTTAAAAAAACAAAACAAAACAAACTGTTCTGAAATCAAAGGAAATCATAGCTAACGAAGGGACCCCAGGAAAGAGGATGGTAGGATTTATTTTGAGGGGAAAGAGTCTTTGCACTTCTTTTCAATAATATTGCTGTTAGAATCAACAATATTAGCTCTTCCTGTGTCAGGAGCTGTTTGGAGAGGCTGCGCAGCGGCCTCTTTGGTGGGCAGGAGGGCTGCCTTTGGTGGTGGAGGGCGTCCCTGCAGTTCCCTGGCCCACGAGGAAATGGGGACATGAATTCCAGGCCCGGGGAAGAACAGAAGCAGGGCTCCCGGGAGCCCAGGCGCAGCCCCTGGCTCTGCTGGGACCTGCCCTGAGTTAACATGCATTGCCTGTGAGTCAACAGCTCCCTCACAGCGGGAGGTTCTGTGCCAAGTTCCTTGGCCTCATTTCCTTCCCAGGACCCCGATGACTGGCAGATAGCAGTGAATGACAAGCCCCCCAAATAAGGGAGGGGGTTTGGCAGGGGAAAACAGCCCTGACTCTGTGACAAAGCTCTGAGTGGTGGGGTCATGTGAATACCATCCAGTCACAGCGAGAAAGTGTATCCAGAAAGCCCACCTCTGGGTGGGCGCAGGAGAGCAGCTGGCAGATCTAGGGAGGACGGAGGCCAAGGGAGAGGCCTTCAGTGCAGGAGAGGCCACACTGGATGAGCTGGCTGGCTTTGAAGCATGGATCCCCAGTTACCTGTCTCTCAGGCCAGGACACCACCTCTTAGCCTGCTCTGGACATGAGCTCCTCTGATTTTACTCCAACCTCTAGATGAGAATTAGAAGAGCTGGGTCCCAGCTCCAGCTGTGCCAACCTGCTGTGAAATACCAGGGAAATTGCATGAGCTCTCTGAGCCCAAGTCTCTGTGTATAGAAATGGAAGATCAGAGCCATGAAATTGAAGGCTCTTCCAGCTCTGTTGTGGAATCTCAAGGGAAACTCTCTTTTTCTTACCCATTTTTGCCACTATTAACTCGGCTTCATCTGTGTCTTTTTGATATCACATGTGTGATGGGAACAAGGCCATTTGCTATTTGGTGACAGGCTTCCACAGAATGGGAAGTCTCCCTGTTGGGGGGTTTAGGACTGCAGATTCAAGCTCCTTCCTGCCCCTGGGAGACACTCCCAAATGTCTTTATGGCTTGGAGTCTTAGAAGCCATCAGTTAGAGGAGCAGAATTTATTTGCCCAACTATGGGGAACTAAGACTTCTGCTCACATTGGGGTCTGCTAAAAGTTCATGAATTTTCTGTAGTTTCAGAATTTGTTTTTTGCAAGAAATTTTGTGAATGTAGTTTTACACTTTTAACTTAGATACAGCCTAAATAATCTAAAATGTTTGAAAGATAGTGAGGAGATACTGCACTAATCCTCACTTCACTTCACCCTAGAGATGGAGACTCCTTCCCCAGTTTTATCTATCGTTAACACCTTACATGATTATGGTACACTTATCAAAACTGAGACTTTTCTCTATACTACAGGCTTTATTTGGATTCCCTAGTTTTTCCATACATGATCCTTGCCATTTGTAGGATCCAGCAAAAGTCCTGTCTCTGTAGGGTCCTCTACTCTGGGATAGTTTTTGTCTTCCCTTTTCTGTTTTCCCATGACTGACATTTTTGAAGAAAGTCTCTCAGTTTGGATCTGTTTGATGTTTTCTCATGATGATACTGGGGGGTTGGAGTCGAGGGAGGATGCCACAGAACCTGGTGTGTTACCCTTGGTCACTTAGCTAGGGCAATGTCTGCCAGCTTCCCTGTCCTTCTTTTCATTGGTCAGGAGCGTGAGTCTTTATGCTTTAAATTTGTGTCAGGATATTATTTCCAATGCCAGATCCTAATCAAATATTTCCTCTGACACTGAAGTATAATAATTGTACATACTGCTTTGGGAGGTGCTGATGGATCTAAGGAGGTTGCAGCAGATTAATAAAGGTGGACCTCTAGCTGAGGTTTCAGGAAGGTCGGAGAGCAGTTTGAGGGCAGCAGATGGAGAGGGAGAAGGAGAAGAGAAGGAAGCTGCAGTGGCTGGATGGAGGAGCAGGCCAAGCAGGGAGCTATGGTTAAATGAGAGATATAAGTGGAATCTGTGGAAAATTCAGGGAAGGAGGGCCCTATGTGAATGGGTGTTCTCTCAGACTCTTTCTCATTCCATGGCTTCCATGAGACACTCACCCAGGCTAGGATATGGTCTGTGGTCATCACAGACTGATAGACTGATTGGCTTGCCAGTCTCTCAGACCCCTGATTTTGGCCTCAAGTTCAGCATTATGACCCTAGATGGACAAGAGCCCCATTCAGGCAACTGTCAAATTGTTAGGGGTCTCATTAGGTGGATGTGCCTCTCTGGCTATGTTTGTCTGGGGTCTAAGAATGTCAGCCCTTGGTGTGGATCAGAAAGTATTCTCACATCCTCTGCAAGCAAGGGGCCCCGGGGAGAGTAGGTTGTCCATGTGTGTGTTGAGTATGGGTTTGTAGATTTTTTTGGAGGTTTGTCCTGGGAGTGCCCCACTGGGCTCATGGGAGGCCTGCCATTGAGCTATTGTTCCAGGGGAAGGCTCTGGGTCACTTTTGCTGCCTTCTTCAAGTCACAATGACTTTTAACAGGCAACATCTGACAGTGCGGGAGCCCCTTGCAGCCCTGGGTGAAATTATGATAACAAGAGAAAAAAGCTATTACTGCCACCATGCTTTCATTATGCAAATGATATTAAGATAGGCTGTGTGGATCGCCCCTGGCTATGCTATAATCTCCATGCAGTGATTATAATGTGTCAAACTTAGTCATTTTGATTATGACATGTTAATTACATGCCATCCTCATGTAGACATGAATATTACTCCCAGTCAGACAAAACACAAATTGGGGCCATTGTTGGTTGGTTAGTTAGTTGTGTGTATGTGTTTTAACTTTTTTTTTATTAAATGGATTAAAAGATTTAAAAGATATGTGATATTGCAAACTAATTAAAAACTGGCCAGATCCTCTGTGCTCCACTGGGTAGAGACAGGCTCACTTGGACTTTTTGTCCTTTGGGACTGTTGGCAAAAACAGTGTTTCCTGGGAAACAAGAACCTTGGTTTGTTGGCTATGGGGGTGTGGGAGGGTCTGAGCTGGCGAGGAGGGGTGGGTTAAAGGTTGGAAGGATGGGGTGTCACGGGGGTTGAAAGCCCTAGGCCCAATATGGACTGGGAGGAAGAGTGGGGGAGGCTGTCAGGATGACTGACAGGGATGGCTGGGCCAGAAGTGTCCCTGACACCCTCAAGTCCACTTCTCTTTTCACAGAGGAGGAGAATCAGGATCCAGGGAGTGAAGGAACTTGTCCAGGATCACCCAGACAGTCTGAGAAAGATTTTGGCCATACCACTATCATGTGCTTCCATGCCCATAACTGTCATTTCCAGGGGAAGAGGAAGGGTGGTTTGGCCTTAATGAGAAATAAAGCTCACCTCCAAGTGACTCTCCAGAGGGGGCTTTTTGGTCCACACATTCATGGTCAAAATCAAGTCCAAACCTCCCAGTGAGGCACCCACGCTCCACCATAAGCAGGCTGCATTTCATCTGTCTTGTTTTCTTCCCTGCTAATCTCACCCACCACAACCCCTTTACTTCTATAAGAGTCTTGACTACATTGATGTCCTTCAGACACACGCAGACTCTTCATTCCTTGGGACTTTCACAAAATCTGAAATAATAAGAGCCAGCATTTACCTAGTCTATTTTTATTGATATTTATTTACTATGTTCCAGGTACTGTTCAAAAAAGTATATTCATATTACTGTATTTAGCTTCACAGAGATTTGATCAAACATATTTTATTTGTACTTTCATAGAACAAATGAGAAAACTGAGGTGCAGACAATTTGATCCAGGACAGACTGCCTCCAGAGCCAATGCTTAATTTTTGGAATATGTCCCCTCTCTGGATTAACGTTTTCTTCAATCATATTTGTCTCTCAAGCCCACATCATGTGGTTTCTCCCCCAGGAAGCTTCCCCTTCTGTAGGAGATTGTGTTATTATTCATAAATACTTTCTGTCCTCTTCTGAGGACGTTTATGCCTCCCTCTTCTGGTGATGGTGGGTCTGGCTATGTGCCTTGCTTTGGTAATGATATGTGCAGATTGACACTCAGCAAGGAATGCATTCAATGAAAAGTGATAAGACAAGACAATAATCATGCACGAGCCAAAGCTTTACTAACCAGTTCTCTCTCTTCCTCCCTCATGCCAAACAGGGATGTCCTAGGTAGAGACTGACACTTTGGGTTCCAGAATGATGTGGAGCAAAGTTCCTGTGCCCCAGGTTGGGTGAGTTAGAAATAAGTCAGCATCAACTGTTACTGTGGCAAGCCATAGAGGATTGGGTATAATTTGTTACCCAGCATGACAGAGCCTGTTCTGACTGGTACACCTGCTTATGGATCTCAAAGGAATCTCTCCCTGCAACCATCACTCCTATACCTCCTGGCCTGCCCCAGCTCACATGCTTAGCTGCCTTATCACAGCTTTCTCCCTGATTATCCTGTCAATGCCTTGACATTTCACTGAGATCACATGCAGCCAGACCACGGGCTCTGGTGACTCTTTTCTCCACCCCTCCTCAGCCTCTTAATAACCATCTCTTCTCAAAGACACTATCTGTGCTTTTCTCTCTCTGTCCATGTGTTGGGGAGACAGTGGGAAGTTTTGCCTCAGTGTGAGCCTTCTCAGGGATGGAGCTAGATATTAAAGAACAGAGTCCAACCACCAAACCCAGTCTTAAGTCCCCTCATTGTCCCTCCAGGGCACTCCAACCTTAACATCTGGGACCTATCTGCTTTGTCCTCCAAAGACAGAGAGCTGGACTGACCTCTCCAGGTGTCTCCTGGACTTATGAGTCAGGCTTGGAGTTCATGGTGGAGGAATGACTCCTGAGGAGAGGGAAAGGGGTTGAGACCTCTGGCACCTCCTTGGGAGTGCTAAAATGCAGGATCAGGACTAGGTGATAGCAGGGAGATGTCTAGGATGCAGGTTTAAGAAGACACTCAGGGTCACGGTCATATGTTTGTCAACTCTGCATTTTCTGAAGTTTTGTGTGCTAGGTGCTTCTCTTCACCCTCATCCCAGCTCTGTAAAGTGATGCTGGGAGGCGTAGGCCTGCCATCTGCACAGGACAACAGGAAATCAGGTGCGGACTGAGGGGGAAGCTAGGTCTTCCTGTCCAGACACCTCCCCCAGCATCTGGGAGGCACTGGTCACCCACTTCAGCTTGTTGGCTGATGTTGGCTTTGGCACCTACAGCTCCCTATGTGGACATACACAGGGCTGGCCTACAGCATGACCAACCAGCACTTTATGGGTGGTGGTCATGGTTTGAATAATAGGGCACAGACATGGGCTCCTCGGGGGAGTTCTGTGGGATAAGAGAGACTCTGAGAGGGAGAGGTTTGCAATTATGATATAGTAGTTGGGGTTGGGGTTCAGATCATGAGTCACCTCTCCCAGGGCTGGTTTCCAAGGGATACTTCCTGACCTAGGGAGAGATGACAGAAGGTCTTTCACCGACACTGAGAGGCCTTCTGACTCCAACCTCAGGCCAAGGCCCTGGGTCTCCGCAACTGCCACTGCTGGGTGTCAAGCTCACCAGCCACACTCACTGGAGTGGCCACTCCCTGGGGCAGGTGCTGGCTCTCCTCTTTCAGAGCTTTGTCTTCAGGGACTAACGCTGAGTCCCCTGCACTCAGAGCACAGGGGAACAACTCCCTCTCAGCCCCTCTGCAAACACATCCATGGACGGATGATATCAAGTTAAGATCAGGGAAGGGAGAAGGGGAGAAAAGTTAATTTAAGGGGAAAATTATCTCTGTTCTCTGCTAATGGAACCTGTAAATTAGGGCATTTAATTACCAGAGACAATTTGTTCATTTTGGATGCTAATATTTACATTAGCAACTGCTTTGAAAGCATGAAATCTGATGAATTGGCAAAACACGTTTACTCTTTTTCCCCAAATTAATCAAATGAGCTGGGATCAGGCTATTTATAAGTCTAGTTAAGTCTCTCTCCCCAGCGAGGGTCCTTCCCTCCCACCTCCTCCATAGTCGTGAGCTCTCACAGATGCTCAGCTTCTCACCTAGATACTCGGTACCAGAGGATCTCAGTGGGAAGGTGTTTGATCTATTTCTATATTTAATGACACATTTCATCATAGCGGAACAGAGCATTGTACCACCTCTTTGAAATTCTATTTCAATGATAATCCCTTCCGTTTGTATAACCCCTGGTGGCTTCCAAGGTGTTCTTATGGAGAAGAGCTCACCTCCAGCACCTGATGCTGAGAGCCCTGCTTCAGACTCAGATGCTGACAGCTGGCTTGTTTGGATGGGGTCCTTTTCCTAAAAGACAGTGGTTGGTAAGGAAACCTTCATCCAGGAGGAGAAGGGGTCAATGGATGAACCGAGCATGGATATCTGAGGCCATCTTCAGAGCAAGGACTCACCACCACCTTCTCTGAGGCTGGCCTTCCTGCTCTCAGATGAGCTCTGGGTCTGGGTAGTGACCTTGATGGTAACCGATCCTATTCTGACTTTCACTCACCCCATTCTCAAGGTCTCCCCTACTCAGCTCCAGCCATTGAGAGAGGTGGGAGAGGCATCAGCCTCATTTCACCTCCTCACTAGTTATTACTATAAACACCCAGCCTGGACTCACTGGTCTTAGGGCTGGGAGGAGGCTGGAGAGCTTCTCTGCCCCAGCCCATGACGTTTGGGGATGAAGTCCCTGGGGTCCAGGAAGGTTAGGAGCCCTGCTTAATTTTGTACATCTGAATGGGTATGGGGGAAAGAGTCTGAGATGTGGTCTCCCACTGTTAGGAGTCACACCAACTCCCTTCATAAAACTGAGCCCTGCCCTCAGATGGGGGTAGAGAAAGTCTCTCTATGCAGAGGATGTGACAGATTCTTACTCCATGCTCTGGTCTGAATGTTTCTATCCTCCCTAAACTCGGGTGTTGAAATTCCAACCCCCAAGCTGATGGTATTAGGAGGTGATAAGATCATGACAGTGGAGGCCTCTTCAGTGGGATTCATGCCCTTATAAAAGAGACCTCAGGGAGCTTGCTCATCACTCTGCCATGTGAGTACACAGTGAAAAGATGGCGGACTAGGAACCAAACCAGACACCAGCAGGCACTTTGATTTTGGACTTCCCAGTCACCAGGTTATGAGAAATCAGTTTCTGCTGTTTATAATCCACTCAGTTTATGGCATTTTTGTTACAACAGCATGAATGGACTAAGACATTCTGCAAGATTCACCTCCCTTTAAGAAGCTTTCACTGCAATTACTGCCGCCCTTTTCATACTTTGCTCTTAATTTGGTCATGCAAATCCCCTCTTATTTCAACTAAGTCCCACTGATATATTTTGATGGGACTTTGTTAAAGGTATGAGAATAATGAAAGGGGAAGAAGGAATTGAAAATGAGATCATGGAAATATGACTCAGTTCATTCATCTTCACTTGGATCCCCTGAAGAGGGCCCCTGGCCTCCCTCCCAGCCACCTCCTTGGTGTAAGACTGGACACTAGTTTGAGTTTGCCTCAATTTCTGAAATGTTACACTTAGAAAAGGGAAAAGCCTGGAAGTAGCATTAGGGGCTTGTTCTCTGCCTTAGAAATTGTGAATTCATACCTAGCAGGGATTCCAACCTCTTTGTAATGAACTTTTCTGAATTTCAGAGTCTGGAAAACTAAAACCTACATTTCTAAGATATCCTGGCAGCTAGGGTTTTGGTTGAGAAAGACATTCTGTCCACTAGACATAATTCTGTCGGATTTTGAAGGTGGAACAAAGGCCAGAGCCATTTTCCTGAGGGTTTGTCTAATGCTTTAGGAAACCTGGAGTGGACGGACACCTTGGTTTGCTGAGCAGTGTTACAGGTCACACACTAGCTTTGAGGGCATAGCATCTGTGGTCAAGGCAGTGATGGCCTCCTTGGCCCTGGACTGCAGCTAGACAGGTGTGTGCTTACATTCAATTGGTCCACTGTGCCCTCCTGATCCTCACCTTCCAGGATGAGTTCATTGGAAATGGTTGTGCAAGCTCAGGGTATAATTCCTGGAGACCTGGCCTAAAACACATTCCTGCCAAATAATGCGCTACACATTTGTGTTCCAATTCATATTTTCGTGTTCTAAATTACTTAGAGATTTTGAGCAGCACAACACTTCAACACTGAGTGACTTGTGATAACAAGCATTGATCATAGTATACAGTTTCAAAGGTTTAAGAATCCAGGAGCAGCTTAGCTCAGTTCTTTCAGAGGTTGCAGTGAGGATGTTGACCAGGGCTGCAGCCATCAGAAGGTGTGATGCACTTGTGAGTTCCACTTCCAAGTTCACTCCTGTGACTGTTACTTCCTGTGGAAGCTTAGTTCCTGACCATCTACATGGCCTCTCATGCCAGCTCTGTCCTCCAGAGAAAATGACCTGAGAAAGATAGGTAGCAGGAGTGGGAGGGGACAGAGATGGAGGCTACAGTGTGTTTTGTCATCTGCCAAAGGACCATATCATCTCTTCTGCCATATTCCATTGGTCACATGGCACAAGCCTGGTGTAATACAGGAGGGGATCACACAGGGCATGAACTCCAGGAGGTGGGGTCACTGGGGACCATCTTGGAGACTGCTCCCACTCATGCTTTGCTTTTTTGGGGCTGTGTTATTATGCACATTTTATACACTGTAGAAGGACAGCACACCTTACCCACAACTCTTCCCACCCCTAGGCTAACAGTGTGGGCTGACCAATAGATCCAAGTATAGAATTTGGAACTTGATGACTAAGGAAATGACAGATATTTCCATTCTTTAAACATTGCAAACTGGATATTTTAATTGATTTTGTGACAGGAAGATAAAAGTTTCTAAATCTGAAATAATATTTAAAATACATTTTTGAGCCCAAGGAGTGAATTGTTTAGTTCTGTCTTGTCTGTGCCAGGTATTGAGTGGCCCTCTGTGCGCTGTATCCTTGGGTCTTTTCTGCCTTTTCCTCAGACCAACTCTGTCCTCTCTGTTAGCTTCTTCAGGAGGCAGAGCACAAGCTATCAGTCCATTAAGATAACTTTGGAAGCACTTAAGATGGACTATTTCAAAAGGTACCAAATTCCCTGATCTTATAACTGAACCATTTAACTAGATCATCTTGTAAAGAGAAAGTGCGTTAAAAATACCAGTTAATTACTTTTTTTAATTCCCAAGGCACAAATAAGTCCTAGTTAACTGTCTTTGCACATTTATATATTTAGACATCAGGGTAAGACTCCATCAGTCACAGTGAGCCAAGAGGCACAGCAGCAGAGGACAGCAGGCTCCGAAGTAATGAGACTGGCTTCTTTAGCAACTTGGAGATTCTCACCTGAATTTTGTGCCATTTAACATCATGTATTTATGCTGAAAAACCCAAGGAAGAAAACCCTTGATCCAAAGCCTTAGCAGCTTTTTCTTGAAGAATATACATTGTTGACCTAAGTATTATGGCACACCTTGGTTAGAAGTGTCAACATTTGGCAATGTTAATTAAACCTCAGTCCTGCCTTGGCATGCCCAATGAGTCAGACTCCATGACAAGTTGGAAGCAATTAGCATTAAAGAAATCCCAGGGAATACAACTTCAATAAAATCATATAATCTTAGAACTAAAAAATGACCTTTTCCCCCTCTCTGCATTTGGGCTTTAGAACTGACAATATGATCAAGAGCCTGGATTGAGAGGGCTTTTAAAATCTACCATTGCATCAAGTAAGTCAGATGGAACCAGTTTTGATGGACTTTTCTAGTATCTATTTCACTTTTAGAGAGACATTTCACCTTTTTGAAATCTAGCTAGCTAGGGATCCAAAATGTTTGGAAACAGTATGTATTGATGAGTAAATGGTAAGACCGCCCAGTAGGTTTCACCTATTGATGCACAGGAATTCAAGCCCTTGGTGGATGGGAGAAGCTTTAGGTCCTATCTTGGTACCCGAGTATTTTTAGTTTTTGTATTACTGAGGGAAGATTCATTATCTACCTTCTGGATGATCTATAGAGCAGAATTGGTGAAGTGGAAAGAGAAGTCACTGCCAGAGGTAGGCATGGACAGTAGTAAAGCAGAAAGGACATGCCTGCACAGAGGAAAGAGGCAGGACATTGATGGAAAGCAGACACGAACGTAAAGACATCTGGTCTTTGGAGGTGCAGAAGACAGGCTGAACAGCCTCAACCAGTTTCTTGGCTTTGGAGTGAGCTCTGCAGCTCAGCACTCACAAGCCATTCATTAATTCTTTCATCTAAAGAACATTTAAATGCCAAATAGCCAACACCAAGAAAATGAGACCGTGCTTTGGGTGAAATCCAAAGTCTTCTAGCTCTGTGGTTCTGCAAACGTTGAGCACCCATGTGGAAAGCCCAGTGCTATTTGTTCAAGTGTGTCCCCTCCAAAACTCGTGTTGAAACTGAATCCCCACTGTGGGAGAACTGAAGGAGGGAACTTTAGGCACTGATTGGGCCATGAATGGACTAGTGCCTTATAAAAGGGCTTAGTGGGGAGAGCTCCCTCTCCCCCTCTTCTGCCATGTGAGGACACAGTGTTTGACCCCTTTTTGTCCTTTTACCTTCTGCCATCTGAGGGCACCACTGTGAGAAGATCCACTGATGGGACAGACCCTACTCAGACACCACACCTGGCAGTCCTTTGATCTTGGACTACCCATCCTCCAGAATGGTGGGGACAAAATGTCTGTTCTTCATAAATTCCCCAGACTTGGTTATTTTGTTATAAGCACAAGCACACCCTGACTCTCATGCTGGGCATTCTATATTCTCTGAGTTTATTTCCAGGTGCCACTAAATTAAAAGCCCAACTCATATTTGTTCTACTCCGGAAAGAAGGCAGGGAAGCTTCATCTACTTAAGGAAAATTTCCATCCCAGTGGGGGTAACCAAGCCAGCGGTGCTCATCTGGACCCACACTCATGGAGCAGCGCCTTCCTGGAGAGACAAGAAATGAGACAAGGGCGTTTACATCTGTGACGCATGTGGGAAAATGTAGGCTGAGGAACTGAGTTTCAATTTTAGGGTTGGAGAACAGGAAGACAGTGGAAGAGTCTGAACCTCCTGGGAAGACAGGCAAGAACATTGCAGAACAGCAGAAGTAGCCCAACTCAAGCCCTTAGTCACAGTTTTGGTGGAATCAAGAAAGTGGCTGCTTATGAGTATGGAAACGCCAGCAGGGGTTCTTGCCCCCTTTTAATGTCAGGGAGGGAGGCAGAACCATCTTCCATGTGGCAATCCAACCTTGTTATACCAGGCAGCATATTTGACCTGTGGAACTTTTAACTTGTGTCATTATAAACCACGGGCTGTGGTATTCTCTTGAAGTGCCTAGGTTTCTAGACAACCAACTTCAGTTTGGGTTTACTGAAAGATTTCATCATACTCCTCCACAAATGGCCAGCTTCTCCCAGAGATAGAAGATCTATAAATTGGAAGAGATGACCAGAAATAATTGGTGGTCCCTTGGTGTACTTGTTGTTCAGAGCACCTCCGTGGGCACACAGGGGGGGTCTGGCACCATGCCCTTCACCAGTCAGAATGAGACCTCCAACTGTACCAGGGAGCTAAGGTTAACAAGTCAGTTCACAACTCATCAAAGGACACAGATGGGATGGATATCCAAACTCCTAAAGAATAGCTTTCGAATTTCAAAGGTGGAACCAAGAACTGGTTCTCTTCCTCTTAATAAGTGGGCCTTACATGGAGAATACCACCTGGCCAATGCAAATGAGGGTGGGCATGTTGCCTTTTCCTGTCAGTCTGGACTTGCTCAGAGGAGGAGGAGGCAGGGCCAGGCTGTGCTGCAGAGCATGGATCCTGGAGCCAGATGGCCACTTTCAGGCTTCATTCCCTTGGAAAAATTAATCTAACTTCCCTGGTCTTTAATTTTCTCCTCTGGAGAATGGGGCCTGTGATAGGATC
This sequence comes from Glaucomys volans, assembly GCA_020662805.1. NCBI lineage: Eukaryota > Metazoa > Chordata > Mammalia > Rodentia > Sciuridae > Glaucomys > Glaucomys volans. The sequence continues at coordinate 16,592 of JAJEJO010004018.1, forward strand.
TATTTCATAAAGGTGCTGAAAAGGATTAAACGAGTTAATGCATGTAAAAGGTTTTAATATAGTGTTTGGCAAAGAGTGAAGTGTTAGCTGTCAAGCTGTCACTTAGCCAAGGGGATAATAAGAGCTATTACAGCTCTCAGTCTTCTTTGGAAGATGTGGAACTCTTTCTGCTTCTCGGTATAAGGTGGAAAAGGAAATGAAAATTGATCTCTATTCAGATGTTTCTGTACAGGTGACAGAAAGCCCAGAAATAAGCAGAACCAGCAATCCTCTGTTAGTCACTTGAATTCAAATTCAGATTCAAAACTCTGACTTGAATTTGGCCAATTCATCTAGCCTTTGATGACATCAGTGTGGATCTCAGAACCGAGTCCTATAACATACAGTTCATGCCCACTAGTGGTACTGGCTTTACAGATCGCAGTTGGCCACAGCAGAGACAAGTGTTACATGACCATGCTTTTTATTAAAGGCAAAGTTTCCCCTCCAAGTTCAAAACTGAGCCTGGGGTCAGGACCTGAGTCATATCCCATACAGAAGACTTGCTGAAGACTCCTTTTCCTTCACCAATTTTACGCCTTTGTAAATCAATCTGATGATGCTCCCATCTGGTCTGAGTTCAGCAGACATTTTCTGAGAGTCATTGAACATTAGACCTGGGGATTCAGATGAATGAAATGCACTTGCCCTCAGTTGCTCATAGCCTATTTGCGGAAGGCATGAACCCAGAGGAGGGGCACCTACCTAGCCAGAAGAGATGGAGGGGGTTTTTTAGCTTCTCAGTCTTCAGCCCCATCCACTTCGCCTCCATCAACAACACCATCTCTCTTCAGAAAAACTCTTCAAAAGGTCCTCTGTATTTGGTTTCCAATTTCTTTCCTATTCTCACTTGAATATGCCCCCACAGAAGTTTTTTGCCTCTTCTTTCCACCGACTCTTTTCATTAGGTTGCCATCTTTCTAGATCCAGCAGCTGGTTCTTGGTCTTCAATTATTTGAACTCTCAGTAGCATTGAACACAGCTGATCACTCTCCTAAAAACACTCTATTAGTCAGACTTCAGCACTATACTGAAATACCTGAGGTACGCAAACTTATAAAATTGTGAGCTTATCTGGCTCACAGTTCTGGAAGTTCAAGGGCATCGTGCCTGCTCAGCTCTGGGCCCTGTCAGCTGCATTGCATCATGGTGGATGGCAGTGGTGGAGTGCAGCTGAGAGGAAGCAATCACGTCTGCAGACAGAAAGCAAAAGAGAGCCAAGTGGGACTGGACTCAGGCTTTTATGACTACCCTCTTGTGAGAACTACAGAGGGGGCACATGGGTACTACCTTAATCTCTTCTGAGGGCAGGACTCCCAATGACCCTGCAGTATTGCCCACCTCTTAAAGATACCATCACTTCCCAATATTGGGACCATGCTTCCAACCTCATGAAACTTTGAGGGACAAAACACATCCAAACCATAGCAAACACTGTCTTCACTTGGCTTCCAAGATGTCCCAGGCTCCTATTTTTCTTCCTACTGCGTCGACTGCTTCTTAGCCTCCTCATCTCTGTGAGCACTTGGTGCTGGGCCCCCCAGGGCTCAGCTCCTGCAGCTCTCCTTGTCCAGCTACATGCACTCCTTGGTGGGCTTATCCAGTGTCATCTACATGCTGAGACTGTCTCTTCATTCATCTATTAATGGACACTGGTTGCTTCTCTCTTTTGGATATTATAATAAAGGTGTTATGAACCTTAACATATGGGTTTGAGTCTTTGATTTTAAATCCTTTGGGAATATATCTAGAAGCTGAATTACTGAGTCATTTGGTAATTTTGTGTTTAACTTTTTAAGGAATTGCCAAACTACTTTCTGTAGCATTTGGACATTTTACCAACTATGTACAAGCTTTCCAAAAGTCCAGAACTCTGCCAACTTATTTTCTGGTTTTGAGAGCCAACTTGCTTCTTACTTTTCCTTGAAGGGATCAACTGTTCTCTGGTCATGGCACCAAGAACTTCCTGTTCCCTTCACATGGATACTATCACCAATCTGCATGGCTTGCTCTCTCAGCGCCTTCAGATCCTCGTTCAAAGGTCTTCATTAACCACCTGTTAGAACTGCACCTCTTCCCTGGTTTCATGTTTATCCAAAGCATTCGTTTCTTGATAGTCTGTCCTCCCCACTTGCCCATCCTGTGAGGTCAAGGATTAAAACACACACACACACACACACACACACACACACACACACACACTATATTGTCACCACTCTATCCCAGTGTTCAGAATATTGCTGATCCTTAAAGGACAGTCACTATTGTCAAAAAATAATTAGGAAATGAATGAATGATGTCTGAGCTGAGATTAAAGGATGAGTTGGGCAAGCTATGCAGAGAGGAAGGGGAGGGAAGATGTTTTTTATGCTGGATGGATCAGGTGGATTGCCACGAATTGGATCTGCTTAATGAAGTGAATGAGGGTCTCCTGGAGAGAGAGACCCCACAGTCACCAAATATATCACAAGACTTTCTTTGCTCCCTTCAGTTGCCGATTGCCTCCCCTCTAAGCTCCATGATTTGCATACATGCTGATGAGTAATCACTAGATTCTGCTGAGTCATGACAGTGTGGATGTTGGTGATCAAATGCACCCTAGCAATCTTGCGACAGGAGAGAAGTATATGGAGCTCTGTCATAAACCTGGGAAGACCCACAGGATAATGATATCATCGTTATTGCTCGTTTTTGTTTTGTGTGGTGCTTGCAGTGAATATTCTCCATGTCCCCACCACGCAATCTATACTCTTCAGCCCTACATATAGGAAGTTTTAGCCCAGGCCCCTGCACAATGCTGCTGCCTCCTGCTGTTCCCAGTCAAATCAGAGTGAAACTCCCCATCAGCACATGGATGTCCTCCCACCACTTGGGACCTGCTTGGCTCCCATTCCTTGCTCCGCCGCTCCCAAGCAATGTGGAGTGTGGAGGAGGACGTGTGGGGCCATGGGGACGTGGGTCAGGGTAAGCTAGTTGTGATGTCAAGTTCTAGAGGGAGTGTCCTGCTCCCTCCTTATGCTCTTTACTTTCAGCTCCACAAAGTACCAGCTGGGTTGGGGTCTCGGTCAAACCTAAGGACAGGTAGAAAATGGGGAAAAAGAGAGAGAACACTACTATCTCCAGTCTGTTTTGTGAGCTCTGCCGGAGGGCTCTCTGGGCCCCAAGGTACTTTCTGAGTGGAGCTTCTGTGGGTGCAGAGGTGGCCCTCTTCCTGCCCCTCACACTTCCACAGACAGGGCAGAACATGGATCAGAGTGAGTTCTTTCCCAGCAACCTGCAGCCACCCCTACTTCTGGCCTGACCCATTTTCTCCACCTACAATGTGACTCTAATAATCCCTGCTCTGCTCTCCATCTTGCCTAGAGGCTACTAGAGTTCATTAGATTAAAAAATCTATAAACTACTTTGAGTACCTTGGAGGTAAGTGCTCTATAAGTACAATGTAATAATAATAATGCTACAATAATTACCTTGATTAATTTATGCATAAGACATAAAAAAAGATTCTTAATTAAGAAACATTTCAACAGCATGAACACAGGTCTCATATATTGGAAAGTAATACCACCAGCAGGGACTCTAACTCCAGGCCAGATCGACAAGGATAATGAGCCACCCATCCTCACTCCAAGTGCCCTCTGAGAGGTTTGTGCTATGGGGGGCGGGGGTGACTGCTCCCCAGCCAGCCGGTTGCAGAAGCGGAAGGTGAAGGAGAAGGGTCTGGTGTTATAATTACACATAACGGGAACTAGATCATCACCTGATGGCACACTTATTGGACAGTGAATCATTATGAACCAAGGGTAATCTGGTCAGTGACATTAATAAAGTGAATTTGTTTAAAAAAAACATAGTCAAAACAAGTTTATATGGAATCATCTGTGAGCGGGGGTGGACTGTGGCTGGAAGTGATCCTCCATTCAGGTTCCCAAAAGCTACCTGGGAAGAGATGTGTGCTTTTGGCGCAGCAGGTATATTGCAAGAATACACTGGAAGGTAGATTGGATCAAGATATGTCCTCATCAGCCAAAGAGTTTTTCCAAGATGCAACTCTTCTCAGATAAGGACATGCAATATACTTCTAGAGACATGAAAGATGAGTTCAGTATCAGGACAATCAACACAAAGCCTATGGCCCACTTCTCTTTATTTAGCCGATAGTCAGTCTTCGCAGGCAGAGGATTGAGGTGGGCCAGTCTGCAGCATTCAGTGTGAAGTGCCTCCTCATAGCAGAATCGGAGCCAGTCTGCCTTAGGGTCCCCTGGTGCCTGGGCCATCCGTGGTTGCTGCAAGCTGTGCCCTGGACCTGGATCAGATTGACCATGGCTAAGGCAGCAAAGGCAAATTAACCAACAAAGTGTCCTGCAGGAGTGCAGATGCCCTATTCAGGGGGAAGGAACTGACTGCTGGGTCACTTTCTTTGAGGGCAACCATGTGTAGTGGCTGCAGTCCCTCCCTCAGCCTGTCCCAGGCCATCTCCAGCTCCTTTCTCTGGGGAAAACTGAGGATCATTCGGAGACTGAGATGAAAGTGAAAGAAATGATATTCTTCTTTTAACAGCTAAGCAAAAATAGGCAAGTCTATCTACAGGGGAACAGAAATGTCTGGTGCAGGGAAAGAAGAAGTGTGTGCAGAGTGTGTGTGTGTGTGTGTGTGTGTGTATGTGTGTGTGTGTGTGGCACAGTGGCACAGTCTCCTAGGTGGAGCAGAGAGAAGGTAAACACAACACTGCAAAATGAGATTAAAATTAATCTTGAGAGGTCACATACAAGTGCTGTTTATTTGGATTGCTATCTTAACATTTTGCACAAAGAAATTTGGCATTTCTGTGGTTTGGAAAGGGGTCATTGTGAACCTGAAAGAGCCAGCTGGGAGAGGCTGGAGCAGGATCAGCGGTGGGGGTTTTCACAGAGAGGCATAGCAGGAGCGCGGTGTGTGACCAGGTTAGAGGGACATGGGAGGGGAAGGTGACATAGGTAAATCTGTCTCTTGGAAATTTAGGTGGGCCAGTTTTCCCTTTTCCTCCTTTGATTACTCATTGCCCAGAGTAAGTAGACTCCTTGGAAATGCTGCAACGTGGACCCTCCCTCTGGCCCTCCTGCAGCTTGGTGGGTGGGGCCACATGCAGGGAGCACTCTCACCAATCAATCTAGCAATCAATACATTTCCTCTGTGCCAGGCCCTGCACTGGTGATTAGGTTACAGGAAGGAGACATGGCACTGATCGCTGGGCACTATGCAATCTATTAGGTGAATAAAAGCTGTGAGTGGCAGACTTTAATAATGTCCCCAATAGTTGGTCATTCCCTGGAGCCACACACTTTCCTGTATAACTGGCAGGCCCATTTTATCAGGGACAAGCCGCCTGCCCCACTACTTGACACTGGGCTCAATCATGTGACTAGCTGTGGCCAAAGAGATGCTGAAATGGATTTTGGATCTCCTCACTCTATCCTGGCAACCTGCCCTGCTTGGTGTGATGGAGGGCAGAGGTGTGTGGAGGGGAGCTGAGTGTCTGAGTCATTCCAGTTGAGGCCACTAGGCAGCTGGCCTCCTGATGAGAGTGCTCAACTGACCAGGAGGATCAAGCGCTGAGCCCGTCTAAATCTTTGATCTGCCAATTCAAAACCTTAGCAAGTGCTTGTTGTTTCAGGACATTGAGTTTGGGGATGGTTTCTCATGGCATTTTTGTGTGATCGATACAACTATGAAATGACGCAGTGACTGCAGTGAAGCCAGAGAGCCTGCACAGCCCACAGAAGATCACTGCACTGGACTCAAGACCGCCGAGCTGCCCAGCTGGGCGAGGGTGTGAGCTTGGGCAGGCTACCTCTCAACTCTGGGCCTCTTCTGTTGGAAGGAAGGATCAGACTAGATCTTACCCATTGGTGCTTAAGAACTGGTCCCAGGGAGCCTGTGAACTCTGAAATTGCATGTGTTTTGGGGAGGTGCATATGTTTGACAGGAGATCAGCCATTGGCTTTCATGGGATCAAAAGTCAAAACCCCTGGAGAAGACTTTAGGAGTTTCTGGCTCTGGCTCTGGCTCCCCAGGCTGGGCTCCTGTGTGGGTAAAGCACAGGAGTTAGGACTGAGCTGCCCTGTGGGCTGGGCCAGACAGGAGAGGCTTCCCATCCACTAGCCTGCGGTTTGGATCCAGCCATTGTGGCTAGAGTCTGAGTCTTGGCCCTGTGGCTGGTGTGACGTTTGGGAGCTGCCCGTGGGCTTCGGTCCTTCCCACCGCTCTCCTCACTTCTCCCTCTGCACACTGTTGTTGGACTGGTGCTGGATGGCCTCTTCTCCATGAAGCCTTTCTCCCTAACCCACTTGTTCTGATCTCTACTTCGAGCCTCCCTGATACTCTGAGCCTCCATGCCCCCTAGGTTTTGCTGACTCCTGTAATGTCTCAGAGCCCCAGCTAGACTCTAAGCTCACAGCCCTAGAAGAGAGCTGGAGTCATTTCTCCTGCTTCTCAGGGGATCTCACAGCCCTGAGCCCAGCACAACAGCTGGCCAGGTCCTGGGCAATGCTGCTGCCAGTGTAGGCTCTCAGAACTCTCCAGATGACAAGCAACCTGTTTGTTTTCAGGGTCCCCCAAACCCTTGCTGAAATACTCTCACCAGTCCCCAGACCTTCACTGACCCAGCTCTCATCCCAGACTGGCCCTTCCTTTCCTAGATGGTCACTGAGTTCTATCTCTATTCTTCTTCCTTCTGGTCAAAGCTTCTGTATTCTTCAATATGACAGATGAACTAATTCTAGCTAAAGTGTTAATGGTAAATAACAGAAATACCTCTCCTGAGTACTAATTTTGCATATGAACTCAAGTTTTTAATGTTCTCATCTATGGGAGTGACCAGGCACTGTGATTCCTGATGTAGGCTGGTGGGGATAAAATTAGAGCATGGAGTTCATGGTGCCCCTCAAATCCCACTGTGTGTGCCATTTGGCATTCTAGGCTGTTCTACAAGTGGTCTTGGAGAGGCTGAGAGGCACTCCATTTTATATTAGAATTGGACCACAAAGCTTCTCTCTTTGTCTTTAGCTTACTGTCACATATTTATAATGGAATCAAATCAAATGATATGGCCTGAGGAATGCCCCCCAAATCATCCGGTCTTTGATCTATAAAGTCAGTTTTATCATTTCAAAATGGGGCACATGATGCTCTGAAGGGATGCAGAGCTCATCCATCTCTCACTGCAGGCAGGAAACAGAACCAGACCCCAATCCAGGACACTGCCTTCCGTCACACGGCTCTTCTCATCACAGAGACCAACTGAAGGCCTTGGTTGTATTTTCTCTTCCTCTCAGCTTTAAGCTGTTAGTAGGTGCCTATGAATTTTCCCAGCCAGTGTAGGAGCCTGTCACCAGGCAGGCACATCCAAGTGTGGCTCGTATTATGCAGTGAAGTGTTGCAAAAAGAGTTATGCACACGTTGCATCCTTATAACCTGCGTTTTATCTACACAACCGAGAGAAGACAGCTAAAGAAATCCTCTGGCGGCCACCCCCCTGGGCTCACGTGTGTACTACTCTTGGTGGTTTTAAGAAGCCTATTGTACTTAACCCACACAACCAGTTTGGGGCATATCTGGGTGAGCAGTGTGTATTTTTCCAGGATGGCAGAGCACATGAACTAACATATGTATGTACCAGACACACTTGCTGTGGGACACACCCTGGCCAAGGGAGCATGGTGACCAGGGGTCAGCATTCCACCTCTGACCTGGTGCCCACCCCTTCATCTCCAGGCCAGGTTTCAGTGTCCACTGAATGAAAGGGCAGCCCTGACTCCCTTCTAGGTCCTCGTTCCCATTCTGACATCACAGACTCTATGCATATGCATGTGTACAAAATGACCCTCAGCCACAGGGAGGTGGCACTCAGCTTGAGGCAATTTGCATGGAACCAAAATTAAAGCTTTCAGCTGGGGAGCTGAAGCTCCAGGAGTGAGCTTTCCAGTGTCATCTTTATGATAAGAAAGGGGACGATGTTCAGGGGTGCGAGAGTGAGATGTGCCCTGGAAACAGGCACATCCCATGGGTGGTGGGGTCCTTGCCAAGGCCAGGTGCTCTGGTCCCGTGGGTGTCTGTCCTGAGCACGTGGGGTCTGCACGTGGGTGTGTGTGCACGTGGGTATGGCAGGCGCCCAGCACCCACCTTGGGGCTCCAGGTATAAACTTATGTGGTCTGTGGGCTCACTTTTGGCTGGCTATTTAGTTTTAATGCCCAAAACCAATTTTAAATAAAATAAAGGAATCCCCCTAAATATTCTATATGGGGTTTTCTTTATTTTAGAGGGACATTTCAAGACTAGTTTCACACAGGTTTAGCCGAAAGGGAAATTAAACTCTACATTTAAATGGAGATTACGCACAAAGGAATCCATTAGTTTCAATATTTCTCAGCAGGAGGGCTCAGAGTTATTTAAATAAGTTTAGATATTAAACCTAAAGTAGCCATTAAAGCAATGTGGATTTGTTTGTCTGTTTTTTTTTTTTTTTCCCCAGAAATCTTTTTTTTCCAGCTGACTGAAAAAATCTATTGCTTAACCGATAGAGGATATTTTAATGTTTTAAAAAAATCCAGAGACTTTTTAATATCGCACTTCCTTTGAATTTTTAAGTACCATACACAGTGTACTTATTATAGCCAAGTATCATCTTTTGGACAGATTAAACTGTGTGCATCTTCCCTTCCCCGCCCCCGCCCTCGGCAGACCAGCGCTATTATAAACACCAGCATTAAACACTATTGGCTATGGAAGAGTCTTTGATTGTCATTGAGATTATTTTAAAAGTTATTTAGGTCCCCCTGTTACATCTCTGCAAACCACTGAGAAAATGTTGCGCTAGGTTTCTCTTTGCGACATTTCTTTGGGGATTCATAAATATTGATTGTACCGTAAAAAATTGATGGAATCTTGAAACAGACTGCAGTTGAGGCAGCTGGGGAATTCACTCAATTTTTCTCAATCGCTGCAGTCTATAAAAAGAGGAGATTTTGCAAATTGTTTCTCACCTTGTCTTTTTAGTATTTAATAGCTCTCAATTCTATAGCCTTCTGAACCACGCGGCGGGCATGTTTTCCATCAAAATGGAATCAGGCGTATTCAATGGGAATTAAAAGGTGGGAGCAGACTAGGAATGGGTTAAACTCTGTCCAGTTCTCCATCCTCTTTCCCCTTTCTGCCTAGTTTCTTTCTGTTTTCAGCATCCTGCTGTTCTGCTGCTATTACTCCTATGCTTGTCCCACAGATGTCCACAGGATGCTCAGGAACATCTCACTTCCCAGGGCCCTGATGGGAACAGTCATAGACATAAACACCAACCTCCAGACAACCATGAAGCCATGCTGCATCCACTCACTCCCAGGCCTCTCTTGCTTACACAGCAAAGTCCTCTCCATTCTGGCATTCAAAGCCCTTTGCCCATTTAGATCCTTACTCTCTCTTCAGCCTTACTCCCACAACTTGCCCTCTGGAACCCTACTTTCCTTGCACACGAGTCCCTACACTGTCCTTCATACCGACCCCTTGCATTTCTCCTTCTGGATCTTGGTTCATACATTTCCATCATACCTGGAATGTCCTTCTTCTGTGGTCAGCAGAACGATGCCCCCCACCAGATGGCTACAGTCTAATGCTCAGAACCTGTGAATGTGTTATGTTGTATGGCAAAGGGGATTATGGTTGACAGTAAGCTGACCCTGAGATAGAGACCAGCACTATCTCTATGGGTCCACTGTAATCACAAGGATCCTTAGAAGTAGAAGAAGAATTGGAAGGGAGAATCAGAGATGGCAGTAGGAGACAAAAGTGGCCCAGTATTGCTGGCTTTGCCGGATAGGGCCATGAGCCAAGGAAAGCATGTTTCTTTAGAAGCTGGAAAGGTGGTGGAAAAAGGCAAGAAAACAGATTGACCCCTACAGCTACCAAAACCAAGCCCTGCCAATGCCTTGACCTTGACCAGTGAGATCCATGTTGGACATTTGACTTACAGAATTGTAAGGTCATATATTTGGGTTGTGTGAAGCTACTAAGTTCATGGTAAACACACCTGAACCATCTTTAAGGTAATCTCATTTGCAAAGTCCATTTTTCCATGTTAGGTAACATTCACAGGTTCCTGGGATTAGGATCTGCATGTCTTCGGGAGCCAGCTTTCAGTCTAGCACACCTGGTTACAAGAAGAAGGTGACTTTGCCAGCTCTAGGCCACAGATAACCTAAGGATGGAGAGGAAATGAGCCTGGTGCCAAGTGACATTGAAACCATTGTCAGGTTCAGTGTTGGAATTTCTCTGGGGACAAACGACATGACATTGATCATATTGATCTTGAATTAATCAGCCATGGAATCAAGTGCAAACTCTTCTTTTTGTCTTAACCACTTAATTATTTTTCTTTGTCTGTGATGAGGAAAGTGAGGTCCAGTGACTTGCTCAACATGATAAATGGCTAGTTTGTAAATCATATGTGGCACTGGAATGTACTGAAAATGATCACATCCCCTTGATTCTCCTTGGAGGGGAATATTGATGGCCTTCAGTACCTCCTTTGATGGGAACCAGTCTTCTTTACAATCCACACTCTGCTCCATCAGACAGAAACGGGTGCTAAAAGACCTGCTGTTTGAATGGTATAGAACACCCAGGTTCTACTAGCCTTCAAGAATTACATGCACAATATTTTGGCAAATGGAGAATTTTTTTTTTAGGGAAAGACATTGGATTCTTGAGGGAGTCCACATTCCAAAAGTTAAAATAAAGGTCCAGGTCCTCTCTGAGGTTGGTAGTTTTAAGAGGAAAAGAAAAAGAAGGATCAAAGGAGTCCCTGACTAGTTCTATTATAAAGATGGCAAAAAAAATAGCTTCATTCATTCATTCATTCATTCATTCATTTCTTCATTCAGCATTTACGTTCTGTGAGCAGGATTCTAGAGGATGAGGATACTGGGAGAGGAAAGAGAAGATGAGGCTGAGAGTGGAGGTGTGCTCTCACCTTGAGTGCTCAGATACTTTTTCTCTTTAGAATGCCATAGTCTTTCTCTCTCCTCACCCCAAACATCACATATTGGGTGTATGTTGGTGCAGACCTCTGTCCGGGTGCTGACCTCTGCCCTCACAGAGCTTAGAGTCTGGGAGGATGGCTGGGAGCTGTCCTTGGAGGGTCTGAGTACCAAGCATGCAAGGGAGCCTGTGATGAGGAATAAGTGGTCCCGGGTGTTGAAATGGGAGGGCTCTTAGGGACGCCCAGGGCCTCACAGGCTGGTTGGGGTCATAGGAGAAATTATGGGTAGATAGGAGAAGTGGAGTTGTCTGGAATGATACTCCAGGAAGGAAGAGTGAAGCAGAGTAGAAACCCACACACAGGAGAGGCCACGAGAAGTTCAGGTGGGGAGTAAGAGGCCAGGCTTTCGATCCCTGGATTTTCCTTGAAAGAGGCCTCACAGTTGTAGCCGTTTCTGCACCCAGACCTTTCTGTGCTCCCAGCCCTGACTCATTAAACCTGAACAGCTACATCACTCCAGGACTAACTGTCCCCTTGAGCTGCAGGGAAAGGTGGTCAGGACAGAGGCCAGGGATCCAGCCCTACCTTTTCCTGGGCTGTGGCACCCAGCAGGGCACTAAGGGGCATTATCTCAAGGATTAGAAAGCCAAAGCCTCACCCCAGCTGTTCTGTAGAGGTGGTACAGCAGGGAGGTCTGGGTAGGGCATTTACCCGAGCAATAAAAGGCCAGGAGATCAGAAGCCCCTGACCCCAGAAGCCCTGCTGTCTTTTGTGGCCTCCATTAGTAGCCACTGGCACATGCGCTGCTGTCTCCTGCTGACTGCAGAGATCAGCTCACCTCCAAATATCCTCGCTCTCCAGAATCTTGGCCCCTTCAGATCTCATTTCCCAAGCAGATCTCCAGCGCCTTCCGACCAGTGACTTCTTTATTGTGTCTGGCCCTTCCAGCTGTTCTTGGCAGGAAGGCTGCTCTGCCTCCAGCTACTGCCGCTTCCCACCAGGAAGCAGCAGACTCTCTCATCTTTTGAAGGATATCTCCATTGCAGGACTGTTGTGTTGGCAGTTGTTTTTTTTTTTTTAGGATTTTGAATATGCTATTCCTTGTCTTCAGGCCTCCATTATTTCTGCCAAGAAGTTGGCAGTCTTACTGCTGCTCTTTGAAGGCAGTATTCTTTCTTTTCTCCTTTTGCTGCTTTCAAGATTTTCTGTGCTCTGTGCCAGTTACAGTGGGGTTAATTTGTCACCATGTCCTGAATGGCTCCTGTGCTCAGATCTGCACTTTCCATCCTTGTGCCTCTCCACTCTGTCTTCCGACCCATGACTAGGCCCTCAGGCCTCACCCGGTCCTCCTGACCCCTCCTTTGGTACCCTGCTCAGTGTGGCACCAGACTCCTTGCTTCCACACTGAATCTCTCTAATCCTTCCCTCCATCCTTAAACCCTCCTGAGTTTTCTAACACCAAATTCAACCATGTTACTCCTCTACTTACAATGTGGAAGGATTTCTTATTTCCTATGGTGTAAATAAATTCCTAGCTTCTCACTGTGTCTTAGGACTTAATCTGTTTCGTGTTGCTATAACAAAATACTTGGGTTTGGATACTTAGCTAAAAAAATGAGAAAGAGAGAGATGTATTTAGCTCACAGCTCTGGAGATCCAAGAGCATGGCACCAGCATCTGCTTGGCTCTGGTGACAGCCTCTTGGCTGATGGCATCATGATGATAGGAACATATGTAGAAGAGATCACATGATGAGGCAGGAGAGGGGAGCCAAAGTAGTTACACTTGCTTTATAGCAACCTGTCTTCATGAGAAGTAACTTGGATCTGCAAGAACTACATCAGTCCCTTCAGAGGGTGGAGCCCTCGTGGCCTAATTGCCTTGCCCTAGATGCCACCTCTTGAAGGTCCCACCAGTTCAACATCATCACACTGGAGACAGAGCTTCCTGCACATGAACCTTCAGGAGTCACTCAAACCATGTCTAAACCCTCTCTTTAGTCTCATCTCTCATTTTCTAACTTATACCTTATACTCTAAGAACTCTGATGGAGTTCTAGTTCTTCCATGTCTATTGTCTCTCTCCCCCAACTTGTTCCCCTCCCACATGCTGATGCTTCTCTCTGGAGAACCTTCTATCCCCTTCACCTGACTGTGCCACGTGGGGCTGCCTTCTTTCAGCCCCAGCTCAGTGGTCCTCCCCCAGGAAGCCTTGCCATCTCCTCTCTGCTCCCTGTCCCTGTCCCTCCTACGTGCTCCTATAATACCCTTGCATGTCTCTATCATCATAACAAACACAAAAAGTCTTCAAGTGCCTGTCTTCCCCTCTAGGCTGCCAGTTCTGTAAGCCACTGTGTCTAATTCATCTTTATAATTCTCGTGCCTATAGCCTTGCCAGGGATGTAGAAGATACTCAATAAATATTTAAATGATTGATAATAAATAAATTTGTATGGCAATTCCTTTAATTTCACATCCTTGTTTGAATCAATAGTATTACTCTCATTTTAGGTGTAATTGTGAAAGATAAAGTCCTATAGAACTCCTCCTCTAGACCACATCTGTCCAAGGAAACCCACACTGATTTCTCTCTTCCTTCTCTTCTGCTAGTCAGACTGCTTACACATAATCTAGCTCTTGATGATATGTGGCCTCCTACTGTTCTCTAACTGTAACACAGGTAGAAGAAAATCAATGGGCCAAGTGTTTTCTGTGACATTTTTTCATGGGTGTAGTTCAAGACTATAGCTTTATTGATTGATAGCATAGAAATGAGTCATTAGAAAAGTCTGTTCTGACTAAATATTATTACCCCATAATATTTAGACTAGACTGCAGAGTCTACACTGCGGAGCCTACACCTCCCTGGAAGGGGCCAGTCAACCAGCACAGCCTAGGGGAGGTTGGGAGGTTGGATCTAGCTCATGTGGGAACTGAGAAACAGGACATTCAGCACCAGGCACGGGCAGGAAGCCTGCTGGCCAGTAGCAAAGCCCTGAATGCTTAGCCGGGGTTCAGACCTGATGGTGGAGCTGTCCTGAGGGATCAATAGACAGGCTAACCAGGGACAGCCTGCCCAGGTCCGTCCTGGTCTCTGGATTCTGCAATGAATGTGCTATTGCCAGAGAAGACATCCTGGCTTGAGGTCAAATTGTGTGGCTGTTGTCCAGTGGCCCAGTCAGAAGATCTAGGGAACAGCATGGCTGCTGTGTGTGGGCAGATGCTACCACAGCAAGTTGTGAAAGCAGATGAGAAACCAAGAATGAAGGGGGTGAGGAAGGCCAAAAACTCAGAGGAGGAGGCCAAGATGAGGGTGGGGGGCTGACGGCCAAGGACTCTGATCCAAGTGGAGGGCAGTGAGGCAAGTGGCCTGTGGGCAGTTTCCCAGGAAACCCTGGGGCCAGGGAGAGTCAAGCAAATGCCATGTAGGCCAGCCAATCATCAGGAAGCTCAGAAGATGGCCAGGTCCAAGGAAGCCACAGAAAGCAAAGGGGCAAGACAGCCATAGACACATGTGCCCTTGCTGACTGAGCCAGCTCTGCCCCATGCCTCTTTGGACAGAGCTCCCAGCTCTTGTGGTCTAGAGCTCCCAGTTTACTGCCCGAGGGACAGAGACCAGGCCCAGAGTGGGTTTGTAAGATCCTCCCTCCAGATGGCAGCACGTAATCCGAAAGCAAGTGGCATCTGAATGGGGCAGCAGCACAGACCCTGACACCCACTTGTGGCTCAGGGCCATCCAGCACAGCCCTCTTGGAGTCTATGGCAGATGCTGTCTTCCCTCTAGCTGAGGAAGGGGCTTCGGGCTGTTCTACAGCCCAGGGGCCAGGACAGCAAAGGCTTTGGGGTATCTCTTGCTGATGAAGCTTCTTGATTGCCTCTTAGTGGGCGCCATCCTGCACATCTGACCAATTTGCTAATTCCTGGCCTCCACTTGGAAAGCTTCCAGCTCATTTTCATGCTACGCTGCACAATTCTGCCTTCTTAATGTAGTCTTAAAGTTGTATTAAATAAACAATGGGTATCAAATCAAATTAATTATTGGACACTCCATGCTATTTAATTTTAAGGCTCCCATTTTGCTAGTATTTCTTCTGAGGACAACAAGGCGTGGAGTGCCAGGCAGCTGGACGGGTCCGCCTCGAACATCTCTGTGGAGGCAGGAGAAGAGGAAAGGGAGGAGAATTAAGAAAACTCAAAGAGGAATGTGGGTGGGAGGAACCTGCTCTTTATTATGGAAAAATGGTGTTTGATCCGATTTCTTGAGATCCCCCAGTTATCTGGACAATCAGTGGGAAAAGGGTAAACTAATTATTCAGGGAAAATAATCCAGTGAATCATCAGGTATTCTGTTTCAAGAGTCCTTGAGGGTGTCTGCTGAAGTTCCTTTCCTGAACAAACACAGCTGGGCTCCTTCCACCTGCACCTCTCCTACCTTTTCTGGTTGTCAGATTCACTCTCTGATCTTTATCATTGAGTGAGCCTTTCCTCTGAGCTGTGCTGGGGATGTCCCAGTAAATAGGCAGACCCTGCTTTCTGGCTTTCAAGACCTAGCCATACCCGGACATTTTACTCTCAATAGGACCCTGGGCCTTCATCTTTGTTGTCCAGATCTCTTTGTGATCTTGTGTTTATGTGTCTGAGTATTTAACCAATGTCTGATTTCCTCTATTTGAGCTTCAGCTTCCAAGAAGAGGAAGGAAGCCCTTTCTCTCACTGTTATGCTCCTGCCTTTGGCACATGACCTGAAATATAGTGGTCATGTGGTAATTACTGGGTGGATAGAGGGAAGGTGAATACAGTCAACAGAGAGGAAGCAAAGAGAAGGGTCTTTTTCTCAGTTGCTCAGGAGGCCATAGCCCTCCTGGAACTTGGTTCTTGGTATTCCATAGGAACCAAGCAGAGCTTTCCCCAAGAATCTGGAAAAAGTTTGGACTCCTCAGTAGCCTACCATTTCCAGCATATTCCTGTGCAAGGTTCGAGTCTCATGGATCCTGCTGGGTGAGTTGGCTTTATCATCTGTCTTCCTAATGAGATCTCTGCAGAGAAGCACAATTCTGTCTTCTACCCCCAAGGTCCTAAGCTCCACAGACAGAAATTCACCTTCTTTTATACCTGAAACTCACACAGATATGCTTCTGTCCTGTGAATGCTGATCCTTCTGCTCCTTCCATTTGGAGAAACCCTTCTCCCCCTCATTCAAATGCTCCCAGCCTCCAAGGTCCAGCTTAAATTTCACATCTCCTCTTGAAGTATTCCCAAGATGCTCCAGTCAACAGTTCACTCTTTCTTCCAAACTGCAAGGAGCACCTTAGTATGAAATTTTATTGCACTTTACCTTCAATTTTACTGATTGATTGTGACTTCTCTGCTTGCTGAAGTCATGTGTCTCTCCTGTCTAGAGTGACCAACTCTTCCTAGTTTGCCCTGGACTTTCCCATTAGAGCACTGGAAGCGCTATATCCCAGAAATGGTCTTGGTCCTAGGAAAACCAAGAGAGTTGATCACTGTTACCCTTCCTCCATCCTGGACTACCCACTCCAAGTCTCTGCCAAGCTATAGTCAACTTGGAATGGAAATCTCAATTCAAGAGTCACTTCCTCCAGAGAGATGTCTCCTCCTGGGTACCGGAGAGGTCCCCTTTGCAGATGCAGACACCATTCTACAGTGTTCCTTACAACCGTGGGTTTCTCTGGGTCATGTGTTTTGCATCTCAAGTGCCCAGAGCAGCATCTGGCCCATAGCAGGTGCTCAGGAAGAGGGTTTGTTGAGAAAGTAGGTATTATAGGTTGTATTGTGTCCATCCACCAACCAAAAGATGCTGAAGTCCCAACCCTGCTACTTGTGAATGTGACCTTACTGGAAATAGTCTTTGTAGGTAATCAGGTTTAAGATGAGGTTATTAAGGGTGAGACTTGTCTAATATGACTAGTGTCCTTTAAGAAGGGGGACATTCAAACAGAGAGGGAAGATAGCATGAGACCCAGAGAGAAGATGGCCTAGCACATGCAGAGGAACATTCGAAGACACCAGAAGCTAGGGGAGAGGCTTGGAAAAGATCCTATCCTAGCACCTTCAAAGGGACTGTGGCCCTGTCAGCACCTTGATTTTGGACTTCAGTCTCCAAAATTGTGAGATAATAAATTTGTGTTAAGCCATCTACTCTGTGGCACTTTGTTACAGTTCCAGCAGCAACAGGAAAAATTCACTAGAGTTCCATTAGGAAATCATTGCATTCTCTACCCAGCTTCTTCTTATTACAGGTGCAAACCTGCTGGGCAGGGCTCCAGCCTTTGCTGCCCCTGGGTGAATTCTTGGAAGGTAGTCTTCACTGGATCAGAAGAATAATCTTATTGTAGTAATTAAAATGTCCAGTAAAATGATGTTTAAATACTCCAAATCTTCCCCTTTCAGGTGGATGAGAACTCTGGATTGGAGACAGGTGGGGTTGTGATCAGCTTCTCTGGTTCCTTCCATTCCTACCCCTGACCCCTGCCTGGCCCAGAGGCACTTCTGATCCCAAAAAAGGTTGGACAGGGGAGGGGTGGTCTCACTCAACCAGAACCAAAGTTACATGGGTTTTCTTTTTGCTTTCTGGAAACTGTTTCATATTTGACTTTTGCTAAGTTGGTCCATGTTCTGGGTGACCATTCTTCTTAGGGACTCTTCCATGAAGGTCCTACAGGAAACTTGACCTGCACTCCTTACGAGGGTGCTACATCTGCTAGGGTGGGCCATGGACACCTCTGCAGAGGCACCAGGTCTCCCCGTCCCGCTCCCTGCTGGGCTCATGCCTGCCCTTTCAGGTGGTTCTCTTTGGCAGAATCTTCTCTCTCCCGCCTGCCCACATCCCGCTGGGGAGTGAAGAGGCTCCAGTGCGGCCGGCCAGGTGTGCTTCTCACCTTCCATTACCTGGGCAGGAGACATGGCATCTTGTTTTGACATGGCTCTGGCAAATGTCACACACCAGTACAGTTTTTCTCACTTCCTGGGGATGCTACAGGCTCGAAGGAGCCCCTCTCTCTAGACCTGCAGCGAGGGGCAGACACCTCCTGCCTGCCCCGTGGTGTGGGACTCAGGGCACAGCCTCAGCACTCAACCTCCTAAATAACCTTTGCCACACCAAGGCCTCCACACCCTGAGGGGAACCCCAGGCTAAGTCCTGTGTGGGTCAGTCTGGGCTTCACTTCTAAACGTGGGGTGATGGCTCCTGGGCAGGTCGTTTTGCTTCCTGGAGAAACCAGGCTGAGGTGTGAAGAGTGTGAGGTGCACCTGACGAGTCTGGCGCATCTTGTCTGGGATGTGAGAAGGGATCCAAGAATGAAGGGGACCCCTGAGAGGGTACAGGAGCCAGGTGGAGGCTCCCAGTGGCCATTTCCGGGGCAATGTGAACACGGAAATGGAGTGAGTGGCATGAATTGTAACCCATGAATATAAGAGGATGTGTGGGTCTGTGCTGAGACTGCAGAAAGAGAGAATCAGAAATGTGTCCCTGTATTTCAAGTCATTGCCCAAGTGTCTTGCCAGGGAAGGACTCTCACGTGATCCTGTCCACCATTGGAGAAACTGAAACTCAAAGGTGAAGTGACTTTTCCAGGGTTACAGAGTCATCTGTCTACTCAATGACAAATCCAGGAACAGACTCCATGCCTTTTGACCCAATGGAGTGCGCATGGCTTCCCCAGGCTAGGTGGAAGTGACCATGGTGGTGGCTTCCCCCTGCCCACCCCTCCTGGGTGTGCCTCTGCCTAGGGAGATGCCCCATCTCCTCCCATGAGTCAGGTCTTTCTTCTGGGTGGAACAAATGCCCTTGGAGCCACCCTTAGAGGATCCGGCCACTCTCCACCTCCAGCCCCCATACCCAAAACTTATTAAGGCACTGCCTGTCACCTCCACCTTAATAAATAAGAATCTCTTTTCAGTTCCTTTGTCTTCCTCACCTCAGGGCCCACCTCCTGTAACCACACTGTCAATTACACCTCATGTCTAGCAAGGCCAGAGCTAATGAAAAGCAATAGAGAATTCACTGCCTTTTAATGAGGGAAACACGGCTTTTTACAGGGAACAATTTATTGGACCAATTCCCCCCGTCCATCACCCAGGGGAGTTGCTGCCTTTTGTACCCTGTGTTTGTTACCATGTCAGGCACTGTGTAAAATTGCGAGCCAAACACTGAGGTGAAGGCTCTGACTCAATTTATAGGGTGACATCTCTAATCTCCCTCCTCAGATCAGTAAGTGATCCTGGCAATGATATGCATAGAAATTAATTACTCCACCCCTCCTGCTCCCCCTGTGTATCCAGGAGTGGGGCAGCTTCCCAGGACCATAACAGCTGGGCCAACTGTCCACTGACCTTCATCATCGCATGCTGTTTGTCCTGCCAGGAAGAGGCAAGGGAGACGGAGGACCACAGTGTCCTGAAAAGACATAAAAAAAAAAAAAAAAGTGCTTGGGAGGAGACCAGCTTGTGCTCTTAAGTCCTGTTGAAGGCCAAGAGCAAATAGCAGGTCCACCACCATTTCCAAAGGAGAGAATGAGGCTGGGGATGCAGGAAGAACACCCAAGGCTGAGATTCATTCTGCCAGTAATTTTGTATGTGACCTTGGGCAGAGACCTTCATCTCTAAAGTGAAGCAGAGTGCTTGCTCTGATGTTCGGCAGAAATGAAACTCCCCTCCACACCCCATGCCACCTTCTCAGAATAATATACCAAACCACTCTAAGTCACTGGATTTCAGGTTTGCTGGACCTGTGTGACCTTGAGCGAGTCCCTTTAATTCTCTGCACTGAGCCATGTGGTTCATGATCTACCTACTTCCAAAGGTGGTTCTGGGGGTGTCAAATGAAATACAGCTGTATTAACATACAAGATCACATACTTTAAGTTCCAAATGCAGGGTTGACTTGGAGAAATTAAGAGGAAATAGCCGTTGTGTGAAGCCAACCAAGAGTTCTTGCTTTCAAGTATTTTCTTCAGTTTTTGTTACTTTTATGTCTCCTCATGAAAAGATTTGGGAGATATTCCTTCCTCATTTTCTGAGAGTTTGTGGAGGATTGGTGTTATTTCTTACTGCTTTGCTCATTGTGGGAAAGTTTTGTTTGTTTTGTTATACTATTGTTATTAGAGACTCATTTCTGTGTGTCTTCAAATACCACTTAGTAACAATGTTAGTCTTTACTAAGCGCTATTACAAGTGCCACACTGGATATGTCACTGGTACATCTGTAGAGATTATCAAGGCAAAATCTGCAAAGTAAATACTATTGTCTTTTTATGAAGTTGAGATTCTAAAGGATAAATTAACTGTTCTAAACCATTCTGTAAATGAAGAAGACAATTTTTAAAATAGCAACTTTAAGAGATATATACTTGGCAAAAAATGTGCACATTTTAAGTGTGCGCTGTGATGAGTTTTGACAAATGTATATGTCCATGGAACCACCACCACAATCAAGAAATGGAACATAGCAATGAGCCCCAACATCTTCCGTCTGCCCCACTCTATCAGTTCCTACTCCGTCCGCAGGAAAATACTGATCTCTGTATTTACCATCAGTTAGGTTGTTCTTTCTTTGCATTTCATAAAATGGAAATCTTACTAGATATATATATATGTAGATATATATATATGTAACATACATGTAAATATATGCATATATATGTGCCAGATTTTTTCCCTCAGCATGTTTTTAATGTTATTAAAAAAATTAATGTTATTAATTTTTAATGTATTAGTTGTTTTTTTCTTTTGATTGCTGAATATTTGTCCATTTATATCTTTTTAAAAATTTTAGTTGTCAATGGGCTTTTATTTTATTTCATTTTATTTATATGTTGTGCTGAGAATCGAAACCAGTGTCTCACACATTCTAGGCAAGTGGTCTACCACTGAGCCACAACCCCAGTCCCTGCCATTTAACTCTTGATGGAAACAGGTTTTTCTATTTTTGGCAATTCTGAACAGTTAAGATGAACAGTTGTGTAGAGGTTTTTGTAAGGATATTGCAACTTTTTGAAAAATTTCTCAAAGATGAACAGTTGTGTAGAGGTTTTTGTGAGGATATTGCAACTTTTTGAAAAATTTCTCAGGATTTTCCAAGCACATGGCATGTTCTGTGCAAATAAAGGCACATTTACTTCTTCCTTTCTAATCTGTAGGACCTTTATTTGTTTTTCTTACCTTATTGCATTAGCTAAGATGTCAAACACAATGTTGAGTAAGGGTGGTGGGAAACAATGATCTTGCAATATTTCCAATAGTAGGAGAGAGTCATAGACTATTTCACTATTAAGTAGGATGATAGCTCTCCATGTTTCATAGATACCCTTTATCATGTTTCTTGTTTGCTGAGAACTTTTAAAATCATGAATGGGATGAATGGGTGTTGAATTCGATCAAATGCATTCTCTTTATCTGTTTAGATAAGCATATGGCATTCTTTCTGTTAACATGATAAATCATTCTGATTGGCTTTTGACCATTGCATTTCTGACAGAAAGCTCACTTGGCAAGATCTAGTACCATTTTGATATGTTGCTGGATTCAATTTACTAATAACCTGTTAGGGATTTTTGTAACTATATTCAAGGCAACTTGAGGCTTTCTTTTCTTTGGTTTTGTGTCAGGGTTGATGGTCTCCTCATAAAATGATTTGGGAAATATTCTTTCCTCCTGAATTTTTGAAAGGGTTTATAGAGAATCAGTATTGTTTCTTCCCGGTATTTTCTTTGTGTTTTTTGGTCTTTATATTTTATATTGCTAAATAATCTCTTTAATGGTTCTAGGACTCTTTAGACTTTTCTGTTTTTTTTCTTCAGTTTTTCTCATTTGTCTTCCAAATGATCTTTCCATGTCATCTAAGTTGTTGAATCTATTGGCATATAGTTACTTCTAATAGTCCCTTATTATCGTATGAGTGTGTACAGCGTTGGTGCGGGATTGTTAACACCACGCAGTGTGATGCCAGAGTTTAAGCTGCTGGTGCTTCGAAGCCCTCCTGCTGCTATGAAATGCAGTTTGTCTGGGAGGGGCCATATGTGATGTCCTCAGGAAGAAATACCTTTACAACAATTGAAAACCGTGTGTGCATGCACTTGGGATCAAAGAAGGCAAGGAATTGAGCTGAGGAGCCCAGGAAAGGCAGGGGGAAGGAGGGAGCAAAAGTTTGTTTCTTTAAAGTAATTGAGGCATGCACTTGGATTGCACAAACATCCCAAGGTCTCACATGCTGCCCTAGGTTGGGTCTGGGGGATAGGCATGGGGAGAAGGGCAGACCCTGCTCTGCTGAACCCATACCTAGTGCCCTGGGTCACACTTGCTCCTGTGGTTTATGTCCTGGATGATGACTCACAGTTTTCTCTTGTTTCACTGCAAAACTCTCCCTTTTAAAATATGCATTGATAGCAGCTTTAACTTGGCACAGATACATCACTTTCTTACCCAGAAACCATCCCCTTCTTACCAAGCTAGTAGAACTCACCTTGAACCACCAAAAAGGCCATATTTGCTTTCCCAGCTTCCTCTGCAGCTAAGAGTGCTCTGTGAGCAGTTTAGTATGATAGGTCACCCATAACCATGGAGATATGTTCTAAGGCCTCCGATTTATGCCTGAATCTGCAGATAAACCCATTTAATGCCTTTCTATCTTATCTTAACATGCACTGTGACTGTAACTTTTGCAATCTGAGGTGCAACAGCAAAACTAGAACATGTTTCTTTTTCTTTCTTCACAGTTTCTCAAGAAAGATTTGTTTCTTCTTTAGATCTCAGCAACCCTAGCCTCCAATTTTTTTCTTTCCTTATTAAGTGGAGAATTTTCACCTTTCATTTAAAAGAAGCACTTCACAGCTTTTCTTTGTCATATCCAAATCAGAGCACCACTACTCTTATGTGTGGGGGTCTTTACTATATAAAATAAGGGTTACTTGGACACACACAGCATACCACAGCCGATAACTGAGACAGCTGTCAGTAAAACTTGTAACTGAGACTGTAAATAACTAACAGGTGGGTAGCATACACAGTATGGATATGCTGAATAAGGGATGATGGATGCCCTGTGTAGGAAGGAATGAGACTTCATCATGTTGCTCAAAACAGTGCACAATCTAAAACTTAAGAATTGTTTATTTCTGGATATTTTTTGTATTTTGGATTGGTTTTGACCACAGGTAACAAAAACCCCAGAAAGTTATACTGTAGAGAGGGATAATCGATGTATAAAGGAAAGATAGTTGGGAGACTTCTGGGGGATTTCTTTTTCCTTCCTGGTGAAACCTTTCACAGTTCACCCTAGATTCTTGTACTTTAATTTGACTATATGAGGATGGACTGCCTGGGGAATGCAGCAGTTCTCTTGGGACTCTGTGGCCACAAAGCTGAGTTTGGAAAACGAATATACATCTTGGCAGACAGAAGAATGGAAAGAACCTGGGTGCTTGATGATTTTATTGAAATCTCTGAACCAGCCCTGGAAATAGTTACCTCTGGGATTATTGATATAAGATGGTAAATTTATTTTAAGCCACTTTTAGATGGACATTGTAACATCTTAATTGACAGGGCCCCTCTCTTAAACACCAAGATGTTTTTAAAATCAGAAGTATAGGTACTTTGATTACATAGCAATACTTAAAAAAAAAAAGGTGGCCCAGAAAATGCTTTTCTTAATATAATTTTAAGATTATGAGCAAAACGAAAACATGAATTTATGTGTTCTAGAGACTTTTAGGATCCCGCAAGAATATATTCACCTGATCCAAGTACAAAGACCCCAGTATGGGAAGCATATAGAAGCACAGGTTTTGAAAGTAAGAATCTTGTAAGGTGGTGGACATTTGTGACATGCCTCCGTTTGTTATTTATATCATCCCTTGCCACCTTCTCTAGAGCAATTGGCAGCATAACCCCTAAATCACAAGGGGACTTGGCACTTGCAGTGAGGTGGTAAGAAAGAATAATGACTTTCTCTTGCAAAGGCAGCCTTCTAGAGAGAAGAGGAGCACAGAGGGTGAGGTGCAAGCGGAGAGCTGCTGCTACCTTGAGGAGAGAGCCCAAGCAGCCCACAGCCCTGGAAAAGTTCTGTCTCTATAGCAAGGTCATCAGAGAAATGCAGAGAACTGAAAACGAAAACTGCGATATGATTCTATTTCAAAATAATGTCGAAGATACAGGTACAAAAATAAAGAAGTCTGATCAGATCATGTTTGGTGAGAATGTGAAGCAATTCTAACTCACAAACACTGCTGGTGAGAGGGTAAATTGCCTAACCACTCTGGAGAACAATCTAGCAATATCTAGTAAAGCTAAAACATTTCCATCTCGCATTTCATCTCCTGGGTCTACATTCCACAGAACCTATTGCAGATTGTGCATAAAGACAAGTGGATAAGAAGGTTCATAGGAGAACTATTCATAACAGGGGGCAGTTGGAACTTCTCTCTTTATTCGTCAAAAGGGGCTTTGTATTTGCACAATGGAATAGTACACAGCACTAAAGATGAACTTCCTTGCTGTTGAGCCACAGAGGAGAGTAGCAGAAGCATACTGTCATTTATATGAATTTAGGAACCTGCAAAACTAGATGGTGCAACCTTCGTGGGTGTGTGTGTGCCTTAATAATGTAAAGCTTTACATGGGCATTATAAAACCAAGTTCAGGATAGTTCCTACTTCCCTGGTGGAGGGAGGCAAACAGGGCTAGGAAGAAGCACAAAGGGCCCTGCAAACGGACCTGTTTTATTTCTCACACTGCCAGTGGTATGTGGGCCTTTATCATCTCTACAACTTTTTGTGTGTCTGAATTTTTTCATTAATACTATGTGAAAGGAACAGGAAGCAGAGAAGCAAAGGAGATTCACATGCGGAGAAGCCCTGATGCTCGAAGGTAGAAAGGTCAGTGGCGAAGGCAGGAGCCTTGGAATGGGAGACCCATGTCTGAATCCCAGCCCCTCCGCTTGCCAACTGTGGTGTGATTTGAAGGGCAAGTTAATTAACCTCTCAAGAACCTGGTTTTCCCAGGTGCAAAATAAGAATAATGATATTTACTCTTACCTGAATGTGGTCAGTTCAGTAATTAAGTAAAGTATTTTAAGTGCCTAACACAGTGCCTGGCACATTTTTAGGGAAACTATGTATTCTGGCTTATTGGGGACAATTTCTCAATCTCAGAAATACCCTGATTTGGAGGATCAATATTGTCACCTTACACATTGTACATCCTCAATGTAACTCATTTAATTCTCTTTTTGGTATTCAAATCTGTAGAAACGGCAAGCAAAAATCCCCCTTCTCTATCCAAATGCCCTTCTCACCCTCCCTGTGCAGTGGGAAGTCCAGACACCTCTCTGTGCTATAAGCTCTGAGTACCCAAATCCACTGGATTCAATTGCTATAGGATTCCTTCTCAAGTTCCATTGAGTCCTAGGACCAGAATGAGCTGGTAAGAGTAGAATTGTCAAGAGTAAAATGGAAGTCTTATGGCAAAAGAGGAAAAAACAAAAAAGTTGAAGAACTCCAATGAGTATTTTTATTGAGTGCTTAGTATGTGCTGGAATTTTTCTGAGTCCTTTGCATGTAGTAAACTCATTTAATTCTTAAAGATGAAGAAACTGAGGTCACAGAATTAGTAAGTGTCATGAATCAAGTCAGACTAATTACCATGCTCCATTGCCAAAGTCTCTGCCATGAGGTAACAGGATTGAGTAATGATAACTTAAGAATAATTAGTCCAAAATGCAGTGTTCAAATGAGGGTTGTGCTTCACAGTAGCCTGTTGGAAGGCTGCATGTGTAGGTGTATGGATATGTGTGTGGGGACTCAAAGAATCTTCTTTGGGGATTCCCATCAGTAGCTGGGCATAGACCATCAAATCTCCGCAGCTTTCTTTGTTTTCCCTGATAAGTGGATGATTATAAAATTTGGTTGGGGGGGGTGAGAGAAGAATGGAAGAACTTTAGATTATGAAGAGGGAAATGAGAGGGGGAGGGGTGGGGGCATGAAAAATGGTGGAATGAGACAGACATCATTACCCTATGTACATGTGTGATTAACAATGATATGAATGTACATCATACACAACCATAGAAATGAAAATTTGTACCCCATATGTGTACAGTGAATCAAAATGAAGTCTGTAAAAATAAAAATAATAATAATAAAAAAATAAAAATGGATATGATGTTTTGGAAGAATATGTACTCCATTTGTGTACAATGAATCAAAATGCATTCTGTTGTCATGTATAACTAAATAGAACAAAAAATTAAAAAAGAAAAAAGTTCATATAGAAATGCAAATTAGAACCATAATGAAATATGACTTCAAATGCAACAAATAGATAAATTAAAAATACACCCCAGCACAGAAAAACAGAAAAATAGAAAGAAAAAAAATAGAGATAGACCAAGTGCTTGTAGGGATGTAGAGAAACAGAAGCTCTCTTGCATTTGCTGGTTAAAAGGAAAAGTGGTCCAAGCTCCCTGGAAAACAGTTTGTTTCTTACATAGTTAAGTGCACACTTACTAAATGATGTAAGAGAAAGGAAAATGTAAGTCTCCACAAAAGACAGTGAAGGTTTATGGCCTCAACCTGCCAATCAACAGGCTGGAGATAAACCGTTGGTGACACATACAGGCACTAGAGAACCACTCAACTATGAGAAGGAATGACAAGGGACACATGCAGCAGGTTAGGGTATGTTTCAAAAGCCTGCTGTGGAGTGAAAGAAGCCAGAAGCAAAGGGCTTCAAACCACCTCATTCTCTTTCCTTAGGCTATCTCTGTCCCTTTTTGGCAGATGGGGAAACTGAGGCATAGAGCAGTTGAGTTCAAGTCACATAGGTCGGCGGTTTTAGAGCCAGGATTTGATGCTGGTGGCCTGAGGTCGAAGGTCGAGTTCTTAGTCACTATGCTACCATGAAGGCTTCTGCCTGCCACAGCCCCTTTGCCAAACACCCAGACTCTTCTCTAGCACCTCCCCACCCCAAGACACCTGGCCAGTTGTAACAGGATGGAATCAGATTTAAGAGCCTCTGCTGATGGATGAAGGGTTTAGAAGCACTTCCAAACCACAGTGCCACTGCTAAGTGCTGACAACCCAGCCTGCCCTGCAGCTGGGCCCACCGAGTTATCCATCTCCACTTTTAAATTCCATCAGGCAGGTGGGAATCAGTGATCACACCTTTTAGAACCTGAGTTCAGATTGAAAAGACAATTGGGAGCAGGTGGGGGTTTGTGTCCTTCTCTGTGTGAGAAGCTTTCTGTTCTAACTCCCCCAGCCCTGGGCTAGGGACTCCTCTCCATGACACCATAATGCCCATGCTTGTCTCTGTCACAACCTGCCCTTCGCCCAGTGCTGTGATTCCTGTGTGCCTGTTTTCTACATGAAAGCATGAGAAGCTGGTGGCAAAGAGGAGTCTTACTTCAGTGTCTGGCACATCGTAGGTAAACAATAAATATTTATAAAATAAAAGGAAATGGGATCTCTTAACATATTAATCAGTTTTGTGTTACCATAACACAATACCTACGAAAATTAACTTAGTAAGGGAAAGGTTTATTTTAGCTCCAAGTTTCAAAGTGTCAGTCTATGATCACTTGGGCCTGTTGCTTTGGGTCATCATGGCAGGAACATGTGGTGGAAGAGAACTGTTCATCTCATGGCAGCTGAGAAGGAAAGAGAGAGGGAGAGAGAGAGGAAGGGGTGGGGTCTGTCATCCCCCTCAAGGACACACCTAACACCTAACACCAGACACCTAACTTCCTCCCACTAGGCCCCACCTCTGAAAGTTTCCATACCTCCCAATTGTAGCGTGGGCTAAGAACTAGGCCTTCAACACGTGGGCTTTTGGGGAACATTCAAGATCCAAATTACCTCCTTACTCTGTAAACTGGCCAGCCAATTATTAATGAACAGATATTTCTCAATTATTTATTCCTGGGCAGTTCTGGGGAGGATACATGTAAGGAACTGTTCTTGTTCCTAGAATTCACTCATGAACCTTATTATTAGGAAGTGAAAACCAGAATGTGAAGCAGGCATGTCCAGTACTGAGAGTGACCCTGCCAGTAAGTCCTGGCAACGTTGGGTGCTTTGGTGCAGTCTGAGGAATCCAGGAGGTTTCCTGCTGGGACATGCCTGTGTCCTGGGCACCAAGTAAGAAATGGGAAAGTGATTCAAGGAATGGTTTTCCATTTCTTTGGTGAGAAGAAGTCATCTCTAACTGGAAGAAGGAAAGCTTATGGGCATTTACAGTGTCACCAGCTCCCACATGGTGGAAACTGAAAGGTCATTACTCTGGTCAGGCCACATGGGGGCTTTCATATCTTTGTCCAGAAAGGTTTACAAATGAGTGAAAGTTCAAGGAGAGTGACTGTGTGTTAACCGGAGCAGTGAGCGGTGAGAGCAGGTCACTCTGCTGTAGTGTTCTGACCGTGGAGCCACCAATTATTCTTTGATATTCCTTGCCCTACACACCAGCCCCTGACCCTCTCCTGGAGAGATTGCATGAAGTCCTGCCCAGTTATGAGTTCAGATCCAAGTCCATCTTTAGGTAACGGATAGTTACCACTGTATATCTTGATATGATTGTTTTGGGCTGGTTACAAATCCCCTCTTCTCCCCACTTCCACAGCATTCAAAATATACAATGACAAGTAGGGACAAGGCTAGAACAGCAGTAATTTTCACTCAAAGAATGGAAGATGAGTGGCACCCATGATTCTCCAGTCTGTAGCAATGGTGGAATCTTGCCTGGTGGGCCTGGAGAAGACACCCCCTACTCTTATCCTGGAGGAAGTCCCCTAACTAGAACTTGGTTTCTCTCCAAGGGAAGAGTTCTTTGTTCATTGTTCTCCAATGATCTTGACTTTCTAAAATGTCTTTTCTTGTTACCCTTCATGGCTACATCTGAAATGGGCATGGGGGTACACACATCCCTTGGGTGTTGTTTAACTTTCATAACCCTCTTTCTGATCGTGTGAGTTTGAAGACCGCTACAGTATGGATGTGTCCACCAAAGTTCATGTATTGGGAAGTTAAGGCCCAGTATAACAGGGCTGAAAGGAGGGACCTTTATAGCTGACTAGGTCCTGAGGGCTTTTTCCTCATTAAGGATGAATGTCATTATTGTGGGAGTGGGTTTGTTATCTCAAGATTGAATTTATTAGAAAAGTGAGATTGGACCTTTCCAACTCTTTCTCTCTCACACACACTCTTTTGGCTTTCTGCCTTCTGCCATGGGATGATGCAGCAACAAGAAGGCCCTCACCGTGTGTGGATTCCTCAACCTGGACCTCCCATCTTCCAGAACTATAAGAAACAAAGCTCTGTCCTTTATAAATTACTCAGTCTCTGGTGTTGTTATAGCAACACAAAATGGACTAGGATGGAGACCTGGAATTATTTTAGGATTCATATAATCAGAGAGACCTTCTTAACAGTACAGTTCTTCTCACCTGCCACACATAATGTCCAGTATGCATTGCCTCAAGGGTACAAGGTTACAAATCAAAAAGCAGTTCTGCTTTTAATGTTCCCCCTCAATCCTTCTGATACATAAACAATGCTCTGAATATTCCTAGTAGCCATTTCTCTGTCAATTAGAGCTTGTTTTCCCCTTTAAATAGGTCCCAGAAAGAAATGCCCCCTTCTCCACTGAAGCTTTGGTGACTCAGAAGGTTTGATCCTTCATACCCCTTGAGACCTCCAGTAGAGGTCTGCTCCGTGACAGAAGACATTGCAGTCTGTTTGGTGCACTGTCACTTCCCCGGTACTGAAACTGTCCCAGACATTTTATTATACTGACAAATGATTGCACTGGGTTCTTTCATCATAGCATCAAAGCATCTGCAATATTTTATCCTCATTTGCCTTGTCGCTCTTCTTTTCTCCACTGAAAAGAATCACACACGGTCAGCAAATATATTGTCTTTGCATCTTCAGATGCTTGCCTAATAGCTGTTCTACGGTAATCATTATTTTAAATTTTGTTGATTGAATGTTGAGTTATAAGATAATGTCTTCTTTGGGATATATTATTATATTAAACAGTGGCTACCAAAAAAACCAGTACATTTCTTCTGATCTATTTATAACCAATCATCTTCCCATTCTGGGAATCACAACCAGACTTCTATGGTGGACATAGTTCTTAGGCCTCTTTTGATGCTTCTCTTTCCGAAGTTAATGGCAGCCACATTGAGGACATCTCAAACAACAAGCTCGAGTAGAAAGGCCTTATCTCTCGTTATTTCAGGTTCAGAAACAGTTGACTTTTCCAACTATGTGGATTTTCAAATTTCTGGGCTCTTTCTATTCCTTTACATCTCTACTTTTCTTTTTTTTTTTTTTGGTACTGGGGATTGCACCCAAGGACATTCTACCAACTGAGCTATATCCCCAGTCCTACATCTCTACTCTTAAATGCCAGAACTCATATCTTTTTAATTATTTATATGTATGAAACCTATTCTACTGACTTTTCTTCAAATTCCCCCACTAGATCTGCAGGTTGTGCAAGTACTTAGTGTGGCTTCACACTCACACTGAATGCGACAATTTTATCATATATTTTGCAACCAGCTAGCATAGGTGGTTTTCTTCCCTTCCTCCAGTGCCTATCTCTGCTGCTCATCATTGGCCCATAGGCAAATTTCACATATTTTAGATTTTTGAGACACCAGTACCTACCTCAAAGTATCAAGCACAATAGAAGTTTATTCTTGGTTTAATAACAATGCAAATTTGAAGCTACTGACCACTAGGCCGCTACCTCTTCTCCACGTGGTGACTCAGGGACCCAGGTTCCTTTCTTCTTGAGATTCTGTCAAACTTTTAGACCTTGGGTTATCATCTATAGCAGCTGGTAGTGAAGGAAGAAGTCCTTCTCTCTTAGAAGTCTAGAAGTGGGATGTATCATTGTCTTTTCATATCATTGGGTAAAACTCAACTCCTATATGGCTGCAAATGCAAAGGAAGTGGAGAAATGTAGTCAGCCATGTGCCTAAACAGAAAGCAGAATAGAATTTGGTGAACTGATAGTGATTTCTGCTACAGGGATTAGGTTGGATCCTTTGGGAAATTTTACATTCTAGTCTAGTCCCCTTGCAAGGCAAAAAGATAAATAAAAGCATGTTCAGAGACATGTCTGGGACTAGGACACCATCAAGGTCATTGAGACTGAGCTTCCTCTTTGGATGGACTCACTAGGAGACTCCAAGTATACTAAGTTTAATAAAACTTACTGCTCATAGCTATGCTTAATTCAAGACATGGTGGCAGTATGTGGATGTTGGGGGTTCCTGTACCTCCTCCCTTTGGGTAATTCTGTCCCCAAGCAAATGAGTGAGCTCCTAGCACTTGTCAATACTTCCTGTGCCCAAATATGGTCTGTATTCCCCCATATTGCTTAGGCTGGTTTATTTAATATTAAAGCCTCATGCAGGTTGTTTTGGAGACTGAACTTCCCTGATAACATTGGAGCAGTTGAAATCAAAGTCTTCATAACAAAATAATATATGCCTTTTATTGATTGCTTACTACATGCCAGGTGCTTAATGGACAAGTCATTTAATACTTGAAATAATCTCATGAGGTAGCCATGCAATTAGATGAATGGTTGAAGAAGAGACATTTAGGTATGCGTAGTAACTATTTTAAAATAATTAAGCAACAGTGGGGCTGTCATATGGGAGAGAGATATATTCACTCTGAATTGCCCCTTAAAACAGAACTGGAGCATCAGGCATTATAACCATCAACAGATTTGGGCTTAGGAAGAAATTTATAATATCGATAACTAAAGTGATCTGGGACAGCTCACCAGGTAGCAATACCACCCTAAAGAGTAAAATATCACCTTTTTATTCCTGGAGGGCAGAGAATGGGGAAATACAGTTATATATCCAACATGCTTGCATGTTTTCACCAGTTATTTACTGTGGACCAGCAATTGTACTGGGTATTATTTAGGCAAGGTGACTTTCATGAACTGTCCATTCCTGAGATCCTATGAGTCTATGATCCTGAACTTTATTGTGACCCTCCACGCTGGGACTCCCTGTCAAATCTTCTTAGCACTTCCTCTAGAAAAATCTATTTTGATCAGCATTCTTGAAGTCACCATTTTAGGTTCATCTAAATTACAAAAGAAGTTCTTTTAACCCACAAGCTTCCTCCACTTGGATGAATTATAGAAATAGAAATTTCGACAAAATCAGAATAGCAAATTATTCTTAAAAACATTACTGAGGACCAAGGATGCTATGAAGTGGAGGTCCTAGAGATCTGACTTAATGAACTTAGGAAGTTCTTTGTGGCATATTCAGTGTTGACTTATAAGGGTGAGCACAGAGCACATTGACAAGCAGGCTTAGACACATCCGGTCCTCTTGGTAGGACTTCCTTTATCATCAGTCCAGCAGCTACAATAGTTTCTTTTATTCCATGTCCTTGTGCATTTGGGAAAGCCAGGTTTCTTCTATGACTGCAGTTTCCTCCTCTGTGATATAAGGGAACTGGGGGAAACCATTTCTAGGAAACTGCCCAGCTTGAGGAGACCATGCCTCTAAGATTGTAGTTACTCGTTCAGGAAAGGCGGAAAAATGAAGTTCACTCTGTGTCTGGATCATAACTGTGTCTGGATCATAACTTTGTGGGGGAGGCTCAGGATCACATAAACACATCCTCTTAGGGATGGTCCTCAGAAGAGCACAATGTTCAATTCAAGGAAGTGCGTTGGAAGCAGTGGGCCTTTGGTCAAGGTCTTGCTTTGGGGACCAAGGTATGACTGGCTCTAGGGCAGACTCCATTTCCATGATGGACCTGTCTTGGATAACTTCTGTCTTCATCAGCAAATGGTGTTGACTGAAGAAGAGCAAAAGTGGAGAAGTTTCCTGAGAACTTGGAAGAGGTGCCATCAAAATGCAGACCATGAGGGAAGAGAAAGATGGGCTCTGGCCACTTCTCTCCTGTGAAGAGCCTCTGCTTTGGCTGCATAACAACCACTGTGTTTTTTTTTTTAATCTTTTTTTTTACTTGTTCTCCCAACAGATCTGCTGTCTGAAAGGCATTCTCCAAGCCCCTGTCCACTGGAGCATCACATGTACATGATTCAATTAACCTTTAAGGTGACTCGGGAAGTTTGTGCGATGGGAGAGCCATACCTTAATTGGCAGCCTGACACAGACAATAAAGTTTGATCAGATGAAGAGGCATTGGGGATGTCATTAGCATCCTCTACTGAAGAGTATGTGGTGTGTAAAAGTTGTTTAATTTCTGCTGGAGAAGGAAAGAAAGGGGAAAACTGGTTCATGTTTCCTGCATATTTTTGCTTATTAAATATTACCTTTCCCCCACTATAAACATCAAATAGGCTTAGTATTTTGGTGTATGTATAGCTCCCAACCTCATTTTTACTGCTCTGTAATTCACCAAATGATCATTTTCCTGTTATTAAAACTTTGCATTTTGCAAGAGGTGTTTTGGAAAAACAAACATAAATAGAGACAGATGGAAGGATCCCTTTTCAAGAGTTTCACATGGAAGAAGTAGGCAGAAAAGATGTGCTGGAGCAAGGCTGGAGGAAAGCAACCAGGGTGTTTCTTAAACCTCCCTAAAGGTAGAAGAAGGACTCTGGAAACCAGGGGAATGAATACCAGGCCAATGTTAATCCTCTTGTTCAGAAATGCCTTAAATCTCAGATCTTCCAGAAAATCTTCCCCAAGTGAGGAGAGGGGAGGAGAAGATAACATTTACAGAATTTCTGCCATGCACATGTCTCCTGATTCTCACAATCAGGCCTAGGAGTGAGATTTTATTATGCTACTTTTGCAGATGAGGAGATTGAGGCAGAGAGTTTGCAGAGCTTATTGAGGGAGCCAGTCAGGAGCGACAAGGCTTGGATTCCATTTCAACTCTGTCTTTTTCCGTTCCCCATTAGAAAGAAGAGTGATAGAGGGCTTCAAATGCAATCTACTCTGCTTAGTGAAAACTATTCTCTATTAAGTATATCATTTTCCCATTTCCCTATAAGAGACAAAAATGCCTACCAATTTAATTTATGTATTAACTAATGTGCATTTAGAAGAGCTTTGAAATGAGTAACATGCTAAAATGAGCAATTAATTTTCACTCATGCAAAGACACTTAAAATTTAAATAGAGAGACCAATGTAGGTATGATTATCACTGGTGTTATAAATTCTTTTGAAATCAACAAATTGTCATCAAATATAGAGCAAATGTTCACTCTGAACAAAATACCCTATTGAGAACAGGGATGGGGGAAAGAAGAGGAGAAAAACATTATACTTCTCAAGCAGGGAAACAGCAAGATCATATGAAGAGTTGATGCATGTGCAATGTCCACACTGGTTCTCATGCACATACAAACATGCATGCACACACTCCCACACATATACATAGAGTCACCCCTTCCTTTAGGCCCTTGAGGTATGTGCTAAACCAGATAGATATGTCTGTGTGCACTTACTGAGCTAACAGACTTGAAGGGAAGATAGTCCCTGAAAAAGTGTGAGTAGGAGGGAGAAGTCGGACCAGGAGGGCTTCTTGGAAGAGGAGGGATTTGGGAAACCTTCAGAGTTCTGGACTTGTATGGCCCTGGGCAACAGCTAAGCCTCTTATATTTAAGCCTCTAACGCTGAGTGAATTCTGTGCTCTCCATGGCCTTCTCTTTTGCTCCATGACACACTGGCTGTGAACATCATGGGGTTCCACTGACCCAGGAAAAAGGGGGAATGAACAAACTTCATGTGTGGGTTCTCAAATCAGAGAGCCACCATCCTAGGTCCTTCCCAGACTTCACCAGCCAACCCACTCTCCAAACTGGACTGTCGTCCTGGTACCTTGGACAGCTCCCCCAAGGCTCAGCAGACCTCAGGGCCATCCCTGCACCCTGCATGCAGCATCTCCCTCAGCCTGCCCTGCCAGGTCTCTGGTGCCCTCTCACACCTGTGCCCATGGGGCAGAGGGCTGTAGGCACCCTCACCAGATCCTTGACTATTCCAGCTGCCACCTCTGGAGACAGGGCTTCAGTAGGAAAAGGCTGATGAATGACCAGAAAGTGGAGGAGAAGGAGAGAGGACAGTGTCAGTGCTTGAGGATTTGGGGGTGGGTTTGGGCTGGACTAGAAGGGAGGCGACCATAAATTTTACTTTCATTCTAGAATAATTCCAGGGGTGATTCAATGGGTAAGGACAGAAAGCACTCTCTCTCCTCTCTTAGATACATAACTTCTAAATCCTTAATTTTCAGGTTTCATTCAGGCTTGTTCTCCCCTGATTGAAAACATAGGAACAGCTTGATGAAGCAGTAACTCAGCAGAAATAATGATGATGATGATGATGATGATAATAATAATGATGATGATGATAACAGAGGAGAGGATCATTTATAGAGCTTTTTACTTTCCATTTTTGTCTTCTGTCTCAGATGAACATCAGCTAATAGCTCTTTCTGGCATCTCTGAGAGGTAGGTAAGAATTGGAATCCCTTCTCAGGAAATACCTAGTTTCTTCATGACCAAGGAGGTCAGAGACAAACTGTTAAGTCACTGGCTTCTTCCCTCCAAAGGCATTGATGGCCCATCCCTTGTAAGAGTCACACTGGAACCTGATTTTTATGGCCTCTGAGCTGACTCTGACACCCCATGGGCACTTAATGAATTTTCTGGTGGGTCAGCTAAAATGCTGACTGATGAAATGAATGAAAAAAAGAAAATCCCCAAGGGCTTGGCAGATGCAGCCCCTCTGGGTCTTTCAGAGACTCTGTACCTAGTTTGGGGATGTTTCTAATCAGCAAGTTTCAGGGATGGCACACGACACCTCCACTAGTCAGTGACTGAGAATGAAATGCCATCATTTTTAATGACCCTCATGTGCACCTTAGTAGAAAGGGCAGGCAGTGGGCAGAGGGAGATTAGGAGCAGTACAGTGATAACAGTGGGTAGCACCTGGTGTTCTCATTCTTCTTCATCCCTCACCTCTGTCTACATAAGATGGGATGACTCTCCATCTTGGGAAAGCCAACGTCCCCACCTCCACCTCCTCCTCTTACCATCTACACCCACCTCCTTACTGAAGCTCAACTCTGTTCATGTAGCTCTCACAATTGACACACAAGCCACAAACAACCAAAAGAACTCTTTCCAATTGTTGGCACTGCTCCCAACTGTTCCAACAGCATAGCAGACTAGATTCTTAGAGTTAGCCCTTATTATGTCACATTGTCTTTGTGGCCTCAACTTCCCCATCTGTGAATTGCAAATAATGAAAACTACTCGTGGGAACGTGGCTTGAATTAACAGCAAATGTGCAGTTGCATTTTCTTTCTCTCTCTTTTTTTATAAACCCTTAAAAAGAAAAAAAAAATAGAACCCAGGGTCTACAGGGGAATATTGGGGCAAATACTGACTCCTGGGAAGCCTTGAAAATATCCGGGGTCTGCCCTATTAGGAGTGTTTCTTATTCCAAAGTGTCTCGCCTACCGTGCACCCAACAAACCTCACCTGGGCAGTGTTGCCTTCTCTCAATTGCCCACTCTTCTTTCAAATGATATGATTAGCTAGTCATGAGCTATAAGCAAACTAAAATGTAGCTCTTCTAAGTAATTATTTATGTTTAAACAGTATTTCCATGCAGTCTATGTTTTTTAAATTTTATTTTTACTTTTGTTTTTCTCCATATTGAGAGATGCTATTCTATTTGTTATTTTAAATTTTATTTATTTTGACTTTACATAAACTCAAATTCACTCTTTGGTGTATGGTTCTGTGAGTGTCTCCAATACCTAGAATTGGGTAACCACATCAAGACATGGAAGAGGCCTAGACAACTCGTGTGGGGTCGACCTTTCCCCACCTCTATCCCTGGCAACTACTGATCTGTTCTGTCCCAACAGCTTCATTTCCTCCAGAATGTCATATACATGAAATTATAGAATGTGTAGCTGGGTCTGCGTTCTCTCACCTGACATAATGCATTTGAGATTTTTCCATGATGATCCCCATATCAGTACTTTATTCCTCGTAATTACTGAGTACTCCCCCATTGCACGGATGCTTTATGGCTTGTTTATCCATTCACTTGTTGAAGGTTTATTTCTAGGTGTGGGTATTATCAATGAAGCCATTATAAATATTCACATACAGGTTTTTCTGTGAACCAAAATTTTTATTTCTCCTGGATCATTATTGATGGGTCTTATTGTAAGTGTTTGGTTAACTTTATAAAATAGAACTGCCATACTGTTTATCAAGGTGTATGCACCCATTACGTATTCCCATCAGTAATGTGTGAGTTTCAGGTGTTCCACATCTTCATGAGCATTCAGTATTGCAAGTTTTTTTTTCTCAGCATATGAATAGGTATGCAATGGTATCATACCCTCTATCAGGTTAAGGAAATATTTTTCCTTTGTTAAATACTTTTTCTGCGTCTATTAAGATGATCATATGTTTTTTCTTCTTTTGTCTGTTAATATGTAAATTATTCTAATTGATTTCAAATGTTGACCCAGATTTGCATAGGGAGGGACAAACTCCACTCATTCATGATGTCTTATCCTTTTTATTTTGGGGGGACTTGCTCTGCCAATTTTTTATTAATTATTATTTTAATTATGCAAATTTGTGGGGTATGGTGTGATTATTCATATACATAGTATATAATGATCAAATCAGGGTAGTTAACATTTTCATTTTCTTAAGCCTTTAAAAAATTTTAAACATGTAATAGTTGTATATATTTATAGGGTACAGTGTTATATTCTAATAATATATATAAATATTCATTGATCAAATTAGGGTAGTTAACATTCCCATCTCCTTATCCTGACTTTGTGATTGGAGTCTTTTAGTTCTTCCTCTAAATATAAACTTTCTATATTTTATTTTGCAGTCATGCAGTTAGATGGCTATACATTTAGGATGTGTCTTCTTGACACAACTCACGTTCCTGTTTATCACTGCAACTCTACTTACACCCAAGTTGTCTTTGTGTGACACTAATAGAATCACTCTATCTTTCTTGATTAGTATTTACATGGTATAGATTTTTCCATACTTTCATTTGTAACCTATTTGTGCCTTTTTATTTAAAATGCTTTCTTTTGGACAGCACTTAGTTGTATCTTTATTTTATATTCAATCTGATGACATTTGTCTGATGGCATTTAATGATTTGTACCTAGACTATTCACACTTAATTACTGAAATGGCTGACTTTAGCTCTACCTGTTTATTACTTGCTCCCTTTTTATTTTTTA
Source organism: Glaucomys volans (assembly GCA_020662805.1). NCBI lineage: Eukaryota > Metazoa > Chordata > Mammalia > Rodentia > Sciuridae > Glaucomys > Glaucomys volans. The sequence goes on from JAJEJO010004018.1 coordinate 54,919, forward strand.
TTCCTTTTTTCTGCCTTTTTCTGCCTTCTTTGGGATTATAGAACTATTTTTAATATTCTATTTTCATTTATCTATGGTCTTTTTTTTGCTATATCCCCTTATTTTTGTGTAGTCATTTTAGGGATTCCAATATTGATTCTTAATTTTTCAGTCCACATAGAGTTAATACTATACAATAACAAATAAAATATAAAAATCTTACAGCCACATGGGTCTCTTTATTCTCCCCACCTTACATTGTACTTGTCATGTGAAATACTGGTACATGTGTTGAAAACCCAGTAGTCACTACTATTCCATTTCTACACGATCATACATAGTTTAAAGAACTTAAGGGAATGAAAACAATTTATTATATTTACCCAAACATTTTTCATTCTGTTGCTCTTCTTTCATTCCTCAAGTCCCAAGTTTCCCTGTAGTATAATTTCCCTTCAGCCTGAAGAACTATTTTTTTTTTTCAGGAAGCATTTCCTTTAGAAAGTCTGCTGGCAATGAATTCTCTTAACAAATTTCCCTTTGTCTGAGAATGTATTTCTTTCACTGTCATTCCTGCTGGATGCTTTCACTGAGTTGGCAATTCTTTCCTTTCAGAACTGTAGGGGTATTTTCTCATTGTTTTCTGGCACTCACAGTTGCTGATGGAAATCTGTATTTATTAATCCCTCCATGTGCTGTTTTTCTCTGACTGCTTTTGAATTGTTTCTTTGTCTCTGGTTTCCAGCAATTTGCTTATGATTTGTCTGGATGTAGTTTTCTTTGATTTTTTTTTCCTGTTTGAATGTTTACTGACCTTGAATCTGTAGATGTATGTCTTTCATCAAACTTGGGCAGTTTTAAAATATTATTTCTTCATTTTTTTCCTGTTCTAATCTTGTCGTATTCTCTTTTAAAATGAGATTATAATAACAAAATGTCAACATTTTAATATTATTCCACAGGTCCCTGAGGTTCCATCCATTCCTTATCAATACATTTTCTCTTTCTGTTCTTCAGATTGGATGATTACAATTGTTTCAATCTTCAAGTTCACTTGCTCTCTCCTCTGTCATCTCTATTCTGCTATTGAACAAATCCAGTGAGTTGTTTATCTCAGATTTTCCAGATCTAAATTTTCTACTTGTTTCCTTTTTAATAGTTTTTCTGTTGGGAACTTCTATTTTTGCATTCCTTTTTTAAAGCATGGAGCATGGTTATAATCCCTTCTTTAAAGGTCTTGTCTCATAATTTCAGCATTTATGTATCTTGGCATTGGCACGGATTGATGACCTTTCCTTTGAGAATTGATCACATTTTGATCACATTCTGGTTCTTCCTATGTCAAGTAATTCTGGATTCTGCATTTTATACTGTGAGTCTGGGAGATGTTAAAAATTCTTAAAGTATTAAAGTATTCTTAAAGTTAAACATTCTTGATTTTGTTTGTTGTCTTGGTACACAATTAAACAAGCTGTGTTCAGACCCCAAGTTCAGTCTTGCCTTCTGAGGGAGAAATTCTAATGTCAGTTGGACTGTCATGTGCTTCCTTGGGTCTTCCCCACATGTGTGCTTCCAGGGTGAGTTTGGAACTTGGTGGCAACATATTCAATTCAGACCTTACATCCTTTGAGGTCTTGCTTTTGTTCTTTTCTGTATCTGTGCAGTCCACGGTGGAACTCAAGACTTATGCAACATTGTGCCCAGGGTTCTGGCATTCTTTTGTTGATCTCTCTCCTTTCTGGGGCTCCACCATATTCTCTTTCATCAAGTGGTCACTTTCCAAGCCCTCCGGTGATAGAGACATAGACTGTCTCAGAGTTCTATCTGCTCATGGTACTGCAGAGTTCCCTGCAATTGAGGGTAACCTGATGAACAAGCAAAGAAAAAGAAGATGAGATTTTCTTTATACCTTTTAGACCACAGCACTACATTTCTTTGTTCTTCTCTCTAGAAAGTTAGATTTCCTCTTAGAATTTTAGGTGCCCAAGCTGCTGTCTTTTTGCAGTGTATCTCTGAGACTGGGGCTCCCTCCAGGGAGGAACCAAGAGAGAAAAAGAAACATAGAATTCTCCAGGTCACAGTGACCTTCTCCTGGCTGTCCTGCCAGAAAGGCAATCATGCCCTGGCTCCTCACCCAGCATTCGGGGACCCCGAGATCTGGTGCCACCTTCCTATCCCATCTCCCATAGCTTCACACTCCTCAGTGGATGAAGGTCCTCATGGAGGTTAGGGGTCATATGCAGGTCCTGTGGGTCAAAGTTCCCCAAGCCTATCTCTCATCTGACTCTCCTGGGAACATCTTATAAATATAGATCCCCAACACCTCCACAGGAAAGTCTAATTCTTTTTCTTTTCTTTTCTTTTTTGTACTGGGGATTGAACGCAGGGGCACTTTACCACTGAGCTACATTCCCAGCCCTTTTCATTTTTTATTTTGAGACATGGTCTCACTAAGTTGCTTAGGGCCTCACCAAGTTGCTGAGGCTGGCCTTGAATTTATGATCCTCCTGACCCAGTCTCTTGAGTGTCTGGGATTGCAGACATGAATTACATGCTCAGAGATAGGAAATTCTTAAGTGGGAACTAGGAATCTGTATTCTGAACAAGTTCCCCTTCAGCATTTAGAGTGGAGGGCAGCCATTTGTAGAAATTTTCCCATGAACAGCAGTGGAGGAATGGGAAAATATCTGGAGGAAGGGCACAGACTAAGCTGAAAGAAATGGTTCTTCATGACAAGGGACACTCATGGAATCCAAGGAAGGAGTTGCCAAGAGAGAGTGCAGGTGAGATGGAGCACCTGATGGTGTAAATCTGGGAACAGCAAGGGCTTGAGGAAGGCTTCTTAAGAAGAGGAGATGGGACTCTTCTGAGACTGGAGGGAAGGTGAGGAAGATGGGAAGACCCCCAAGGAAACCCAAGCTAAAGGTGAAGGATAGGGAACAGGACGCTGAATTAGTAGGCAGAGAAACTGAATGACCTGAGGTGAGTGTCTGCTAGGACCAATAAAACAAATTGCCAGCTAGTTCCGAGGGAGGATCTGAGGCCAGCAAGGAATCTGTGGTGTAAAGTTGATGGTCTGGGGCCTTGACTGACTCAGGCAACCCGTGAGGCAGCTGGAGAGATGAACTGGAAGGGCCAGTGTTCTGGAGTTGGGGGCAGAGTGGGGAGACCAGGTTCCTGTGTAGAGCCTCACTGTGTGAGTTTGGGCAGGTCATGTGACCCTCTGGCCTGAGTCTCCTCAGCCTTCAAAAGGAGACGCATCTTTCCAGGTCTCCTCCCACAGGGATCTAATGGGAATGTGGGTTAGAAAGTTTAAAAATTAGCCTATTGGTGTCAAGTTCATAACTTTTGTTATTAATACTCCAAGAAATCCAATGCTATCTCCTAAAGGTTTGGGCCATGTTAAACAGGGCATTCTAGGGTAGGGAGAAAGCACTTAGTTGTCATGTCCTTTGACACACTATTTCTGGTGACAATGATCCACTCAATGCACAGCCTTCCTGAGCGGGGTTACCCTGTGATGGAATTTAAGGGTGCTCGTCAGAGTTGAACAGACCTTCTTAAAGAACTGGTTGGGGAAAATGTGCTGCAGAAATAGCAGCACCAAGATGAATATGCCTGCATTGGTGGTGGCCTTTCAGTAATTGACACGTTTCTGATTATTGTTTTATAATACCTTGCACGCTCCCCCCATTACCATTCCATTTTATGATGATGTTAATATACAGATGTTACTTTAATCTGTTTTTTAATTTATCTCGGTTATCCCACAAGTACATTTTCAAGTGATTCATTTATTTAGTAGCACCTCATTTATTTTAAAAGTATTTTCTTTTATCACTGTGAAAGTGCTAATGACATTTATACATGGCTTCTCTTTCATTTCTTGGAATATTTTCCTCAGGGCCACGATCGCATTCCTGTCTTCTGTGGCTGCATTGCCCACAGCATCCAGTGTTACCAGAGGTTGTAGTGTGTCTCTGTTCTAAACCTCCCTTTTGTGGAAAGACCAGGTCAGGTCCAACATCAGATGAGAGTCGGCCTCCTCAGCCCCTGTCAAACACCTTCCCAGTGACATGAGTTTTAGCCCATTTCTGTTTCTGAGAATATTCCATTGTGAGGTTGAATCTGCACTGAGGTCCAGACCTGCACATGGGGGCCGAGTGTTTGGGGTGTACTTACTCCTAAGGGGACCCAGAGATGGAGTCTGCAAAGGCAGCACAACCCGTGTTATCCTGTTGTCACTACTGGCTCTCCCCTTCTTCTCAGCTCCAGGAGGACATTTCCAATAGTAGCTGGACATTTTACCATAGCTCTTGGCAGTTCAAACTGATACTCCAAACACGAATCATCGTCTTTCTCCTCTTCAAGACCCCCAGCCCTCTTGGTGTCTATCTTAATCTTTTTGTGCTGCTTTAACAAAATCTCAAAGACTGTTCTCCCCGCTCCCCGCCCCCCATGCTGGAGATTGAACCCAGAGCCTCAGGCCTGCCAGGCAGACTCTCAGCCACTGAGCTATACCCTCAGGCCTTTTTAATTCAAGATAGAGTCTTGCTAGGTTGCCCAAATTTGTGATCCTCCTGCCTCAGTCTCCTGAGTACCTGGGATTACAGGTGTGCACTGCGGCTAAGACTGGGTAATTTAAACAAATAGAAATTTGTTGGTTCATGATTGTGGAGGTTAGGAAGTCAATACTGAAGAAAGGTAAGGGCCTTCATGCTGTGCCATCCCATGGTGGAAGGTAGAAAAGCATGAGAGAGCAAGAGGAGGCTGTTTTGAATTCGATTCTATTGAATTTTCTGTCAATGCAGCTGTTAGTCACTGTCCCCAGCCTTTACCTGCAGCCCAGACAGAGGAGCACCAGCAGGGGATCCAGCCGCAGGGCTGCCTGCCTTGTTGTCAGGGATGGGACTGCAGGCACAACCTCAATGGCAACCACAGTGTGGAAGTTGAAGAGATATTAGTCCTAACAGATTCCATAACACCTGCACACCTGGAGGCCCCACACGTGGAGGTTGGGGGGCGTTGTCAGGGAAAGCCATACACACTGGGGCACAGGATGATGTCACTTAAAGTTCTAGGGTAAATTTATGAATGATCCTTTTGTAAGAAGCAGCAGGAAAATGGGGAGGTCAGTCTGCATGCAGGAGAGATGCCTCAAAATTCTAGTCTCTGGCCACCAACTTGAGACATTTGGGAGTGATGTAGGATTGGAAAATGTCAGGGGCCTACTTGCGGCTTGAGAAAGTTATAGTATTTGAAAATGTATTCTGAGGCAACATGAGATTATAGGCATTCATTACAAGAGCCAGATTCATCCTTTTCCATGGAGCATACTCCTGTTGTCGCCCACCCTGTAGCAATGGTACTGATCCATTCATTCTGTTCTTAGGGCCTAATCACCTCTCAGTCCCCAACACTATTGCCTTGGGGGTGGAGTTTCCAACACATGCTTTTGGGGGAACACATTCAAACCACCCTCTGGGCTTCCCTTCCTCCTCCACGCCCCAACCGACACCATGTTCTGCAGAACTCTCCAGCTCAGCCCCTTGACTCTCTCTCCTTCCAAACCCCTTTGTCCTACCTTGACCTTGGCCTCCCCTGTTGACTGGACTGGCTTACTCCTCCAGCCTCTTAGCCACAGTCAGCTTTTCCTTCCTCCTACTGGCCAGGGTGTGATTTTGAAGGAACATCAGGCCCCTCTCTGGCCCGCCAGCCTTCAGCAGCCCATTTTTCTTGTAGGAAAACAATTCAGTTCCTTCCTCCTCTGCGGCAGCCCTCTGAACACACCAGCCTCCCTTCTTTCTTCTCTAGCTTTGTATCTCATCAGGATTGGCTTGTTGCTCCCACAAGCAAGGAGTTGTGTGAATCACTTAAGCCAGCCCAAATTTGTTGTTCAGGTCACAGGGGTCAGTAGAGGTGGTGTCAGGAGGGGGCATCCCTCTGCTCTGCACAGTTGTCTGGACCTCCGGCTCCTTCCACGTGTGGCTACTTTGCCTCCAGGCCATTGGATTCGTCTCTTCAAACACCTGAAGGGGACTTAAGTGTGAATCATGTGTGTGGAAGGGTGCCTCTCCTAGAAGTGGCACTTATGCCTTCTGTCATATCCCATTGGTGAAGACCAGCCACATGGTCACCCCAACTGCAGTGGCCACTAGGAAATGTGAAGAGGCCCAGATGGTCTGGAGGATACAGAAATGGCGGGCAGCAGGACCTCCGCACACTCTCCATGGCTGCCTTCCCTCTAGAGCATCTACAGCTTTTCTTCGTTTTTCTTTTTCTTTCTCTGCCTCTGAGTTACACCCCAGCCCTGGAATCAAGTGCAGTGAACTGCTAGCCTGGGGACAGCCCTTGAGGCAGAGGTGACATGTGGCCTCCAAGCGGACCCTAAACTTCCAGCAAGACCAGACGGCAGCAGGTGCTGACCACCCGGGACTACTCCCCCTGTCCTCGTGTCTAGCTTGCTGATAGAGAATGAATACCCCCAAGGAGGGGTGGCCTCCTTCATGAGCCAAAGCAGAGCTCTTGGACAGGCAGGAACTTGCGTCAGAGCAACAGAGTATTCAGTGCCCTGAGCACAGTGCTGATGCACCTCAGTGGACTGACCAATGTCAGGAATTCAGCCCAAACTGAAAGTGGCTCCAGAAGCCTAGATCAAGTTGGAAGAACTCCCAGTGGAATTAATTCCACTGAGATCAATTCCACCAGGAGTTCAAGATTCCCAGTGGGTTTATCCAGCTTTTCCCATTCCCAGTCTCAGGGTTCCTGATCACGTACCAGGGCCCTGCCCTGCGTGTAAGAAACCTGCCGTCCTGCCTAGCAACCCTCTCTGAAGCTCTTGCCCTCTGAGCATTCACTCAGCAAGTACTCCTCTGCTCTGGCTGCTTCCTACTGCAGGAGCCCATGGCCTCTCTCATGCTGTGAACAAGACTCTCTAGGTGATACTTTGCTTGGGATTGTTGAGTTCACCATTGTCTCTCCTCAATAGATCAATGGCTTGCACACCCAAGCAGCAACCACCCAGTTCCATAGACTTCACAGTTACCCTACTCATTCCTCCTAAGCCTCAGGTATTTCTCCAGTCTGTCTGTCCCCTTCCACTGGGATCCTGAATCACTTCGCCATTGGTGTACAGCTGCCTTGTCACAGCCTACCAGGGACTGTCCAGAATCCAGTGACCGGCAGACAAGGGGTCTGTGTTGCCACAAGCCAAATAGTGATGCACCCACTCCAAAACCCATTCTAGATCTAATTCTGAGGGTAGAAAGCCAGACTCTGAGGTGGAGAGCGGCATGCGGGAGGCTGATTGGGGCATGGGGCTCTTGGGAAAAGTGGAGAAGGCAGAATCAGGCAGAGGGAGGGGCTGACCTGCAATGTGCTGTCAAAGAAGGGACGTCTTAGCTGTCCCCAGGGAGGTGACCCTTCGAGTCACCCTAAGTTGAGGCACGTGGTCTTTGTGTTTCCGAATTAGCCAGTTAGTCACTTCACTCCCCCAGGAGGGAGCATAGCCTTGGGTGTGGCAGTACCCTGGACCAAGGTCAATGCCCAGTGAGTATCACAGTTGTGAGTCATCAGCAACTGACAACAGCTGGATGGTGGACAAGTCTGTCTTGCAAGGAACATCTGGGTGAACCAGAGTGTCCACTACAAACATCATTTTGTGGTAAAACAAGTGTGGGTGTATGACCAGGTAGGCTCATATTTGCAGGAAATACAAGATAAAACATGACACGTGGCAGTCATGCTCCAGCTTCACAGCTCCTCTGCAGCCGCAGACCCTGCTGACCCAGCCAGCCCTTCCCTGACGCTGGCTTGCTGGTGCCTTGGTGTAATGGGCGAGGGATACTACTCTGAGGATGGCAGCTTCCAAGAAGGACGCAGAAATAGCCACTGACACTTCCAAAGCAGTGTGAGGACCAGGGGCTTCTCTCCCCAGAGAGCTTACAACTTCAGACTCATTTCTCAGTATGAAAAGAAAGATGGTGCTCCCTGACAAAGGGACTCCAAGCATCATTAAGCTGGTGTGTGAGGGCTGTGGAGGGATCCGGGGGCTGAGGGCCCTCCCAGTGCTTCTGGGGTCACGCCATCTGCATTACCCAGGCAAAGAGCGGGGCTGGCAGACAAGGATAGAAAGCAGCCCAGACTGTGCTGGGGTTTGAGGCTTTGGGTATATTAAACAGGAAGGCATGCTGAAACAGAGGTACGTTAGCCGTGCGCTTTTAACAAATGACTCCTCCAACACCAACCTGCACAGACAGTCACAGTGACTTTGTACTTGGCCACGTTAGGAAATATTGTGAGTAGCCACAGTTCGAGTTTGTGTGAGAAATACAAGGGCGGAGGGTTAGGTGAAGTCCTGCCTGTAATTCCAGGAAGGCAAAGTTCAAGTTGGTGGCTTCTAGTTCAAAGTGGAACACACAGAAGTCCCACTTACAAGCCACCATTTCTAGAATTGCTTTTTTCTTGCTGTGTGTACGTCCAAATCTTCCTCCCCCTGCCCTCCGCAACTCACCCAACAAACAAACAAACAAACAAAGCTTGGCCTTGAGCATTTCTGTGTGAGAGGGCTGAATACAGGCCCCAGGCTCTAATAGAAACAAAAGCCAGGGGGCCATTTGGTGCTGCCTTGATCTTGCTGTCACTGGTATCTTCCAAATGTATTTGCTATTTGCTTCTGTGTCCCTGCAAACCCCCGCTGTTCCCAATTGTCCATTGCCTATTAGGAACCGTTCCAGCCAAGGTATTTTTCCCCTATTTATTTGCTTCTTTTTCCCTGGGAACTTTACTATGCATGAGTAACTGGCCTGTGATGCTGCTTTTGTTTGGCATTTTGCATTCGTTAAAAACCAGTCATCTGCATGTTTTATAAAGCTGTGGGGGTCTCTCCCCATGATCAATGCTGGAAGCACTCATTAACATCTGGGGAAGTGATGGCCCCAGATAGGGGGGACCCATAGAGTGTGGGTTTAGGGAATATGTCTTCAAAAAAAAAATCAAAGCACTTTATATTCATTGCCAGGGTTGTTCACTAATAGAAACGAGCCTGCCGCCTTAGTACCTCAGTGTATTCCCTTTTCCCAGCCTGGGATGTATTTTCCCTTCCACTCTGCTTGTCAAAGGCGATTTCTCCTCTGGGAAGCTCTTCCCAGTCACTTTCTTTCTGTGGAAATTGTGAGCCAGTCAATTTAGCCAGCTTTCAATGATTTCCTCCTATGTGCCATGGACAGGGCAAGAAAAGTTTTCAGCTCTCAGGTGCTAATGTGGAAGGAAAACACACATCATCAGGACAAATTATCAGGATGCTTGGAGGACATTGTGCAGAAAGATTAAAGGCAGGAAAGAAGCTAATGTCAAGCTCTGTCCTCATCGTAAGGGAGATTTTCACAGAGGAACCAGTCACAGAGGACATGAAAGAATGTGCAGAAGAAGAATGGAGGAACTTTAGATTACGTGGAGGGAAATGAGAGGGGGAGCGGCAGGGGTGTGAAAAATGGTGGAATGAGACTGACATCATTACCCTATGTACATGTATGATTAACAAGAATGGTATGAATGTACATCATGCACAACCATAGAAATGAGAATTTGTACCCCATATGTGTACAATGAATCAAAATGAAGTCTGTAAAAATAAAAATAAATTAAAAAAAAAAAAGAATCTGCAGTCATTTGAAGGTGCTTGGATCTGGCCCAACTCACTCTTTCCGAAGTGTACACCTGGTGACCATACCAGAATTACGAGAGATGGTGTTTATAGAGCATTTTCCATAGACCCAACCTAGATTCATGGGGCATGCATTTTCTCCTAGCGAATTTTAAGTTTGAGAAATGCTGCTGTGGAAGATGAGAGCCATTGAAGGGTTTGATTTGACTTTTCACTGGTAGGTGTTTATGGTTAATATTTAATATGTGTACAAATTGTCTCTTTTATCTCCAGTCCCCACCCCCATAACTGCCATCCACCACTCCTTTTTCTACCCTTGAAGCATCCATAAATACTACCTTCTTGGGTGTCTAAGTATGCTTGGCATCCAGTCACTGGCTATTTGGTCTTAGATTCTCTCCCTGCCTTCCTCTGCTTTTCCCAGTATCCCTTGGCTACTGCCTTTCTAGTAAGTTTGGTCCATGGGAGGCTCTGGAAGGTGACTGCAGGGCAGGACGAGCAGCCAAGGCAGGGAGCCAGGCCACCCTGCTCTCCCCTTGCTTTGGGCAGCACCCCTGGCACTTTAGGGGTCTGTAGTTTCTCCTGAGCATGCCATTGCTTGGCTCCAGACAGCTGGCCCTGCTTCATCTGTTCCTCTAGTCCTCATGTTCTTGATCTCATTGGCCCCTACTTGCTCTTTTGGCTCATTCTACACACTCAACATGAGTTTCCTAAATTAAATTTCCTCTGCTTTATAAATTGTCTGGCTTGGGAAGTTTTCCTGGCTGGATTCTGCCTGTGCTCCCCCTCCCCACTCACACACACATGTAAAAATATATCTGGTGAATAGACATTAAGTTGTTTCTAACAACTCTTCCTATGAGAACAACTAAAAGAGTGAAACAAAATATTCTTTAACAAAAACAAAAGAAAAAATAAATCTTTGAAGGTCCTGGAGAGCTTTCAAAGCACTAAGAAATTCCAAGGCCAAAATTTAGGAGAAGAGAGAAGAGCAGAGAGATAGACCAACAGACCAATGATGCTTCCACAAGTAGTGATGATGAAGAGGCCAAGAGGCTGAAAGGGCTCTCACCAGACTAATGAGGTCAAAAGGGGAAGTTCAGAGACCATCAAGGAGGAAAGGCCTGGGTTTATACTCAGCCTTCAGATTGGAACCCCAAACAGCCATATCTTAGGAGTAATGGTGAAATAACGAGTAGACCAGTTCTCGTAGAGAATGAAGACCAATTCCAAGCCATCATATTTCTTGTTTACCCTCGGATGATTTGGAATTGCTAGTGTTTCTTCCCTGGTTGCCCACCAAAACAAAAGTAGATCCTCTCTGGAAGAAGATAGCATCATCTAATGGATCAAATTACCATCATAAATTTTCATATGCAAGTCTGACACTCGTGAAGCATAACTAGGCATATAAGATGACAAGACATGACTGAAAAATCAAGATAAACAACAGACATTAGAAATAGATTCTATTAGAAACAGTTACCAGACATTAGAAACAGTTACCAGACTTGAATTTTAAACCACTAAGAATAATATGTTTAAAGAATTAAAAGATTGATTATTTCTGTAGAGGACTAAAGAATCAAATGGAAACTCTGAAAAAAAATTCATAAACTGAAATTATGAACTCAATGAATTATACAAACTGGAGAGAAAAATTACTGAGCTGGAAAATGAATTTTATAAATATCCACATTAGTACACAGAGAAAAAAGATCATAGAAAGGAATATGTATTCATAATGAACAAATTATTTAACTCTAATGTGATTTGATTTTCCTATCTATAAAATGGGAATAATACTAATACTTTCTATGTTGGAGGATTATTATAATGATTAAGTGAGTTAAATATATGGAAGTATCCTGAATATATAAGATTATATATAAATACATAAACCTGCTAGACTAAATCCCTGACATATAGTAGATGCTATGTAAATATTTCTTTTGGTATTATTTTGTGTTGGAGATTGTTCCACTCTAAGAATGTAGCATTGTTTCATTGTTTTTCCCTCTTTAGCCTTATTAATAACTACTTTGTATTCTATATTATATACACACATGATTAAGCAGTCTTTGTGAGAGATTTAAGATGTTCTAAGTGAATATCTTCATACTTAGCTTTGTGGTTGCATCCATCTATATGTATCTGAGTTTACAGAATAATTTTATTAATGCAAAATTGCAAAGACTATGTCCTCCAAATAGTATATTTAATGTAATATTAAAAATTGATAGGAGGTTACAGTTTCTCAACTTTTGTACGTACCCACCAATAGCATTCGAGTATCGGCGTCCCCCAAATTATCAATTTAGAGAACTATCCAACTATTTGACAGTCAACCTAATGACATCTAATTTTACAGAAATTAACATTTTTTCTCATTGAGTCAGAGCTCCTTTTCATATATTAAAAACCATTTGCAGTTCCTGTTCCCTTGATAACTTTTGCATTTATTTATTTATTTAGCACTGCTGGGGATTGAACCCAGGGCCTTGTGCTTGCAAGGCAAGCACTTTACCAGCTGAGCTATATCCCCAGCCCCTTTGACAATTTTTGTATTTAGTAGTTAGGTTTTTTTCACTGATTTGTAGATCATTTATATATTTAGGCGATTAGTACCTTGTCTTTTCTACTGCAATTTTTTTTTTCTTAGTTTGTTTGCCTTCTGCCTTTGTTTATGGCATTTTTTTATAAGCAGAAATTTTAATTTTATGTATTCAGATGTATCATTGTTTTCTTTTGTGGATTGTTTGCTTTAAATCCTGATTTGGAAGGCCTTTCCCACTCCTATACTTAAAATGTTCTCCCTAGGTTGCACTGAATTGTTTCAGGCTGAAATCATTCTCGAGGTGTCTCTAGGTTAAAGAGCAGCCAGGAGGGGAAGAGGACTGGAGGCAGGGGCTTGTTCAGGGTCTTTCACACTCATTCAAATGAAGAAAAAAAAAAAAAAAAAGCCTGAGCTTAAGGCATCAGGGAGCAAAATCAGGAAGTTTTTAGAAGATAAAAGCAAAAGGACTTGGTGATCTTAAATAGGAAACTAAGAGTCAAGGAGACAACTGCACCACTGGCAGGTTTCTGGTGTGGGTCAGACAGGCTACTTTGACATTTGTGTTACTCCATTTCTCCTGACTTCCCAGAGGTACATGGCACCTCTCCAAAACAGGAGCAGCTTGGAGCTCCCCAGGTCCCTGTAGGACCTAGGCCAGTGGACACCAGAAGGGGCCAGTGATGTATTTGCTGATAAGTTGTGTATCTTCAATGAATCGCCATCTTTATTTGCAGGTGAGGAACCATGCGTAATGGTGCCTTTGCCTGCATTTGTGCCTTGGTGGTGTTTACAATGCCTCTGTGAAGTGCCTAGGAAGTCTCCATCCCTTACACCCATGGCCTGCCAACAAGACATTTTACCTGGGTGTCCCAGGGACACCTGAACCCCTTCACAGTGTCCTACACAGGCCTGGTGAGTCTCCAGCTCAGCTCACTGAACCATCATCCATGCAGAGCCCTAAGCCATACACTGCAGCCATGGCTGACCTCCTCTTCCTTCTTACACTCACACCCTGGCAGCTTCAAATCCAGCCCTGCATTCATCCCCATGCAGCTGCCCTAGGTCCGCCTTTGTCTCCGCCCACATGGACTGCTCCAGAAACTTCCTAGCCAGGCTCCCTGCCTCACTTCCCTTGAGGTCCTTCCCATCCATTGCTGGAGTGATTGATCACACAGGGTCACTCCCCTACTCAAAACCCACAGTGGATAAAAGAGTGTGCTTGGCACACTCTTCATCACCTGGTTTCCCCCCTATTAACCACCTCACACTAAGCTCCAAACACTTCTCCTTCCCTGTCCTTGCACTTCTCTGTGCCTCTGTCCTTGCTGGGGCAGGTAGAATGATGAATTCCTGAAGATGTTCATCTTCCCAGAACCTGTGAACCTATAACTTTGTATGGCAAAAGTGACTTTGGGTTGTTAATCAGCTGATTGTATGTGCAATAGGAAGATTCTCCTGGAGTATCCAGGTGGGCTCAATGTGATCACCAAGTGCTTTACACCTGGAGAGGGGTGGGGAGGCAGAAGAGGTCACAGTGAGGTAGTGTGAGAAGGACTCCATTAGCTGTTGCTGACTGTGAAGGTGGAGGAAGGTGGCCATGACCCAAGGAACCTGAGTGGCCTCTGAAACCCAGAGAAATGAAGGGAGTGAATCCTCCCCTACAGCCTCCAGTAGGGAACACAGTCCTGGTGACATCTCTGTGTTAGCCCAGTGAGACCCAAGTCAGTTTTCTGACATGTAGAACCATAAAATGATAAATTCACCTTGTCTTGAGCCAATGAACTTATAATTCCATTACTCCTTGATTTACATGATGATGTTATGTACCAATGAACCCATCAAAGTTGAAAATCATGTAAGTCAAAACTGCACCAAATATACTGCATATTGCTAGACTGGGAAGAGATCAAATTCAAAGTTTGACTTCTATTGAATGCATATTACTTTCAAACTACTGTAGAGTTCAATATTGTAAATTGAACCATCGTAAGTTGGGGACAGTCTGTGTTTTCTTGCAGCAGCCAACAGAAGACTAATACTCTTGCTGTTTTTTGCCTGGAAGACCCTTTCTTCAACTGCTTTGTCCAATTCAATGTCACCCCTTCTTTTGTGTGTGTGTGTGTGTGTGTGTGGTGCTGGGATTGAACCCAGGGCCTTGTGCTTGCAAGGCAAGCGCTCTACCAACTGAGCTATATCCCCAGCCCGTCAATGTCACCCCTTCTTTAAATCTTAAATTCCCTCAAGAAAACAGGAGTGGCTGTGGTTTTCAAGGGTTCCCATGCCATATCACATCATATTACTTTTTGCTTGTTTCTTTGCTGACCAAACTGTACTGAAATTCCCATTATGTCAGACCCCTCCATACCACTGACTAGAAAAGTGTTCATTAGAGTTGAGATTGTCTTTGATTTATTTTCGTTGCCCCAGGAACTAAGACAGGACCTGGTCCTTAATGTGAAAGGAAAGGGCAGAAAATAGACCAAGTGAGGTTATGACTCTGGGTTCAAGAAGCCACAACTAGGGAGAGGCAGCACTGGGGCCAGAGCCAAGGCTGGGCCTCATCATTAGAGGCTGATTCAGGCGAAACAGGAGTTTCCCCTAGAGTTGGGAGCTTGGCAGTCAGGTCTTTCTGTATTTCTTCTGTTGCTTTCTGGGTCCCAGACCCTTTTTCCTTTGGACAACTGGAGAAACATCTCGCATCAGCTCCAAAGCACTAGTCACTGCTTATTGCTTAGAGGTTTGGACCAAATGGTGCGCCTCAGGATGGTGGATCCATGGGCAGATATGTATGGAGCACCTGTTAGTCCTCTGCAAAACCCCAGTCTCTGAAGGGGACAGCAAGATGAATCTTGGCTTTTAGTAATTGTGACTTTATTCCCCAGCTATAGAGGCATCTTATAACCAAATGAAAGCATATGGCAGAGCAGGAGATAAATGACATTTGAAGTCAATAAGACAGAGTTAGGAGTTAAATGTGAGTCCCAGCCACAGGACTCAGAGTCTAGGGGAGTGACTTCTGAGGGCTGGAACTCTTGAGAAATAGGTCAGACTGGGCCTAGCCAAATTTTTCTGGGGGCTCACTGGGGGCTGCCATTGTTACAGATCTTGAGCACTACAGAGTTCAGTTAGGCTGTGACAAGAGAGAGAAGATATCTGATTTTGCAGCTAGGTTCATTCATTCATTCATTCATTCATTCATTCATTCATTCAGAAAACATTTCAGGAGCCCCTACTATGTGTATGGATGGGGCAGAGGTGGCTATAAAATGGGAACACAAGGTTTAAACAAAGCTAAGGGGCACCTTGTGGCCACTCTGTGGAGCTCACATTAAAACCCAATTTGCTTATCATTCAAATAAAATCCTACCCTAGGTGTTTGACGATGGGTGTCTATGGGTGGTTGGAGGGGCGAGAGATCCATTACTCTCAGCTATGAAGGATCAAGAGAAACCGCTTGGAATAAGAGACCTCCTCGCTTGTCCTTGAAGGACAGTGGGACTAGTGACAAGCAGAGATGCAAGTTCCCCTTTGCAGTTTGGGTGGAGAACTCAGTTCTTTAAGGTGCATATATTTTAATGGGGATTTATTTTCTGCATTGTTAAAGCTTAATGGGTCCCTCAAATCATACTGACACAAAGGGAAGGCAAAGCAGTTCACCAAACAGCAGATTTTGCCCTGAGCAAAGGCATTTCTCCATGCGTGGAAACAGTTCCCCACTGTTTCCCATAAGAGCCTGTGCTGGCTTTGCAAATCAAATAGGAGCCCTTAAACAAAGCACTCCCCTTCCAGCAGAGGAGTAAGGAAAGGATGGGTTACCCCAGGACAACACCTGCAGGAATGTTACACTAATGGCAGCTGTCGAAGCCATCTTGGCCCCACTCATGGCAAGCACCCAAGGCCAGGAGGGTTTTAATTACCTTTATGTTTGTGGTTCCCTGCCCAATAGCCTGTAAGTCAATTGTGTGCTACTTACACTTTTACCTGTGAGATGGGAAAAAATAGACTAAATGGACTGTTGGACGGAAAGATAGATGAATGCCTTTCTCTCTTTTGCTGCTGAGTGATTGGCATGTTACAGGCATCTTGGAATGTTGAGTTCTTCTGCTGATGGAGATGTGGTGAGCCTGTCTTCATCACATGATACCCAGATGTTTGTGTAGACTATCTGTTAGTCTTGCAGGAAGCATGGAATGCTAGCGTGATCCGATGCCTGGAAATCAGATGCTTCATTTCTGTGAATGGGAAGCATAATATCAAGGGGTGCATCCCAGGTAGCAGGCAGGGGGCTCCCCTCCCAGAGATTGATTCCACAGAGGGTCACTGCTGCCTTCCAGGACTGGAATTTGTTGATGGGCAACCTCTGCATTGTCTTTTGGCCAAGCTCAGTAGATTCTTCTCGGTGATGGTAGCAGCATTATCTCATAAGAACTTACAAAACCAAATAACATGAATGCATTAACTTAAGAGCTCAAGTATTGGCACTGTCAAAAATCATCAGCAGCAGAGTGTGAGGATGTAGCAATCTGAGCTTCCTTCACCTTAGCAGTGACACCAGGCATCCTGCCCTCTAGTGCTGAGACTATGGGAAGGGATAGGCAGGAGTCTCCATAGAAACTTTCTCCTTTTCCAAACTGCTCTTGTCTGACTGGGGTGGGTTGGGGCACTGAGAGAGAAAAAGGGGGTAGTTTTATGTTCTGAAGAATCCTCCAGCATTTGCCCAGTCCAGGCGATGAGGTCCTGGTCCTGTTCCAATCTGGGTAATTATATTTCCCTTATGCAAATTGGTCCCCAGCATTTGCATAGATGGAGTGGGTGAAGGCCCAGCACTTTGGCAGGCTCTGAAGGTTCCCACCAGGCCTGGTTCATTGCCCTCTTGGCTCCTCTGCAGAAGGCCTCGTTCCCAGCTAGCAGCACCAGCTGCTCTGCCCACACTGGGTCACTCTGTCCGTTTAGGGAAGTTTTTAATCCAATGGCTTTGATCAGGGGTGAGATGGTGCAGGGGAAAGATCAGAGGTGACCACAAAGACTAAGTGTGCTACCCGAAAGAGACCACTTCCCAGGGCTCAGCCTCTATCCTCATCCCTAAAATGTGGAGTTGACTCAGACCAGTGGATTCTACACACTTTTTATGTGTGTTTTCAAAATTTTTTCAATAAATGTTGTTTTAAAATTTTATATTTAGAAACTCATTATTAAATCAGAGTTGTTCTTAGATAGTGGTGCCCATATCTGGAGTAGCCCCTGAAACCCCTCTATGAATGGCCCCCGTCTACCTGAGAATTCAGCATGGCCTTTGAAGGCAGAATTCCTGGGTTCAAATCATAGTTCCTCTTTTTACCAATGGTGGTACCTCGAAAAGGCTAATTGGTCTGTCCCTCCCTTAGTTTCCTCATCAGTGAGATGAGTGTATGTGTACTTAGAAAGGTTACCATGAGGATTAAATGAATTTATACATCTGGAGCATTTAGAACAGTAGCAGTAGCTAACACGAGCTCTGTGGTGGCCAGTTTGATGTGCTCTAATTGTAATTACTCATTTAAGCCTCCCAGTAACCGTAAGAGATAGGAGCACTTGCTGTTCTCAGAATCAGAGAGGTTAAGTCACTTTGCAATGTTCATACAGCTAACAGGGAGCAGAATGGCACCTAAATTCATGCAATCTGGGCCCAGAGCTTAGACCTTAATCCTGCCCTATTGCAGTCACTCAAAATTATCCAAAGTGCTTTTTAGCATTGGCTTCATAGAATTATCTACACTTTAAATAATATTTAACTATAAAGGTCTCAGAGAGGTGTCTGTCATAAAGAGGTGAACCAAAAAAACTTAAATTCTGTCCCCTCTTCTCATCATACCCATTCTAGTCTCAAAGCATGTTCACCTGTCATAGACAATCATACCACGCCTTTTATGCAAAAATTTGCATTAACAACTGCTATGGTTTAGATATGAGGCATACCCCAAAGCTTATGTGTGAGGCAACGCAAGATTGTTCCGAGGTGAGGCAATTAGAGCATGAAAGTCATAGCATAACTAGTGGATCAATCACCGATGGATGTTGAATAACTGTGTGGTAACTTCAGGCAGGCAGGGCGTGGCTGGAGCAGGCAGGTCACTGGAGTGTGTCCTTGGGGTTTATATTTTGTCCCTGGTAAGTGCAGCTCTGTCTTTCTCTGCTTCAGGCTTGCCATGTCCTGAGCTGCTTTCCTCTGTCACTCCTTTCCACCATGGTGTTCTGCCTCACCTTTGTGCCAGAGCAATGAAGTTAGCCGTCTATGGACTG
This sequence comes from Glaucomys volans, assembly GCA_020662805.1. Lineage (NCBI taxonomy): Eukaryota > Metazoa > Chordata > Mammalia > Rodentia > Sciuridae > Glaucomys > Glaucomys volans. The sequence goes on from JAJEJO010004018.1 coordinate 73,398, forward strand.
AGTCTTCTGAAACCATGAGCATCAAATGAACTTTTCCTCTTCTAAAATTGTTCCTGTTGGGTATTTTGGTCACTGTGATGAGAAGCTGATTAAAACAATAAATTAAAAGATATTAACTCAAGACTTACTTGCCTGAGAGCCATTGTCCCCCACCTACTTCTCTTCCTCTTTCACCTTCCCCCTCCATCCTGAGGAAGATCACATAATGTCCTGAGAGTTGATTTTCCCATCTGTGCCCACCAATGACTATGCTCTTCTTGAGGACAGACTGTGCCTCCATCTTCATATGCCTAAGCCAAGTACAGGGCTGGCACCGTAGACATTCAATGAGCTATCCAATAAGGGAACTGGATGTATTAAGGAGGTGGTAAGTTTTAGATCCAGTCTAAATAAATGAGAGGGAATCATGGAGACCCTCAAGAGACCCCAGCTAGATGTCACAACTCTGGGAGCCTGTGGGCTATGAGAGGGAGGACAGGTGGTCAGAACAACACCTGTGAGAGCCAGGCCTGTGCAGACCCAGGGGACGGTGAAAGGATGGTGAGGGACTGGACCCAAGGGCCAAGGGAGGAACAGCAGAGATGGAGTGGCAGCCAGGAGCCTTTGAAAGGAGGAACCGCTTAGCTAGAAGGAATATGGGAGGTGGGGTCCCAGGCTTTTCCATCTCTGAGTCTGGAAATGTGGTGGCTTCTCTGCCCTGTGGAGGAGGGGTGGTCACCATGGGGTGGGGTGGAGCTGAGGGTGGAAATGGGAGGGGAGCAAGGAAATGCTGCCCATCTTCAGGTCGAGCTGTCTAGAGAGGAGAGAAAGGCCCACTTCAGAGGATGATGGACAGAAGTGAAACCAAGGAGGAACAGATAGATCCTGAGAGGCATGGGGCCCCAGGAGAGGCCAGGGAGGAACCCCTCAGGGAGAGGTCTCCAGGCAGTTGGTGACCAACCTCCGCTGGCCTGTGTGAATGTGTTTAGGAAACTGTCTTGTGAGCACTCTGATTTGTATCAGATTAACCCCTCCAAGGGGCTGGTGCTCATCTGCCTGCTAATAAGCATGGAGTCCACACCTGCCATACCTGACTTGGGGGTGCCGGGAACCCCAAAACTCAAAGTCCACAGGGTTGGCTTTGGGCCCAGGCACAGGTTATCCTCTTTGCAAATCACAGTTGGCTGTGCAATGCACTCCTGTTGCCCAGAAGCTCCATAGGAAAGGCCATGGCAGACAGCTTCCGCTCCAGACTCAGGGTTCTTCATTTTTCATGGTGGTCCCCTCCTTCCAAACGCTCACTGTGCCCTGGACTGGACTCTCCATTTCTTGGGTCTGTGCTGGCTTCCTTCATCCGGGCTCATGGCCCCAACACCCCAGGCCCACGGCTTCCAGATTCTTGGGGCATGAAAAGCCCTAGAGGGGGCTTGGGCAGCAGCAGTAGGCCAGTTCCCTGCTCACACTGGAGCCCTGTCACCATGCTGGGGACGTCTCCATGGAGGGCCCTGCTTGCTCCTGTCTCTGCTCAGTGTCACGAATGACCCATCCCCCTGTGATTAGAGGAGAGTAATGGGGAGATGACACATGGTCTCCTCAGAGAGGCCCTTCATAGGGCCTGTCTAAATGTCGCCCGCATGTGGCTCCCGTGCTGTGGTGACACTGAACGCACGTGCCCGTGCCTTCTGCAGGAGCCCACCACTCCGTCTGTTTATTTCCCTTTTACGATCCCTGTCTCTCCCTCCGTCAAGTACTAGGACGGGCCTGGCGTTCCAGGAGCTGCTTGCAAGTGGTCCTCCAAGCCTCCGAGCCGGCCTCTGCTGTCCCCATGCAGTGCGAGTAATGGGTCCTCCCAGGGACAATTTGCATAAAGGATAAATAAGAGAAACACAATGTGAAGTTTATTCATTTTTAAATCCTGCAGCGTTCGTGATTGAAGGCCCAAGCTCAGATGTTTGCCGGATGCGTCCCATTAAGACTCGGGGCTCGTCTAATGCCAGCTCTGCTCCTGCAGGGGGGGGAATGTGCCCTCCTCCTCCACACTGGAGGGCCGTTTCCACAGCCTCCTGCGTGACGAGGGACGGGAACAGCGGGCTGTGTTCCCTTCCACAGGCCCCCTCGCTTTAATTTGCTGTAACGGAGCCAGCACATTAAATACTCAACATATTGATGTTCTTGAGAACCCTGGAGGGCCCTTACCCTTCCTGTCAGAGGAGCCTGGCACGCCGGGAGGAGAGGAGGTGTGCTTGGCACGCACATGGAGTGGTGCCTCCGGCAGGCAGGTCACAGCCAACTGTCTGCCAAGAGCTGTGCCTTCCCAGAAGATGGAGTGGGCCAAGGGGCAGGTGCCACTGGGCATGTCTCAGCAAGAGGGGACATGTAGACGGAGGGCACCCTCAGCTCTGGGAACCTTGTGGACACAGTAGAGGTCTATGGACTAATGACAAGGAAGGGGAGGAAGGAAGGAAAGGAGGGAGGCGGGAGGGCAGGATGCCACCCAGAAAGAGTACTTTCTGGGCTTGACTTCTCAGGGCCATGTCAAGGGCCACATTCCCAAGACAGGGCAAGAGTCAGAGGAAGATGGCGGTGCTCTAACCTCTGGCATCTCTCTATTCGAAATGCTCTGGGCTCCAGGAATTGGCAGGGCAGATCTGGATGCCATCATGTGCACATTGGCTACAACAAGAAATGCAAGAAGGACAGAGGCATCTCCTCCAGCAAACTCACCATGTCTCTCCCAGGGTTGGAGAACATCGAACAGAGAAGGAACAAAGCACTCAGCCCAATCCAGAAGGACAGGGCTGGACTGAAGGGCAAGATCCTGCTGGACATTAACTTTATATTGTTTTCTTAAGATGGCAAAAAAGCTCAAAAACTCTGGGGTGAGACCCTCCCTCTTTTCCCTGAAATGAATAACTGTTGAGCACTTCATTTAATCTTCTCTTGGGGAAAGTACCCTTCCAATAGTAGCGACCACGTACACAGCTGTCCTTGTGGGGTGCTGTGCAGGTCTCTTCTGAGCCTCACAGCTTGAGGAGCTATTATCAAGAATCTGAGAATCTGAGAACTTAAAAAAGTTTTAGAAGATCACAGAGCTAACGACTGGTTGGACTACAACTCAAACCCAGACCTGGGTCTAGTGGTGGTGACTATGTTGTGGGTGGTCCTAGTGAAGGTGGTGGTGATAGTGATGGTAGTTGTATTGATACTGGTGGTGGTGGTGGTGATGGTGGTAGAGGTAGTTTTGATTGTGAGGTTGATATTAGTAGTGGCAGTGATTGTGTTGTTGGCCCTAGCTAAGATGGTAATGGTAGTGGTTGGTGCTGGTGGTAGTTATAGTGGTGGTGGTGGTGGTAACTATAGTGATAGTGGTGATGGTTGGTGGTAGTTACAGTGATGGTGGTGATGGTGGTAGTGGTAGTGGTAGTGATGGTGGTGGTGGTGTTGGTAGTAGTGGTTTTGCTGCTGTTGCCAGTTATAGTGATTATCTGAATTCTTCTGAAGCAAACATTAATAATGACTTGAAACTAATTAGTTGTGCTGGGTGCGGTGGCGCACGCCTGTAATCCCAGTGGCTTGGGAGGTTGAGGCAGGAGGATCACTAGTTCAAAGCCAGCCTCAGCAAAGTGAGGTACTAAGCAACTCAGTGAGACCCTGTCTCTAAGAAAACACAAATAGGGCTGGGGGAGTTGGCCCAGGGGCTTACCCCCTAAGTTCACCTCCTAGTCCCCCCCCCCCCCCAAAAAAAAAAACTAATTAGTTGTAAGGTTCGTGCACTACCAGCAGTAGACACTTGCACCTGGCCTCTCAGGAGTGAGCAGGGAATTCGCCATGATCTAGAAGAGAATCAGGATGTCTGAGCTTGCCCTGGAACGCAGGAGAGCTGGGCAGAGTGGCACATGGGCTGTGACCCTGTGCAGCGCCACTAGGGACTCTCAGACTTTTGTCAATAAGACTTTGAGAAGCAAGAGGAGAGACCCCTACCTTCTGAGTCTGCCCCACCCAAGACCCCAATGTCATCTGCCAACTACTGCTTCCTGTAAATTCTACTATTAGCTCCTGGTTTTAGGTGCTTAAACATTTCATTTTCCCTGTTTGAAATGCAAATGTCTTTCTCTTGAAAATTCTTTAGGGGAATTAATGATATAGCAAATGCTCTGTCTCTGATCAAAATCTGTGTCAATTCTGATTAGAAAATGACTTTAAGACCCCTGGTTGGGCAATGCTAGTTCAGCTCTCCAGGGAAGGACTGCAGGGCAGGTTCTTCCTGCCAGTACAGGGATGTGTTCTCCCCTCCAGTGAAATCAGGGAGATGGGCTGGGGACAGGGAGCAGGGACATGGTGAAGACAGTGCTCAGAGCAGGGGGAGGTGCCCAGGGACACATGTCCCCTGCTGATGTGAGCCAAGTGGAAGACAGTTGGACCACAGAGCACTCTCCGTATCCAGGGTGAACCAGGTGGCCTGTTGCCTTGGTTTCTTCTCTACTGCCTTAGCAGGTCAAGGCCATTGGTGTCAGACCTATAACTGGAACAGTAGGATGCTCCCCCAAGACCAGTGAAATAGAATAATCTCAATCTTTTTACAAACTAATAATTAGTTACCCTGCATAGCACTCCTTAGTTCACAAGCACTTCCAATAAGAAAACTGTGATTTGATTAATTTGATCCTGAAAATAAAGTTGTTATTATTATTATTCCCATATTACAGATTTGAAAACTGAGACCAAGGGTTTGTCCAAGGTGAGGCAGCTTGAATTAGAAACTAAGTCATTTTTTTCATCAAGTAATTATTGATCTCCTGCTCTGTCCCAGGCACTGTGGTAGGTACTAAATAAACATTAGTGACAAGAAAAAATGTCACCTGGGTTCACAGTTCCCATAGCCCAGGATTCCTCAGGATTTCAATTCTATTCATACCACCGTACAGTCATTTTAATGAAAAGTATCACACAAAAGTCTGATGGCAAATAAAGCAATACAGAATTGTTCAGCCCAGACCCAAGAACACTAAATGCTATCCTCCTGGGCCCTCTCGGTGTAGAATGAACAGCTGGAGCACCTCCATTGTGTGTTCCTAACCCAGCACAGCAATGCACAATCACTTTGGTGATAATTATAGCAGGAAAAGGTTAAATTATGTGTGGCAAATGTTATCTGTATGACAAGCGAATAATGTAATAAATTTTGATAAGATTTTATAAATGATTACTGAAGAACATATCAGAATTGAAACATCACTCCTTGAGCGTACTCATCTGGGGGGACCACTCTGTCCTTGGAAATGCCAAGGCATCGCTGTGGGATTAGGACTCCAGCCCCAGGTATAGTGTAGGCAGCTTCACTCTGGAAATAATGCAGTCGGGCTGATGGGGTATACAGTCGTCACACCATTGCCTTTCTGGAATACAGCCTGCCCATCCCTCCAGAGCCAGGGGCTGCGGTCATGCAGGGCACACAGGGGAGTGAGCAATGAAGTTCCCTTCCTCCTTTGCAGCTTAAGATGACCTGCAGTGGGAATTGGAAGAAGAGCAAGGAGATGTTGATGAGGGGTCAGAGGGAGACCGTTTATCTTCCCTGGGTAAAAAGTGTCTTTAACTCCCTATGGAGGGGAACACATTAATCCCTGGATGCAATGAGAGCATCATTAAAAATACACTTCCAATTAATTCACTAGCATGCTTCTCTGAGTCAGCACTGAGCTGATTTGGGCTTTTCATGGACCTGGTGATTGTAGGGGATGGTCACTCATTAATGCTCCTACTAAATTTTGGCCCCTTGCCCTGGGTGGGTCGTTGAATTCAGTGTCTGTGTGCTCCCATGCCAAGGGTTGGCAAAGTGGGGCTATAAAGTTGTTTGAAAGATTAAGAAGAGGAAAGTTCTTGCTAGGAAGAGGCACTGATGTCTTACTAGGTAGATTTCGAGTGATTTCTTGGAGTCTCATCACTGATTCCCTAAGGCTCCTGAGAACATCTTCCTCATTGGCAGCTTTGGGAATGGGGAGCAGGGGTTCCCACAGAGGTGTGCAGACAGGTGCCAGCTCAGAACGGGCGGGCTGCGAATCTGAGGTCTCCATTCCTGGGATGAAGAGTCTCCTTCCTGCACCCATTTCCCAACTCCAGGTGGGGAGTCTCTCGGGGAGTATGAGCAGATAGTTAGCCATTGACACTAAATTCACACTTCCAGTGGCTCTGTGTCCTCAATACTCAGTCAATGATGACTTCACATGACACTTCCCAGGGATGCTACATCTCACTAAAATTCTGAGAGAAGGAAACGCATCAGAGAGGAGGCAAGTGACAGGCACAATGGGCATGGGACACCAGAAGACCTTTTCTAAAAGACAGCAATAACTTGGGGCAGCATCTCTCAGATGTAGTACTGTAGTAAAATCCCCATCATAGAAGGTGTGATCACAAAGTGGAGTGACCCACCTGGAATGTTCAGGGAGATTCTGTATGCTAAATGGTCCATTGAGTACATGACCCCTAAGACCATCCATGGCTCATGCAATACATCACAAGTATGTGTGTGCACCTGTGTGTGTGTGTGTGTGTGTGTGTGTGTGTGTGAGAGAGAGAGAGAGAGAGAGAGAGAGATTAATTGATTGAATCAATACCCAAAACCCCTATGGACACCTGATGGCTATTATTTTAAAAGCAACTATTGAAGGTGTCACTTTCCAGTTTGCTTTCTAAGAGTCAGGATGGATCTGTTATGGCTTAGATATGAGGTATCCTCCAAAAGCTCATGTGTAAGACAATCAAGAAAGTTCAGCGGTGAAATGGCTGGGTTACAAGAGCCTAAACCTAATCAGTGCATTAATCCACTGATAGGGATTAACTGGGCAGCAGCTCTAGGCAGGTAGGGTGTGGCTGGAGGAGAGAGGCCACTGGGGGCATGCCTTTGGAGTTTGTGTTTTGTCCCTGGTGAGTGGAGTGCTCTCTCTCTCAGGTTCCTTATTACCATGTCCTGATCTGTTTTCCTCTTCCACAACCTTCACCATGGTGTTCTGCCTCACCTTAGACCCACAGCAATGGAATTGGCCGTCAATGGACTGAGACCTCTGAAACCTTGAGCATCAGACAAAATTTTCCTCCTCTAAAATTGTTCTTGGCAGGTATTTTGGTCACCGTGATGAAAAAGCTGACCAAAACAGGATGTCTGGCTTCAATGCTCCGTTCTATCTCTAGTCATGATACCTCCAACAAATGTCTTCATCCCCTGATCTTCATCCCCTGATCTACTGGCCAATTGGTTGAGGCCACTAGTCCCTAGAGCTCAGGCCTTCATCCTTAAGATGAAGACCACAGTGATATCCTTAGCATTGGCTGTATTGCTGGGCTCATAGTCCTTTTGAGGTAAAGGACAAAGGCTACTTGCTTTCCCAACTCTCCAGAGTCCCACATGGGTGAAGGAACCATGTAGATACTTGGAAGTGAGCTAACACATGGTCCTGGAAGGGAATGTGCTCACGAGATGGCAAAAATGAGCAGAGTTTCTATACGAAGATGTATCCATTGGAAGGTCCCTTTTAGATTTAAATCTCTGATACTGTGGATATGGGAAGCCCCAAGTTCATTTGTCTCATCATTAACACCCCGACTATGACTGAGCAACCTTTCTTGAATCATTGTGTTTCTTGGGACAAGATTATGTGCTCTGTCAACCTCATAGAATAAAGTTAAAGAAGCAAATGAAAATGGATATTTGAAAGTGCTTTTAAAAAGTACATGATAGTACTCTAGTGCCAATATTGCCATTTGATTAATAGTCAGTTTAATTTCTGGGGTCATTTTTTTGTTGACTGTAAAAGATTTACGTTTCCAAAACCATTTGTTTTCTCAGCCCCCCTTTGCATTCTACATGTTACCCCATCTGTATTTGCTACATTCGTAGTTATCAAATGTGAGGGTGCATCAGAATCTGGTATGCTTGTCAAAACAGATTGCTGGTCCCCAACCTAAGTTTCTGATGTAAGTTTAGGGATGGGCCCAAAATTTGCAAGTCTAATTTCCTAGGTGATACTGCTGCTACTGGTCCCAAGACTATACTTTGAGAGTCACTGGTCTTGATGCATTGAATAGTTATGTGATTTTTCATGGCTTCCTTACTTCCAAGATATCTCGTAGAATCTCTATAAGATGTGCATAAGGTCAGACAGCTTTGGGGTACTTTACAAATATGCAGACAAGGGTCCAGAGACTAGACTTGGCCAAGGGGAAATTAAACCAGGATTTTCTGTCCTTCCAATTGGGTTGGAATGCCCCCTACTGGCCAATTGGTTGAGGCCACTAGTCCCTAGAGCTCAGGCCAATGACAAGCTGGAAGGATGGCCTCATGGTTCAGTGCCATGGGCATCTTTTGGCAGCAGGGGCATCTGCTTGGGCAGAGGTGTGTAGTCTGGGAATGGTTTCTCACTGTCTCGGATTCTGCAGGTGGGAACTGTGCCATCCCCCCTGCATCATTAAACACCATGCCAGGCACTTTGTCTAAGGACCTGGTACTCTGCAGGGAGAGCAGGCCCTTGCTCCATGGCTTCCGGACCACACTCCTGTCTGCCTCTTCCAGACCGCTTCTCCACTGGGCCTCAGTCCTGGTCTGCAAGCCGTTTTAGCACACAACCCTGTTAAGCCAGTTTATTGCTCCTCCTCCCACACTTGCCATCCAATCAAGTTCTCCGACACCTAACCAGGTTCTTCTTAATAATTTTCTATGCTTTCCTCGTCCTGTCCCCTGGCTACACATCTCCTCTGGTCTCTGTTCTAGTGGGATTGAGTTCAGTCTCTCCGTTACTGCAGTAGTCCTGAAAGACATATCTTGCCATTTTTAACAAGTATCCAGTGAAATATTTTTCTTTCTCCTCCTTCTTTCTCCTCTTCCTCCTTTTCTTCTTCTTCTTTTGATTGAACCCACTGGTGCTTTATCACTAAGCCACATCCCCAGCCTTTTCTTTTTTATTTCGAGACAGGATCTAAGTTGCTAAGGGCCTTGCTAAGTTACTGAGGCTGGCCCTGAACTTGTGATCCCTCTGCCTTACCCTCCCTAACCGCTGGAATTATAGACATGTGTCATCATATCCGGCTATGAATTATTTTTCTTTAACAACAGAAATGCGCTTGCTCGTCTCCCTCTATACCCAACCCAGGAGCCACAGGACAGGAAAGTTGATTTCCAAACTGTCCTTAAAATGTAGTGACTTATCCACCCAGTCTATGAACCCTCAGTCCCCTAGGTGATGGGCAGTTTATCCACGCCCTTCTAAACTTGCTTTGTGCTGACACCCAGGTCTGCAGGCCACGCTGGCCCTGGGAAGGGGCTGCAAAGCTTCAACTTTGGACCTATTTATCCTCTTCCTATGCTCTATGGAGACCCGACTCTCCCACCTATTGAGGTCTAGGGTCCTGTGGATCCTGGGTGAAGCCAAATCTGGTCCTAGAGAGGGGCCAGCAGTGCAAGGCTCTGGACAAGAGGAGTCAGGATGGCTTTGAGCCTTTCTGAGCTGTTCAGCCAAGCAGAGTAGGCAGTTTCAGGCCTGAAAACCAATGACTGAGCCAGAAAATGAGCTCTCCGCACTTAGTTTTCTCTGCAAAGGCGCCGAGAAAGGCTTGCTCTTTGGGCTTTGTTTTTTTCTTCCTGCCTTCTCCCTTTCTAAATTCACAGTGGTCTCCTTGGGCTGAGCAGGTTTGCCTGCTTTGGTTATTATGGCAGCGGCTGCTCCTGGATGCCTCTGTGTGTGTGTGTGTGTGTGTGTGTGTGTGTGTGTGTGTGTGTCTGCGCGCGCACGTGTGCACGTGAGCGTGTGTGTCTGAGAGCGTGTGTGCGTGTTTTCTCCAGAGTGACTGGTTTGTGCTGTCATCAGCCGTTGTTTTGGTAAATGGCGAGTTAAACAGATATATCCAAGCGTAAAATCTAAAAAATGTTCCCTCTGGGCGCCCGGGGGGTGTTGTTTGAAATCAACTACATATCAATTGAGCGGCGGCGAGCGGATCCGATGATAAATTCCAGTCCACAGACGCCTTATAAATTACATTTTTTTGTTCGCGATCTTGCCTCATCTCGGCTCCCCAGAGGCCCTTAGACTGAGGACTCTGATTGTGTTGGAGGAACGTTTGCTCAGCTTGAGCGAGGCCATTAGCATTGCATGTGCCAGTCCGTCCCTGCGCTCCCCACCTCCCCCGGCCCCCCCACCCGCCCCTTTAACAAAATACAATATGTGCCTGGTAATTTTTCTGTTCATTATCTCATTGTTTTCTGTAAGTACAAGGTTAGATTGAATTACTGCGGGCTCCGCCGTCTATTTGTAATTCTCCTTCCATGCCGAGCTGCTAATGAATGGGCAATTTAGTCAATTCTTTGTAACGGCTTCTTCTGTGCCTCAGCCACTTAATTACTCTGAGCCTTTCTCACTGCTGCTTTATTGCACGGAAAGTCGGGGCTGCTTGGAGGGCTTGGCACGGGATCTCCAGCTTCCAAAAAGAAAAGGGGGAAAAAAAAAAAGGAAAAAATTATCAGAGGCAACCAGGATTCTGCAGCCTCAATGCTTTTGGTAGCACTGGCTGGAGGAACGTTCTGGGGCCTCCACCTGCAGAGCCCTGGCGGTCTGCATGCTGGGGCTTATCTGTCCTCTGCTGACAGTTCTGCTTAATGGTGGCTGTGGCAGCCATCCTCAGGATGGCAGGAAGGTGTGGTGGACTCCTGCTCAGAGATCACCCTTCTGGGGGGTGGTCCTGGTGTGAGGGAACATTGTGATTATTAGTCAGATAGTTTGCTACTCACTGGTTGTCAGCCTCTCCAAGCTGAAGCCAAGGGTCCTGTTCTGGTGTTTCCTCTTTGCCTGTGGGCAGAGCACCTCACCCTGGTGACAGTGGGAACTGGGTGTGTGTTTATCATCCTCCTTCAACAAAAGGGACACCCAGTCTGGGCATGTGAAGGGCCTGACTGGGGTCAATGAACCAGGTGTGGCAGAACCAGGGCTAACACCACAAGTCCTGTTTTCCTCCCACTCCCTGCTGCTGCCCAAGAGGGAACCTCAAGTATTTTCCTTCAGCAGGGCTGACATGTCCCAAGGTGGAAATAAGAGTAGGTTATGCTTAAAGAAAAGGGAGCAGATTTTCTGGGAGGTACTGGGAGGCTAAAACCCCCAAGGAACTGGGGACTCATGTAACAGAGCATCAGCTTACCCAGGAGCACCTTTGGGGACATTTGTCCTGATACCAGCATATTTCCTTGCGCCTCAGAGTTAAGATGCATGCATCATCTCTTGTCCAAAGTAGGACACATTTCATGTGAAGCATGGCATGGTGGGCCGTAATGCTGGGGCCACAGGAGTAAACTGGGACTGTCCAGAGCAAATCAGGTCATATGGTCACACACACTCTGGCAAAGGAGGATGTGTGAGTCCAGTGGTAGCAATGCTGAGATGGCCAGTGGGATCTGCCCCCTGAGCTTACAAACATCCCCTGCTGTTGTGCATCCTGGTGAGCTGCAGAGAATCTCTCCTGTGTCCATAATATGATGGGATCAACAAACCCTGAGTGTTCCCTGGCTCGGGAACAGACATGTGAGGATGAGTGGCAAGTTTCTCTGGTATTTTGATCTGACTGAGCAGCAGGGAAGTAAACAGTTCTCTGAATGTTGCCAGTCTCCCTAAACAGCCTCCTGAAAGTGCTGGGCCCCCTCTTAGACAGCTCTTGCCCTCCTCTGGGTTCCGGCTCACTTGTACCCTTCCTTTGATGTCAGCTTACATGCTCTTCCCTCTGGGAAGCCTTCTCTGACCTCTCAGATCACATTAGAGCTCCTTGTTATTCTGTTTCATGAAATCCTATGCTTTCCCTCTTCATTACTTACCACAGTCATAATTGAATTATTTGTGTAATTATGTGCTTGGTGTCTCTCTTCCACTCTCCCACCCAGCCCTGACCTATCTGCATGTAGTCCTCAATAAACATTTGCTCAATACTTTAAACATTTAAACAGCACTGTGGTTTACAAAGTGGTTTACAAACTTTGTTCATGGAACCTCACAACAGTTCTGTGTGACAGGTACTATCATTGTCCCTATTTTACTAACTGAAAAACTGAGACCAAGAGATTAAATAACTTGCCCTGGGGAGGCAATCTGGATCTCCAGTCTGGAAAGGACAGAGTTTGAAGCTAGATTATGTGACCTTTAGGTTTGGCTCTGTCTCACATCAGCAGTGTGCCTTTGGCCAAGCTACTGGGCTGCTAGGCCATACTTTGCTTACCTGTCTAGCGGAGCTATGGAAACCCTCAAATATCTCACCATTTTGTCACAGGTGGCAAATGAAATGGTGTCCATGCAAGTGTTTAAAAGGACGATGAGCTCAGAGAATGACAGGTGTGATTGTTGGTTGAAAGCAGCCTTACTGTCACCTGCCACCCAGCCCTGCTGTCCTCTCATCTCTGCAGACACTTCATTGCTCCCATCTCCACAGCTTCCCTCGGGGTCCCAAGTTGGGATGCTCATTTCCTTCCCCTCTATTGGCACCCCAGGACCTAGTGTGGGAAGCTTGTGAAACACAGCAGAGTCTGCTGCCCTCCGGGGGGTCTAGCTCCAGCTGCTTCCTCTGCCTGAAGCCTTCCTGGGTTGCTCCAGCCCTTCCGCATCTCATCTCTGAGCTCCGTGTAGCTCATACAACCCACTATGCATCACGTAGCACTTGATTCTAGCAAACTGCAGGGCTGCGAAATCAATTCCTTGGGCTTCGATGAAGAGGAAGAGGAAGAGAAGAAATAGAGGAGTAGAAGTCACAGGAGAAACGTGGGAATGCGGGAGGGTGAAGGAGGTCTCAGGATGCGCTTGTTTCGCTTGGATCTGTGTAAATGCACACAAATGCACAGAGACACCGCGTCGGATCAGTGTGAGATGTGTTTCCATCCCAGGCTGCGACCACAGAGGTTCGCTAACCCCGCTGGAGCGTCACCCTGGTGTCAGCCTGCCAGGAAGAGCAGGCGTGTCTCTCTTACACAGTGGTCGCCCATCCCTTCAGAACTTTTCTTACCCACAGATCTGGGTTGGAACAGGTATATAGTCTCTGTACCCCACCTGCCTGCATCTTTGGAGGGACAGAGGACTTTAAGAGCCACAGTCCCCCAGGTAGTCCCTCTGATGTCTGCCCATGCCAGAGGTTCCAAGGTGGATGCTGCTGCCACACCCTCCGTCCTTAGGTGACCATTCTAATAGAAGGAAAGAAAATTTACCTGCTAGCTTCAGCTCTGCTATGGGTTCTCTTCCAGAAATTTCCCTGCCTTTCCTCTGGGTTTCTGGTATCCTGCTGCGGGCGCAGACAAGCTATTTTTCTCTCTTCTTCCCTCCCCCTGCCACAGGGGAACACTGAGTGTCGTCCTAAAGCTTGCTGGGTTTTGCCACTCTGACCTCAGGTTCCTCATCTGTTACCATATTCTCCTAGGATCTTGCGAGATTCCCAAAACAGAAAACATGTGAAGGACCTGGTACAAGGTGTACACTCAGGACGTCCTTCCTCTCCTGGCTTCTGGCTGTCGCTGGGGTGGAGCAGGGAGGGCTGGAGGATTAAGGTGAGTGTAGGGTCTGGTTGCTGTCCCCCTGCCTCCTGGGCCCAGCCTAGCTCCCTGTGTTCCCAGAATCGTCTGCGGGCTCTGCTCAGCTGGAGAGTAACACAGGACCTCCACTTTTCATAAACAGGGGTTCAACATGGGTTTCACAGGAAGCAGCGCTGGGCACACTCCCAGGTCAGGGGGCAGATGTGTCCTGTCCTTGTGCTGCTTACTGTCTCAGTAGGCTCATAGCCATGGAGGAGGCATCAGGGGCACAGACCCTGATCCTTGTGGAGCTTCCCTTCTGCAGGGTGACAGTAGTGACCACAGAGCTCTCCTGTGCAGGGATGTTCTTCAAAGCATTTTTTGTAAATTAGCAACTTTAGAAGGTGGATACCATTGAATCCCATTTTACAGATGAGGAAAACTGACCAAGTTCAGAGCTCCTGTAATGTTCCCAAGGCCACCCAGCTGAGAATCATGGGAACTTTGGTTCAAACCCGAGCAGTCCAACTCATCCCAGAGCCAAAGGAAGCGCCTGGCCTCCTTCAACCATCTTTTAGATAGAATGCTAATCCTTCAAGAAACACCCTGGCAAGAAGCACAGATCAACAGGTTTTTAAAATGTTCCTTCCCTCTGACATAATTTTGAGACTAAAGAAACAATGCAGACTCAGACCATGTATGGTGAAGATTTTCTTTATAGTGTCATTCTAATACAAGGAAAGAGAGAAAATTTACCTGCCAGCAAAACGGTGTCCACATGTCATCCTGAACTCTGGTCAGCTCGGTCTGGCCCTTGTCTCAGACCACTGGGAATCCACCTGTGTACAGCTTTCTGTAACAATGGCTGTCTGTCTGTCACTCTGGTTACTGAGGGCAGGGACTCTGTTTAATTCATCCCAAGTCCTTACTCTTAACAAGTGTCTCACATATGCTGTGCCCTTGATAAATATCTACAGAAAGAAAAGGTGACGTGGCCAAGTCTAGGTGGCAGATAATCGGTCTGTAAAATTCCTTCCCCTTTGCAATATGTTTAAATTTTTCGTGGTAAAATGTTGGAGGGGAAAGAAAAGAGTAGATGAAGGGAATGTATAAACAGGTTATAACAATATGGAAAACATGTGGAACAAGACTTTATACCTGTGGAAAGAGTCAGGACACAAACTCAGAGTGCACCTGCAGAAAAGTATGTGGGAAAACTGGAGGAAGGAAACAGAGAATGTTGGGGAGAGTGACACCATGCACGATTTTAGCATTTCTCTTTTCCTCTACTTTCCATATCCTTTGCAATGGACAAGTTTTTTTATTTTTTATTTTTTGCTTTTTGTTTTTTGTGGTGCTGGGGATTGAACCCAGGGCCTTCTGCGTGCAAGGCAAGCACTCTACCAACTGAGCTATATCTCCAGTCCAAGTTTTATTTTTATAATGAAATATAAATTATTTTTTATATAGTGTGTCCTCAGCCCACATTTCTATAAGAAAAACAAAGGTCCTCGTCTGCAGGAAAACCAGCACATAAAACAAAGGCAAACCCTGACTCCACGAGAAAGTCTGCTTTACGGCAGGATTTCCGGCAGTGCTGCTTTCAAAGGTCACCCCTGCTCAAGATGTGACAGAGGAAAGGAATACTCGCAGGTGATGTCAGGTGGTGCCAGGGCCCCCTGGTTGGTCTAGAAGGACCCTCCTCCTCAAGGGCAAGTCAGCCCTCCCCTGCCCATGCCCCCAGGTTTAGAGTCCAGGTTCCGCAGTCCCGCAGTCTCTCTCCCACAAGAGCGTAGTGACCTAAGGGAATGGGAGATGGATGGTCCAACCCCTGAGAAGGATTTCAGACACAGTTAGGAAGGCATGGGAGGCCAGAGGGCGGGTCACTAATTCATCCTATGCCTAGGGATGACCCTGGAGGAGAGACTCAAAGGTGCTGTCACTCATGGGTACCAGTCTTGATTGGACCATCCCTCCCTGCTCTGAGCCAGCTCTCCCTGTCTCCCTAATGAAAGCAAAGGCTGCATTTGGTCACCTCCAAACCCTCAGTTCCTTCTGTTATATCTGGCACTTGATGCTGTTGCTGCTTATTACAGGTTCATTGATAAACGAACAAAAGAATGGAAGTTTCACAAACTAGATTTCATATTACAAGGCTCTGTTTTAAAAATAGAGATGTCATTCTGGGATGAGAAGACTTGAAGCTTACAGCTAACCCAGGCTCCTTTTCATACCCTTTCCCTTTAACAAGAAGCAACTCCTACTTTACAGATGGAAAAACTGAGACCCAGAGGAGAGATATAACTTAGAATTTTACATATGCAAAGCATGAAGGACCCAGAGATTCTCTATCATCTTTAGACTCTTTAATATTACATATGAGGAAACAGGCCAAAGGAGCCAGATGATGATGGTCTAAGGTCCCACAGTTCAGCAGCGGTGGGGTAGAGATAAGAATCCAGCTCCCAAATCACAGTCCAGGGTAGCTTAGCAAGCAGCTCAAGCAGCCCTGGTACCCAGGTTCCCATGGCAACTATGCAGAACAAACCATCCTC
The DNA here is from genome assembly GCA_020662805.1 of Glaucomys volans. Classification (NCBI taxonomy): domain Eukaryota; kingdom Metazoa; phylum Chordata; class Mammalia; order Rodentia; family Sciuridae; genus Glaucomys; species Glaucomys volans. The sequence goes on from JAJEJO010004018.1 coordinate 89,451, forward strand.
TTTGAGTAGCACTGACTCATTCTTCATATTGCCTTTCTTTTTCTTTAAGGGAAAATCACTCTTTACTCTCCCCAAATAGACTCAGTCATGAAAGGAAGAGACTAGGAAACTTTCCAGAAAACAGGTATGCAGGCAGGAAAGGAGCATCCTAGCTGGCAAAAGCCGGGGGAGGTCTCTAGATTTGTTTGTGTACCTAAATGGAATTAATGACTTGGAGGAGATCACTTTGGAATCTCTGGAATTCCTTGGTTTAACTGGCTGCCCCTTTCTGAATATCTTTTCCTAGTAATAACAGCCCTTAATTGAAAATGTTACGAGTACCTGGCAGCTCCCATTTCCCACTTATTTTAACCTTACTTACTTCTTTTGATTCTGGGGCACGTATTACCATTTTACAGATGGGGAAATTGAGTCCCAGAGGATGGAGTTTGCAGGCCTAGTGTGGAACTCCTCATGGAATTCTCCATCTTCACCTGATGTGTGTCACACATTTGCTAGGCAACTTGGAAACCTCAGTGGGGGCTCAGCTACCCATGACTGGGGACAGCAAATACTGCATTAACGATGAATCAAAGTCTCACAATAGTCAGAGGAAGCACATATAGTGTAGGGTGCAGGGTGCCTCCAGGGTGGCCAGGGTGTCTCTCCAAGAGGTGGGCATTTACCTTGAGAACTAAATGGTAGGAAAGAGCCAGGGTGGGAACAGTGAGAACAGGAAGCCCTTGGAGGGCAGAGCATGTGTGGCCCCCTGAGAAAGAGAAGGGTTTGCATCCTCAAGGGAGTGACAGACTGGAGGCCATGGAACGAGCAGCCTGGACAGGGAGGGGAGAAGACCCGAGGGGAGCTGGAGGGGAGACAGGGGCCACATTATTTCAGCCCATACAGGCCACATAGGATACATGCATGCCATCAGGGGCACCTTTCTCCTGTCCACCCAGCCTGGGGAGTTCAAGCACATAGGCGTGCATGTGCACGACACAGACACAAATACAATGGAAATGAATATATGCACAAAAGCACAGACATGCCCTTCTCTTCCACCACCTTGCCATCTGCATTGAGACACACTGCACACACAAGTGCACACTTCTACGAACCCACATGCCCATTCATATCCACACAAACCCCAGCTCACACTTCCTTGTGCACAAGCTGGCTATTTCATGAACACACGTGTCGATCCACACATGCACACACGCCCACTCACACCTAGGTGCTTTCCTGTGCACATGAATGACCCACAAGAAGCCCAGCTCAGATGAGCCCTCGGCCACAGATAAACTTCTCTGCTGGTTGGTTATCATCTTTCATTGGAACTGACACATTGATAGCCCCAGTTTTTCTAGGAAGTGACCTTCACGCTGGCTATTGATTTCCAGTGGCTATCAGGCGCCTGCCACTGGAGTGACAGGCCTGGTCAGAGGTCAGCCCTTAAATAAAGCTTCTGGATTACTAAGCACCAGCCACTCCAATGAAAATGGAAATTGGCAGCCCTGGCTGCCCTTTATGGGGTGGGCTCCTGCTGGTGGTTTTCAGTCCTGTGTGACACTCTTGTTCCTGCACCACAGACCTGTGGTGCTGTAGATGCCCACAGGTGTCTTTTGTGCAGGGAAGGTGGCCTGGAGGCTGTGATGGTGATGGTTGTCAGGGTCTGAAGCTTCCTGCATTCTGCTTTCCAGCAATGCCCAGGGCTGTCCCTCCAAGCCTGCGATTCTTAGACAATTGTCACAGGTCCCAAGACCCATAGATGACTCACTTCTAGGTCTTCAGCAGATGGTATCAATTCACTGGGCCTCAGAGTCTGCTGTCCCTGCCCCATCCACACACACTATATGTCCCCTTTTCCAAGGCCATGGTCCTGATGAAATAGCCGATGCCAGTGGACGTGAGCTGGGTTGTGTACAACCATGCAGTAAGACGGTGCTGCTGGGTTCCATGTTCTAACACATTACAATTACCAAGCACAGGACCCACTTGATTAAATCACATGCTGATCTGATGACCCAGGCAGTCCCCCAGAGTGTGGCAGCATATTGGGGTCATAGAGCAAGCAGAGGCATGAGAGTGGAAGGGGCTGAAGACTTTTTGGTTCTCAAAAGTTTTGCCTTTGTCTCTCCTGCCAGATGGAGTTCACCCTGCCTCACCTGGTCTTCGTGGCCTAGGATAGCCTCGCAACTGGACCACAGGAAACTAACAGCCAAGTGCCACCCAGAAACCTGCCCTGGGATCCCACTCCCATCAGTACCTGCCTTCTCTGGAAGTCCACTCCTCCCCCACTCCTCGGACCCCCATCTGGGTAAACGCCAGCCTGGTCTGGGCTTGGCCACTATCCCCCTCCTCCCACAGCCTGCCCAGATCCCCAGTGCACACAAGCCAGGGTGTCACTGGACACTTTCTGTTTGACTCTGGAATGTGTGTTAGGCCTTACCTCTGAACATGGAAGTGAATAAATTCCACCTCAAATCTAAATTTACCAGAACAAAACCTTTCTTTAATAATCAGGCTTGGGAAAAGCTGAAAGGGCTGCCAGTTCCCAGCTCTCTAGTCCCACCAGTGCCCCTTTCTGGCTCTACCTGGACACCTGATGACCTTTCTAGATAGTGTGTTCCTCCAGTGCAATGAGGTTTGTATGTACTGAAGTGAGGAGAAACAGAAGCTGAAAACATCCACAAATTAATTATTTTGGCAAAGGAAGTGATCCATTCAAGGAGCAAGAGTTGCTGGTAGACCCTGAAACTCAGGTAAGCTGCCATATTGAAGGAAGAAGCCCGAGCAATCTGGGTGGGTCCCTAAACCAGGTCCTTAGTCACAAGTCGCACACAGAGCAAGACCTACTGGACAACCTGGCCTGCTAGACAGTAAGTGGGGCATGTGATTTGGAGAAGGGGACTGAGAGGAGCTCAAGGTCACACAATTTATATGTGTGTTTGGACCTAAGATTTCATCCAGAAACCACAAAACACATCTGGAGATAGGCAGTCTTGGGTGGGGCTTATTTTGAATAACAAACCAAAAAAAACCTTTAGAAATTTGTCACTTGCTTCCAGAGAGGATCTAGGGTGACATAATTAAAGACTTATGTGTGATTGTTAAAAATAGCAACCATTTGACCATGGTTCTATTATTTTTGTAATTCAAATAATTTTCTTTTATAGAGACAGAATCTCCTGGCTTGCATAGGCTAGGAAATATCCCAATTTAAGAGTTCCACACCAACCTGGTAAAGTAACTTAAATGTCACAGAATGGCATTGCTTTGGGTTTTTCTGCCCAGGATCTTTTTACAATGTAAGCATCCCTTGGAGGGTCGCTAAGTTCTCCCACTGCCCTGGGTCCTGTGGATCCGATGCTGTTGTATGGGGCAGGGGTTGCTCAAGGGCACAGAGGGAGGCCTTAGAAACGTGGGTTCCTGGGATTAAACAACAACAACAACAGGCAGTAGAAACAATAGAAGAACATCATCTAAACACCCTTGGCATCAGACCAAGAGTGCAATCAGAAAACACTAGGGGCCAGCCAGCTGGGCTGCCCAAGTGAACCAGGACACAAAGCACCACACTTCGAGAAAACTGGACCTCAGACCCAGCTCTGTCACTTCCCAGCCAAGCAGCGTTCAGCAAATCACTTCCTCATTCTGAACTACAGTTTCCTCATCTGCAAACAGGGGCCAGGAATTCCCACCCAGAGATAAATGGTGGCAGGGTTTGGGCCGCACAGTGTGCGTGGGCTGCCTGCTCTACTTATGCTGCTCAAAAAATGGCTGTTGTTTGGGGGGCTTACAGGTCTGCCAAGGTCTGCCTCACTAGAGCCAGCCATCATTTCTCCAAGAGGGGCGATTTTCTCCCTCTCTCCAGGGAACAATTAAGCCACGTGTAGAATAATATTTTGTTGTCACCTCTGAGACAGGTGTGCCACTGGCGTCTGGAAGGTGGAAGCCAGGGAGGCTGTTCACATCCTACTGATGTACAGGACCTCCTCTTCTGCCCAGAATCATCTGGCTTCAAATGGCAGTCACACCAGTACTGAGAAACCCGAAGCTGGGCCTCCCTCTCTAAAAGATCATTTTCTAGTTCTGGCTTCCCCTTGGTGGCTCAGCACAAGGGCTTTCTGCAAAACTTCCATTTCCCGACACCACAAAGGCTCAGGCTGCACAGGGAGCTGCTGCCTGCCTCCCCTCACCCCGAGGCCACTCAGCCAGATGGCAAAAGGGTCAGCGGCAACCAAACATCTAATGACGTGTGACAAGTGTGGCCAGACAGCAGGCCCAGGCTGGGCCCCCTTCGAGGCCACTCATTGGGCAAGGGGGACTCATAAATAACAGCACAGTGACAGCCCAAGTCTTGCTCAGTGGGAGCAATGGCGCTCCACCCGGCTCTCAGCCCCTGGGGCAGGCTTTTATGGGACAGGGCTCCAGCGGGAGGGCAGGGCGGGGAACAGACAGGGCTGAGGACCCATGTACAGGGATTGTGCTGGTGAGACATTGAGGGGCTTGTCCCTGCCGCATCTGTCCTGACAGCGACTGCATTAGCTGTCTCCTTGATGATGAATCTAATTTCTGACCCATTGCAATTTGAGGCTCCACGGCATTCAGCCAGCAGAGCATTGCCCCGGGAGGGAAGGAACGTGCGAACTTGTCGATCACCTGAATTTGAGTCCAGAGCCCCCTGGATTTTCTCAATGCACTTGAACCTCCACCTCCTCATCTGTTAAATGGGGCAGTTGAGCAGCAAATATGCTCACTCATAGGAAATTATGTAGCAGGCACTGCCTTAATGGAAGGGATGATGAGGATGGCGATAACGATTATGATTATGATTATTCAACCATTTGGGAGAGAAGAATTTATATTGGAAGAAAAAGACATACCTTCTAATGCCCTAAAAATATTAATCAGTTTTTAGGTTTTTAGGCAGTTTCAAATAGGCTCTTTGCAATAATAATAGTAATAATGATTCCTATATTAAATAGCACTTTCATTTTCACATTTATTTTTCTCAAGCCTCATGTGGCTTAAAATGGGACCTGTTTCCAATGATGCGTATTCTTCTAAAATAAAAGTGGAAAAACGAGCAGCTGGCATGCAGATCAACTCCGCTTGGTTGTGTATTAGCACCTCGGTTCGGATGGCAAACCCCAACAGAATCCGGGCGGGTGCCTCAAGGCACAGCATTAGGGTCCAGTTTTGTTGTTTAAAAAATGGGGACAATGATTCCTTCCCGAGCCTATCAGGGCTGCTGTGTCAGTGAGATCATGCACCTGGAAGCCCCGTGGTCAGATTGAGGGAGTCTTGGCATTGCGATCACTGTCTTCATCACCATTATTAATTACTATTAACGATGTTTGCAAGACAGAGTTCCTACAGGGCACCATCCCTGGGCATAGTGTTTGCATATTTCCATGAAACTGTCTGGCTGCAACTGTTGAAGAAATGGACCCATTGGTCACTCCTTCTGGAACCTAGGCTGCTGCTTAGTCCCCTCCCCCCTGCGTTTATTACAGGCTGGATTCAAAATGAGGCCCCCTCCCGGACCAGGCCCCGTGTGTCTTCTATAGAAATGGCTCTCTTGGCCCAAGACCTTGGATGCCAGTTTACAGCCAGGAGCACATTTTTGAAGGGAGGGTTATAAATCAAAACCTGGGTCCTAATGAAACCGCTGACACCACGTTAACTGAAACAGAGCGCACCCGGGTGCCGATCACCAGAAATGAGAGGCGGAGGGGCAGTGGAGGCACCAGGGCACTGAGGGGCCAACCTCTGCCTCTCCTTCTTCCCTTCATCTCCGTCCGCCTCCCTCCCTCCCAGGCCCCTTTTTTCTATTCATAATTCCTGAGAACATGCCTAACTCTGCAGCTCCTCTGGGCGTGAACCTCATGGGCCAGCAGCAGATCCTGCCAGGTGACTCCCAGGCAGATGCCCTCCCTGACTCTCCACAGGGGGCCACTGGGGAGCAGGACAGTGGGGCAGGGCCTCCACTGTCTGGGCAGTGGAGGTTGTTGAAGATAAAGCCCTGGGTTCAGATAGAACACTGTTCCAGTCCTAGCTGACCACTCACTGACTGTACAACCTTGGGCAAAATCTGCACCCCCTCCAAACCTCAGTGTTTTCATCTGTAAAGTGGGGATAACGACCACCCTTGCAAGATTGTTGAGAAGAGTCAGTGAGATGGATAACGCTGGCTCAGCTGAGTTGGTCCAGGCAGGTGAAGAGAACAAGGGGCAGTCGTGACCTATGCTGCTGAGGACCTTTTTGGCTGCCTTCCAGGGCCAGTCCCCCACCCAGACTGGTTTTATACTGAGGCACAGACAGTCACCCCCACAGCATGATTTCAGAAAGATGAAAAAGGGAACATCTATCTCAAAAATCTTTGCCACTAATGGGGCGGGCGCAGTGGCGCATGCCTGTAATCCCAGCGTCTCCGGAGGCTGAGGCAGGAGGATTGCAAGTTCAAAGCCGGCCTCAGCAACTTAGTGAGGCCCTAAGCAACTCAGTGAGAGCCTGTCTCTAAATAAAATACAAAATAGGGCTGGGGATGTGGCTCAGTGGCCAAGTGCCCCTGAGTTCAATCCCCGGTTCAAAAAAAAAAAAAAAAAATTTGCCACTGACGGTCATCAAACCCTGGGCAAGTCGTCTGTGTGGAAGTCTTCCTGGGCCTGGCCTGGTGCGGGTCTGAACTGCACTCCCCAGCTGTCCTCTGGGAGAGGAGGTCCCAGGCTTTTATTCCTCCACAGGAGAGGCTGGGCTCAGTGCGCGTGGACTTCCCCAGGCAGATCCTGAAGTTGCTGAGACCCATCCAGCGGAGGTCGATCCTCAAGCCACTGACCATATGGGAAGAAAACCCCACCTTCCTTCAAGTGTTTCCTGAGACCACCCAGCTCATCATCATCTCTCCTCCTTTGAACTCCTTCAGTTTTTACCACTTATTTGGCCCAAGACAGAGATAATACTTTCCCCAATTAGTCAGTCAGCCTCCTGAGGGTGCAGAACATGCCTGTGAGAAAGAGGATACTGGAGTGAGGGAGGCAGGGAGCCATTCCTGCAGACACTTGGAGCAGAAGCCCAGGATGGACTCTTCCAGCTTTATGAGTTTGCCTCAAATCTTAGAGGAATATGCATTTCAGTTGTGGGGGCGACTCTTTCAGGCCAAAATGAGCAGGAGTTGGGTGAGACACTCAGTAGAGTAGCCTAAAAACCTGCAGTGAGTGACAGGCAGGGAGACAGAGGCACAGGGCTTCCTGGAGGGGCTGAGGCTGCAGCCTGGTCCCAAAGGCCAGGATGTGCAGGGTTGGGTGGGGGATCGGAGGGTGGAAATTGGGGAGCTCAAGGCAGGGGCCTGGGTTGGCGAGGAGATGCCCAAGGTGGCCCCCCTCTCCTCTCTGCTCCCTCTGGTGCACAGGGTCCCTTGGGAAGGAAACACACAGAATGTGCACGTGACTAAACGTCTTCCAGAAGCTTTCTCCATTTCTGGTTGGCATCTTATTTTCCTGCGAAGTATTTTTTCCTTCCTTTTGACATTCTGGCTTTGTTGATATAACCTCAATTTCTTGTTGCCTTTCAAAGGCTTTATTCTCCAAATGGAGGGAAGGAACTTTTCCTGTCACACTAGGTCCTCAGTCAGGCCAGTTGTCTTTCCAAATCAGCCAGGAGCTGGGGCCACTGGGGGCCGAGGAGGCTGGGCAGAGGGCGGGAGCATCAACCACAAGGAGGGAAAGCGTCTGCAACTGATGAGGGTCCCTGAGGTGATTTGCAAATCTGCTGAAATCCTGAACAAGCTTTGATTTAACCCAAGCTTGAAATGGCTTTTATTTACTGTCTATTGTGGAATAAATGACATCTCATAAACAGGCTTTATCCATTACCCCAGAATGGAGAGCTCCGTGTTAGGGACATTTTATCCTCTTGATATCAAAGGAGATATGCTGGGGTGTGTTATTACAAATAGAAAAATCAATGCTGAGACACACACATCTGAAATTTCATTTTCGTCCAACCACATTTTCAAAGAAAAAAAAAAAAAAAAGAAGAAGAAGGCAATCGCTAATAAAAATGACTCCAGAAGCAGAGGATTTGCCAAGCCTGAGCAAAGGACGGACTGGGAGCAAACCCACACAGTGAATAAATCTGGCTCTACCTTAGGGCCGTTTCCTGCTACTTTCTCAGACAATTCAGCCCAGCCCCAGGGCACCCACAGCAGAACCTCCCCACTCTCTGACCTCCAGGGCCCCCAACCCGCTCCTACCCAAATGCTGGTCATGTCCCCAGAAGCTGCCTCTGTTGCTGTCTCCAGTGTCCCCACCTCAACCATACACCACATTTGGCCACAGACCATGTGGAAAATACCAGAAATGTCCAGAGGCCTTTAAAGGCAGGGACTTAGGACTCTTCTGAGAAGGGTATACAAGATCCCATGGAGCCACCAGGAAAGTCAGTCCGTCAGACTCCAAGGACAGGCTCCATCCTTTTCTCATGATCCTGGAGCTATTTGCACTCACCAGGCCATTGCTCTTAGGGCTTGGCAGGGGACAAATTCTTCTAGCAGCTTTCCATAACATTTCCTAAAGTCGCCATCCACAGGGCCCCTTCACAGGCGTAACCTTGCGCTGGTGAGTCTCTGGTTTATGGTCCTGCTTCCCCATGAGGCTGCAAGGTCTCTAGGGCCTGAGACCAAGTCTGCTGCTGCTGTTTGTATTTCCAGTGTGGAGCGCAGTGCTTGGCACATCATGTGCACTTAACGAACCTGATAATGAGACATGCAGGCCTGCAGCAGGGTGGGGAGGCACTGCCCAGGCCCCACAGCTGTGCTTGACAGCAACCCCAGCTCTCTGAGAAGAATCAGCCCAGCTCTGATCAGCAGCCTCAGTCATAGGGCCTAAACTAGATGGAATCTGATGGGTGCACATGGTCATTTGATTCAGGAATGGCCAACTCCTCCACTGGTGGAGAAAATGGGCCAGTAGACTTTGCTTGGTTTTAAGGCCTCCTACATGAAATCCTGGCTTGCCTCCTGAAAGAAATGCCCCCCAAACCCAAAACCAAAGCAAACATTGATCAGATGGTGGAGAATAGACAGCCAGGCACGCATGCCCACTCCCAGGGAAAAACACAGACTCTGCATTTTGCAGTTGGCAGGGTGTCAAGGATCACAGCATGTCTATTTCTTTAAAGATGGAGAAAGGGAGGCCAAGGGCCAGAGCTTGTTTTTCTCAGGTCTCACAGAATATCATGCCCTTATGTGGATCCGTGTTTGAAATCCCTGCACCCCACTCCCGAGCCCTCTGCTGTGCCTAAAAAGAATCCTGGGAGCGGAGTCACAAGAAGGAGCGAGCCTGGCTGTCCTGCAGACTCCTCTCATGAGGTGGTTGTTCCTGGAATGTTCTGGGGTGGGATGGGGAAGGTGGGAGCATCCGCAGGTCACATATCCACAGCAGTATTTTGCTGTCTTAAAGAAGCATGGCTCTTGTTTTCTCCACTGGCTTTACTTGGTTAAAGGCCACTAGTCAGAACTGGGAAAGGCTGACTCCTCCTGAAGAAAGAATTCCCTGTGAGCTGTGTCCCCTGTGCCCACAGAGACACAGGCTATTTCTTGCCCAAGTGTTTCATAAAGGTTTGAGAGAACAGCCTAAGCCAGCCAATATGTGGCGACTCTGCTTGGAACCGGCCGCAGTATTTAAATAAGGTTTCAATAGGAAGGCAGAGTCTCCTTGGACTCAGTCTGTGATGTAGTGATCAGGAGGAGAAATCTGCAGAACCCATTACCTGCCACTCCTTCCCCCAGGAAATCCCTTGTTTGTGTTATGTGAATCTCTCTGGCTCTCAGGCTTTTCCTCCCTGAATTGTCCTGGGTAAACATCTGCCTTGAATTGCGGGTTTGTAAGAAGAGACATTTGTGCTGTTGATTGTTCAGAGGTTTCAGCAGATCACGTGTTCTTTCTTCTTGCTGTCTCCTCTGCACCCTGCCGCTCCTCCCCAGCAAAAGCCCCCCAGGTCCATCCTTCTGGACAGTATCCAGAACAGGGAAGAGATTCACCACACCCCACCTGGTTCATAGCAAGGGCAGTCTCTCTTAATTGTATCATTAGCATTATTATTTATTCCACAAAAAAATCTCAAACACCTCTCGCATGCAGAATGTTGAATTAGACATGGTGAACTCAGCAAGAGGCCCGGCTCCTGTCTCCAGGAGCGCACGAACTTAGAGAGTCAGCAACATTCAGCATAAGGACTTTACCTGCATGAGAACCAGAGGACCTCAGAGAGGCAGGGAATTAGTCACTGATCTTACGAAGCCAAACTAAGCCCTCATTTTGAGACCTCAGATGGGTAGGTCAATGGGTCCATGCACCAAGTCTTCAACTGTGTGCTCTTGGGAAAGAGTGTGGAAAGCAATTTCCTTCTGTTCTCGTGTGCTACTTTATCCTACCTCCTTGCACAGTTGATCCTGAGTATCTCATGTGTTGAAGGCTTGGTCCTCAAAGCAGCAACATGAGTATCATCACAGTGAACCTGCTATTGACTGGAACTCAACACAATTCCTGGTAGGTAGAAATATTTTTCATTATTTCAAGTTAAACTAGAAAATAAGGTTATCAAACACTTAGAATAGAAAAAAGAACAGCAGGGCCCAGTGGTGCACTCCTGTGATCCCAGTGATTTAGGAGACTGAGGCAGGAGGATCGAAAGTTCAAAGCCAGTCTCAGCAATTAAGAAAGACCCTAAACAATTTAGTGAGATCCTGTCTCAAAATAAAAAATACAAAGGGCTAGGGATGTCTGTCTGTCTGCATTCAATTCCTAGTACCAAACAACAACAATAAAACAACGAATATTACTTCTTATTAAGATTTTTTTTAATTTATTTTTTAAATTTTTACAGACTTCATTTTGATTCATTGCACACAAATGGGGTGCAACTTTTCATATCTAGGGTTGTGCATGATGTAGATTCATACTATTCAGGTAATCATACATGTACATAGGGTAATGATGTCTGTCTCATTACACCATTTTTCATACCCCCACCCCCTTCCCCTCTCATTTCCCTCTTGATAATCTAAAGTTCCTCCATTCTTCTCTCACCCCCACCCCTCCAACCCAATTATATATCATCATCCACTTATCAGGGAAAATATTCGGTCTTTGTTTTTTTGGGATTGGCTTATTTCACTTAGCATGATATTCTCCAATTCCGTCCATTATCTGAAAATGCCATGATGTTATTCTTCTTTATGGCTGAGTAGTATTCCATTGTGTATATATACCACAGCTTCTTTATCCATTCATCTGTTAAGGGGCATCTAGGTTGGTTCCACAGTCTAGCTATTGTGACAGAATCAAGTGTGTTAGTTTTCTGTCACTGTGACAAAACATATGAGAAAAGCAATTTAAAGGGGAAATTTTTGTTTTGGCTTGTGGTGTCAGAGGTTTCAGTTCAGGGTCACTTGGTCCATCCCTCTGGATTTGTGGTGAGGCAGAACATCATGGTGGGGAGGGTATGATAGAGCAAAGTGTTCATCTCATGGCAGTCGTGGAGACAGAGGAAGGGACCAGGGACAACACAGACCCTTCCAGGGCATGCCTCAGGAACCTACTTCCTCCAAGGGGTCCTACCACCTCCTCCCAATAATGCCATCAAATTATGAGTCCATTAATGGACTAATTCGTTGATAAGGTCAGAGCCCTCAGGATCCAGTCGCTTCCCAAGAGCCCAACCTCTGAGCATTGCTGCTTTGGAGACCAAGCTTTCTACACATGAGGCTTTGGGGGACATTTCAGATCTCAATTATAATGAAACTTGGCTTCGCTTTGATACAAGGCCCTCTCTTCCTTCACATCTAGCCACCACTTGGACTGCAAATGCTCCTGTCTACCAAGAAATGACCAGGAGGTCCATGGGCATCCAAGAAAGGTGGGTGACATGGAGAAGCAGGAAACTTAGGCCAGGGGAATGGGCCCAGGGATCTAAGAAATGCATTTCCATAATCCTAAAGACTTTCTGCTTTATCTTCAGCTTCCAGGAAGCCCAACTCACAATTCCACTACTCCTCCTGGGCTCTGATTTGGAGAAGAAGATTCTAAGACTCAGATGACCCACCAGGTGACAGCCGAGCCCATCTTGAAATCAGTGCTGGATGGAAGACCCAGGCTCTGACTCTGCTGGGCTGGCGACCTCAGATCTGCCACTCAGCCTCTCTGACTCCATTGTAACAGATTTCTCAGAGCCTTTCCATGAGGAAGGGTCAAAGTCTCTGTGACATACCTAGGTCATGCTAGATGGTAGCTATTCTTTTTTTTTTTTAAATAATCTGCTGATTTCTTTCCAGGATGTGTATGCCTTCTGACAATCTCTACAGTTCCCACTGGGGCCAGTGCCAGTTGGGTGGCTGACCTTCTCCTTGTCATGTGAGGTTACATTAATGCCTTGCTGTAGAAATAGAGCCCGGCAGGTGGGAGGGAAGTGAGTTTGCAGGCAATTCAAACTTGGCTCCAGCATTACCCATAATGCTTTCTCTGTTTGATTTAAGGAGAAGCAAACGGCACAGCTGCTGAACAGTGATCAAGGGTGGACAGTGGTACACAAGTGTCAGGTGGTTATTAGTGCCATCAAAATTGTTTTATAATTTCTCAAAATAAAAATTTTAATTTTTTTACTATTTTAATTTTTATTTCTTAAATTTGTTTATTTTTTATTTTAGTTCATTGTACACAAATGGCATACAACTATCATTTTTCTGGTTTGTACACAAAGTAGAATCATACAATTTGCATATTCATACATATACATAGGGTAAAGATGTTTGTCTCATTTGTAAAATCACAAGGCAATCGCTTCTGATCAGGGACAGGAAGAGATGTGGTCAGAGAAGGGAAACAGTTCTTTCACGTGTGAAGGGTACTCTCAGTGATAAACTGGAGTGTGGAAGGTAACCATTGCACTCATATTTCATTGTAAGCACTCTTTTGGAATGATAACATAGAAACACTGCTTTTTGGTAGGTATCTCCACTCAAATAATTAAAGGTCCTACAAAATACTATGGTGTCCAATAGAAATTTTCTAGTAGACTCAGTTTAAAAGGTTTCAAAACAGGTGAAATTTATTTTGATGCCCTCTTTTATTTAACCTAATGTACCCAACTTCTTATTATTTTAACATGTAATCAAAATTTAAATTTTTTAATATTTTACTTTTTTGGCTCTAAGTCTTAGAAATCCAGTGTGGTTTCCCAGCTGCTGCACATCTCTCTTCGGACCAGCCAGTGAGCTGGGCAGGCAAACCCCGGGGCTGAGGACCCCTTTCCTGGCAGACTCCATGGGCTGAGGAGTCTCTGGGCTTTCCTGCTACACCAGGCCTGCAAGATCAACCCAGGAAAACTTCTCATCACTCCATCTCACCGCTCCTTCCTGCTCTGGAGTAGGGACTTCATTCACAGAGAGGGGCCATCCACCCCCACCACCAAGGGACCCAGAAAAAAGGACTGGGGGTGGGGCTGCCATTTTTCCAAACTCCAAGCAGTGCGGTGCTTCTGCAGGTGAAGAAATGGCTTTGGCTCCCAGCCTCCTGCCCATTGGAGAAGACTGGCCGCCAGGTTGCTTTTAAAGGAATGAGGTGTCCCCCATCTGGGAGAGAGTGACAAGCAATAAGAAGCCGTGCTTGTGGGATGAAGAGAGCTCCGTCAAGCCCTGGCTGGCTCTCCGCTGCAGAGACAGCCTCATAAAACACCAGCAGACAGGTAATGGATGCCCCGGGGCCTCGCAGCCATCCCTAGGCAACCCCAGGCAGCATGGGGTCCTGGACAGGGAGCAGAAGGCGGGACTCAAATCCCACCAGAGGAGTCTGCTCCCTTGTCACACTGATGGATCCATAGCCCTGGCAGTGGAATCAAGTCCACTGGGCTATTCTGGGCACCATCAGGAAAATATCCCCAAGCAGATTTGAAATATGGCATCACTCCTGCGGGAGGACTTGGACTCCTCAGGACCCTGGGGAGTTGCCACATGCCTGGGCACAGGAGCCAGGACCTGAGCAGTATCACCTCCCTGCCCAGCTTTCCCCACTCCTGCTGTTTATGGGGGGGGGGGGGCGGTGGGCAGGCGCTTGCACCAGGATCTTGTGCCTTAAATGGAGAGCACAGTGAGACCTGGGAACAAAGATGCTACTCAGTGTTGGGAGGGACAGACACTTAATAGGACTTGCAGGACATAAACAGGATGCATATGAATAGGATACACAGATCCTATTAGAGAGAGGTCAGGTTCCGTTGGCAACCACAGAGCTTCCCAGTCCACATGAGCACGAAGCTCTATTTGGAGGCTGTGAAAGATGCAATTTACCTTTGGATGGTGAGGCTGGGATTTCTGTTTAAAAGTCTAAGCCAGCTGATTATTTATTGATGTCTCTCTCTCTCCATAGCTGTCTGACTCTCCCTGGTTGGAAGAAGCTCCTGTGTGCCTAAAGGATCTTTTGAATTAAGTTCTCTTCAGTCATTTTCCCCTCAGGTGTTAACCAATGAGACTGTATTTTGACAAAAGTCGGCTTCCCTGCCCCCACCCTCCCCCTTATTTTATGTCGTGAAATAAAATTAAGTACCAGGAAAGAGGCCATCAAACAACTGGGCCTGACATGGTTATTTGGCATTTATTTTTTATTTACAGAAAGAGTGAGAATAATGCATTGGAAACACTCATATTTTACAGTGAATATGCCCCCAAATCCTCTGGGACACAAACAGGCACTTTAATGAATAAACGGAGCTCATTCGAGATGGCCGTGTACAGGGCTCTGCATGGCCCGGCAGTGGCCCTCGGAGCTGCACATTGCCTCCACCACCTGAAGTCAGGAAGGTCGGCCTCCTGACCACCTTGGTTGGCTCATGTGTAAAGTAGGATGAGTCCCTTCCTGGCCAGAAGGCAGTGAAATGAGATCCTTTCTCCAATTTCCATGAGCTGGAAACTTCAAAGATAGTTCTGCAAATAACCTCAGCCTGAGCAGCCTCGCCGACTCTGTATTTTGGCAAGAATTCCTTCACCTGTCGCACCTGTCCTCAGCTCCAGCTGCCCCATGTTGTTCCTTCAGCCTAATGAATCCATTGGAAGCGATGGGCTGATGGATGGGGAGCACTCGGCAAGGCGAGTTGAGCAGGACTGGGAACCAGCAAGGAGCTCCCCGAGGGTCTTGGCACCCCCAGAGCTGAAGGCTGGCAGGGGGTGGGCCTGGCTGAACTGCACTGTGGAAAAGCCCCACCAGATGTAGCCAGCCCAGGCGATCTGCTCCAGCAGGGCCTCCCCAGGTAGTTTTGTGAAATAGTTTATTACCTTGAAGGGATTGGGGGCAACAGTTTGAGAGGTACATATTGTCGGTAGGCATGACTCGTAGCTAGCTAGCCCAGCCAGCCCTGGACATGTTGGTAGGCTCTGGAGCCTGACACAATGGGTTCAAATGCCAGCCCCTTGGGAAGCTACTTAGCTCCAGGGAGCCTCAGTTCCTCTTCTAAAAAATGGCACGGTATTACTTACTTCAAAAAGTGTGAAGATTAAAAGGAGGTGATACATGGAGAGTCCATAATAGAAGCCAAAGAAAAGGACTTCAGTTTGATTCATAGGCCCGACTCTGGAAATCTTGCTGGAGGTAAAGCAATCTCAGAGAAGGAGCAATGACAGAAGTATGTGATTGGAAGTCACCTAAGGAAGTGTTCCATGCAGGTTCTAGGGATTGAAGTAGACCAAGCTGTTCCTGTCTAGGGTAGTCACCCTCCAGCTTTCCTGGTTTTAGCACTTGGTCACCCTCGTCCTGGCCTCTGGAATATTCTTGGCCCTCTGCCATCAGTCTGGCACACTGCTATACCCCAGGCACCCTCCTCCACCCTGGTTTCCTCCCTCTCCTTTTAATCGCTAATTTAACTGCCCCCAACATGCAGGTGAGTCTTTTGGGATCGATAGGGTGTATTCCGACACCATCTAACTCACCTCATGCTCTGGCAGGAATCCTCCCCCATTCATACCTGTCCCAGACACATAAGGCTGCTGGGTGGGATTGAAGAAGTCCCTCATCTTCCTGTCCCTTCAGATGGATGCCTGAAAGCAGAAGATAAAGCTGCCATTCCCTAGTGCTGGGGACACAGTGATGACTCTCGTGGAATGTTCAGTCCAATGTGGG